>CM038678.1:562276165-562835189 GCA_021605205.1 Aegilops longissima
CCAATTCCGAAGTTAGTTCGATACATGTGACCGGCAATGAGAAAAATAAATGCAATAGCTAAATGATGGTGAGCCATATCGGTCAGCCACAAACTTTGTGTTTGTGGATGGAATCCCCCAAGAAGAGTTAGAATGGCAGTTCCCGCTCCTTGAGCGGTACCAAATAAATGATTACTCGAATCAGGGTTTTGGGCATAAAGATTCCATTGACCCGTCAAAAGGGATTTCCTGGCGGGGGTATTGGCAGGAATTAATTGAGCTCGTCAAGAACTCTTTGTGCTTTGAAAACAGACATAGGGATACGTTTTTGTGCTTTGAAAACTCTCTCGAACTTAAGTAGACGATCGGTTGGAACTTTCCTTGCGAGTTTCCTTAGCCCACTTTTCTTCTTCTTTATCCTAGGGATATACTTTACTAGTTTGAAACTTGTCATAAATAAGGGCCAAATAGTCTGCTCTACCTCTGTGCTCATCGTCGCCGCTTGTTCTTTAAGCGATGACACTTACAACTCCTCCAGTCCCGATGGCAGGGGAGGCGTCTGCGCAACAGCTGCTTCTTGTTGAGCGGTCGCTGCCACTGCTTGTGGTGTCGCCCCTGCCAACTTTGTTACACCTAATGTGCTCAAGAACACAGAGTAACTTGATACCAAGTTGACAGCAGCCATCATAGATGTTGTAACCTTGTAGACTAAGCTCGTGTTGCATGGTGGTACAAACCATATTTGACAAAGGCCACGACTGGTGAATTTCTTTGATCAATGTTTTTTACTCTTCCATAAGGATCAGGAACTCGATGAAGCACACTCACTGTGATAGGGTAGATAATATGATGAATCGTGACACGGTATATCCTTTGTGACATTTTCTTGGCAGCAAAAGCAAAACCCATGCTGGACGACTCTGATATCAAATGCTGCGAACCTTGATTCACAACGGGTAACTGCCATGCTGGAGATAGCCAGACGGCGTGACTATGGAGGATTGGGTTAGACATGGGTTGAGATGAGAGAATAACTTGAGAGTCTCCCAAACATATATACATGACATCCTTATATAGTGGATGTCTAGGACCTTGATCTCTCTTAATACGATTAGATTTATTAGGCCTTTTCTTATACAATTGACATCGTCCAAATCCTATACTTACATAAAGGACTCTCTTCCTTTCTATTTACTTGCTGCCGCAAAACCTTGGCAAACACATGGCCATCTGCTGCTGCAATACAACCACCCTGATTTTCTTGCCGACCCGACGGCGGCAACCAAATTGCCACTGCCTTGATGTAACGTACTAACATCCACAACTGATAAGTGATAAGTGATAACCAGCTACCTTCAGAGCACATGATAAGAAACATGAATTGCATTTTGATGCCATCTAGTTGATGATGGATAACATGTATATTACCCTGCAAACAGATCAGACACTGATATGCCTTGCCTACTTATAGGTTAATGAAGGACGAATTCCAGAGAATCGTGATACTCTTAGGTTGCTTGCCAAGGAGATGGCAGAATGGCCCGATGTTGATGTAAAGGTAACACTGATAATACAGTTTCTACTTCCTAGCAATGGTTACCACAATTCTTTCCCCATGACTACCATGGTTGTAGTTTTTATCTATGCAAAGCCTTGTTGGTTTGACCGATAACACTTGTTTCCTTCAGTTTATGTAGTTTGGCCAGCTTTTACTGTTTTTTGGGTATTACGGGGCCAGTTCCACTGTTATGCTCGTCCCATTTTGTATGTATTTCTGTAAATCTTAACAGAACTACGTTTTAACCCGACTTCCATTTTCTAATTCTGCGTGCAGATAGAAAGTCAAAAGGGCAAGGGCTTCTTTGGCAGATCTGTGTATGCAAAGGCCACAGATACTGGCATTGATCCTGTGGCAGCTGCTAAAAGACTCAACATTGACTGGGATTCTGCTGCTGATATAGATGAAGGAGAGGATGAGGATGATGAAGATGAAGTTCCATCAGCAGTGGTAAGTTGTCTTCAGTATATTCCATAAATTTGTTGTGGATGTAAAACAGTCGAAAGCATTTCATTTAATTGCACATGGCTTGATTTCGTTTTATCACCACTTTCAGCTATGTATAATTTTATTCTGCTCTGCAGGGATACGGTGCTCTGTATCTGTTGACGGCTTTCCCTGTCATTATTGGAATATCGGTTGTGCTGATCCTTTTCTACAACTCTCTACAGTAGTGCACCTTTGCTTCTCGAGAAGATGCTGCCTTTTTCTTGTAAAGCCAAGTTACAACGCCGCTGAATGAGCACCCCTTTCTTAGTCTCATAGTAAAATAGTTTCTGCAATGGTATGACAACATTGTAAAGCTCTGAGGTTGTACACCACACAAGAAGGAAAAGGTCTTGAAATATTGGCTTTTTCTAGGGAAACTGAAAGCTGATTATTCTGCGGTTTTCTTTACGTTACAGTCTCTTCCATATCTCGCTGTGAAGTCACAAGGGCTGTAAGCCACCCATTGCTCAACATTTCTGTGGGTTTGTACGGTGGCTCTCTCGCTTCCCTGTTTGTTATGCTTACTTTTAGTCTACTACTATTGTTTTCTGACGTCCATGAGACCATAATGTAAGTAAGTTAAACTGCTACGGTATGCTGTAAATCTAGTTATGATTTCCTTCAAATAGATAGAATGTACTATATGTTGTGATTTTATCTAGTGAAAATGGCTGAACCGGCAAAGCTTTTCTTGAAGAGCGTATTTGAATCCTGCGAACTTTCTTCCCACAAAAATAAGTAGGAGTAAATAAATCATGTAGATGGTTTCTATCCATTTTGCTACTACCTCCGTCATGAAATATAAGAACTGCAAACCCGTCTTATATTTCCGGACGGAGGTACTGTAGTACTCTCTCCGTTTCTAAATATAAGTCTTTGCAGAGATTCCACTATAAACCACATATGGATGTATATAGATGCATTTTAAGTGTAGATTCACTCATTTTGCTTCATATGTAGTACATAGTAAAATCTTTACAAAGACTTATATTTAGGAACGGAGGGAGTAGTTAACAGTATCCTTTCTACGGACATTTATAAGATTTTTAATGTTTATTAATTGGGAAACAATAATGTCAGCTTAGTGCCAAGCACGTACTTCATAAGGCGTTTTGAAATACTAGCTGCGCATAACTCTGTCGTCCAAGACAACAGCTGACCACAGTTTTCTTACACAGAAAAGAATAGCAGATTCGACCACGCAGATTTGAAGGGGTGGCACTGGCTGACTGGCAGGTCAACAGGCCCAACAGCACACCATGACATGAAGACAACAACCCAAGATCCCGACGTGCTCTCCACCATTCCTCGAAGTCAATTTGCTTAGCTTTGCGCTCATGAAGAAGCGGGCAGGTGCAGCTCCTGCAAGTTCACCTCAGGTGCCATGGGTTCTTTCCAACAAGACGCTCCATTCCAGGCCTCCCATGCGTCCTTCAAGAGAGGAGCTCGTGTGGCAGACGATGACGATGCTGAGGAGGAGGACAAGATTCCCGCCGACGATCTCGGCGCGGCCAGGGCCGCGCCGTTCGGCCGGCGATCCCGCGCGGGCTCGTCGGTCACCGACATGTCGAGCAACGCGTCCATCAACTACGGGAAGTCGGCGCGGCAGGACAGGTTCGGCAGCGACAGCTTCTGGTGCGGCGCCTTCTGCATGCACCTGCCCGGCCTGTCCAGGCGGCGGCCGATCATGCAGCAGCAGCAGTCCATGAGCCTGAGCGAGCCGGACGCCCCGGCGAGCACGGCCGGGCCTGACGAGCCTACCCGGAGCGGCGCGGTGTCCAAGGCGGCCTCCATGGAGAGGTTCGGCCACAGCTCGTCGTCCTCCGGCATGGTGTTCGGCGGCCGCGTGGACGCGGAGGAGGACGATCAGGAGGTGTCGGCGTACTTCGACCTGCCGCTGGAGCTGCTCCGGAGCAGCAGCGTCGACATGGAGTCGCCCGTCACGGCGGCGTTCGTCTTCGACAGCAGCCGGGGCCGGGGCAAGAGCATGCTGCCGGACCTCGACTTCAGTTTCCCGGCGCCGCCTGCTTTCTCGAGTCCCTCCCCGTCGTCGCGACGGGCCTGATCGAGGAGAGTCTCAGGGCCAGACAACTTTAAATTGAGCCGAGTTACTCTTGAGTTTCTGCATTTCAGACACATTGATCGTATCCATGTATTGCGTGTTGGATTCTTGTTTTTCTGTAATCTGTATATTGCAATTCATATTTGATATGTGGGGAAATTGGATTAGGGATTGGCTAAAACTCATCTAGCTGAGACATACTATGGTCTCATTCACCTCAGCTGATGTCATCCTAGTTGTACCTCGTTTGTTTTTCTTTTTTGGCTAGCCTAATGCGCTTTCTCGTCTTTTCTTAGCCTAGTAACTTTTCATGTTATGCGGCAAGAGGCTTGAGCAGAACCATTAGTGTTATTGCGATGCTGAATAGGAGCATAACTACTAGTTGCTGTAGCAAAGATGAAGCTACAGGTGAAAACTTGTAAGAAAAAAATGTTTTCTGAATAATTAACACCACAAACTAATTAACCATGACTTTTTGTCAATATCCTTTTGTTCCATTTGGCTATAATTCGTTGGCAAAAATGGCGCCGCAAGTATAATAATAGAGCTATGTCAATTTCCTGTTGCTCCATTTCCACATAAACCATGTGATTTTTTATTTGAAAATCGTTTGCCGATTTTGAAATGTTCGCGTACTTGAAAAATATTTGTCAAATACGAAAAAAGTTCGTGAATGTTAAAAAATGATCATGAATTTTTTAAAAAAGTTGGTGAACTTTATAAATTATAATTGTTACAAAAAATCACAATTTTTTAAAATCATGAATTTGGGGGATAATCACAAGTTCTCAAAATGTACATAGCCTTTTTTAAAAATCTCATGATTTTTACAAATTAAAAGTAGAATAAAAAAGGAAAAGGAAAAAAAATCATTGAAACCATGTAGTTGCGACCCCCGATAGTTGCTACATGCCTTGAAAGCCTGTAGTTGTGCCAACTAGCTGATGGCTATAAGGAACCACCATGCCATCTATAGCCATCATCTATAAACACTTATACAATAGTGTGGGCTATAGATTAGTTGTTACATTAGCACTTTTTTTCATGTCCTGTCTATCTCTTTCTTCAAATTTATTTTATTTATCTAGGAATGTGTATATAGCTAGGCTCTTGCATGAGAGCCCACTCCTCTTACTTTTTCACATCTCTCCTTCATATAGGCAAAAATGCCATGTAAGCGAGCTATAAGCCCACTATTGTACTTGCTCTTAAAAACGTGTCGTTGTGATCCCATTTAAAAACTTACCCTTGGAACTCATCTTCAAAAACATGCAGTTATCACCCCTCTCAAAACATGCAGTTGTGACCCGGTCTTAAAGACATTCAGTTGCGACCCCTCTTGAAAACATTCATTTGCGACCCACCTTAAAAACCATGCAGTTTCGACCAACCTTGAAAAACATGCAGTTGGAACCCCCTCTTAAAAACCTCTTGAGAAATACGCAGTTGCGACCCCGCCTTAAAAATATGCAGTTGCGACCTACCTTGAAAACATGTAGTTACCGCCCCTATTGAAAAACATGCAATTGCGACCCCTGATGAAGTCATGTACCTAGGGTAGGGTCATGAATCTTTAGAAGAAACGGCCTTCCAGTCGACCTGGTAGGATTTCACTCGAAAGACTCAAAGACACTCGACCATGAAGACCCACTCGACCACCAGGAGTTCAAGAACCACTCTGAGTCCGAACGGTCTGTAATTAAGTAGTCTTTATGATCATGATGACACTTTATGTAAGGCGTTACCAGTAACGCCTGGCCTTAATGTACCTTTAACCCTCCGCTACGTGGGCTGGCTGGGGTCTTGGCGCACTCTATATAAGCCACCCCCTCCACAGGTAGAAGGGTTCGCACCCCTGTAATTCATACGCATATAATCCAGTCGACCGCCTCCGGGCTCCGAGACGTAGGGCTGTTACTTCCTCCGAGAAGGGCCTGAACTCGTAAAACTCGTGCGTATACAACTACTCCATAGCTAGTATCTTGCCTCTCCATACCTACCCCCCATTCTACTGTCAGACTTAGAACCACGACGGTTTGGCGCCCACCGGGGCGGTGTTCTAGCGATTTGTTGGAGAAGTTGGGATTCTTTCGATCTTCTACATCATGGTTTCGGTGGAGTTTTGGTGAAGGCCGCGAGATCCGTCTCGGTGCGCGCCACGTTCATCACCGACGACTCCGCTTGGCTTCGGAGGCTCCTCTCGGCGTCGACGCGCTCCCGTCCGCTGAGCAACGCACTTTCGCGCGGCGTCATGGCGTCCTCCTGCGGCAACCGTCGACCCAAGTATGGGTCGGTTCTTGTGCCGTCCTCACTCCCGATCTCCGCGGCGCAAGCGCCCGGTCGGTCGAGGCTTCAGCGGTGGGTGAGGCATGCGGTGGCTCGCCGGTCGGCCACTTCCCAAGTTGCGCAATCGAGCCCGACGAATCTCTCTGGCTGTTTGATCTGTCGACCGGCTCCGCAGAGATCGCATCCGAAAAGCGACGACAGCGATCAGACAACGGAGGTTCTGATGGTCGACGGACCACGCAGTCCTCCTGGATTCCCCCGCACCGACGGTGGCGTCGGTGGAGGCGACCCGGCGCAAGGTCACGAAGAGTACCAACCCGAGCCCCTCACTTCGCTGCAGAGGGAGAAACTTAGCCGTCGAAACATGGATGCGCTTCACACTCCTATCGTTGGAGAAACCCCCGAGGCTCGTGCCTTGGAGGATGCGCGCTTGGCCAACCTGGCCGAGCGCACTCGACTGGAGAACCTCCAGCGAGTTCTCGACGAGCGCACGCGACCACGGGTTCTAGAATCCAGTCGACGTTAGCTCTTTCCACAACCAACTCAGGTATATCGAACTCCGATTCAGAATTTAGCAGCTGCAACCCGTATAGCAGAATCGATTCAGCCTTCCCAGTCGGAGGCGGGTAGAGGTTTGCAACAGATCAGAGATTTACTCCGGGCAGCAGGAGATCAAAATTCAGTCGTATCACAGTCACGGAACAAGATTCACAGCAGATCCGTCGCTGCGAATTCAGTCCAGTCGGCCCATAGTCCAAGATCGCCCCCGAGGCGTGAGGAACGTGGAGGCCGGCGTGATGATCAGTACAGGAGCCGCGAGCCGTATGAGCACCGATTCGATCGCAATGATCGACGTCGAGTGCCCACCCCTCCCCCAAGGGGTGGATCATACGCTCCTCGGCAACAAGATGACGAGCCTTGACCACGGTGTTGGGCGAAGGGTTCGGTCGACCCTGAGAGCCAAGCTTTGATGCGAGATCCATTATCGTTCAAGGCTTGGTCGACAGGAACAGAGCTCACCGAGAAGGCCATGACAGAGATGTTCCCTCCAGCAGCAGAGTTCATGTCTCAGGGCCAGAGTGTTTTAGCAGGGCCATCAGAGCCGCAGTGATTCCTCCCAACTTCAGGTTGGTGACTGGAGTCAGTAAGTTCATTGGTGAGTCAAGCGACACTTGGCTTGAGGACTACAGAGTGGCTGTCCAGATAGCGGCGGCAACGATGAGGTAGCTATGAAGCATTTGCCTTATGTTGGAGGGTTCAGCGAGCATGGTTGAATCAGTTAGCACCAATGATTTACACTTGGGAAGATCTTGCCGGGTGTTTGTCGGGACATTTGAAGGGACTTGCAAGCGACCAGCAGGTTGTTGTGAGCTGCGATCGTGTGTCTGTCAGTCGAATGAAACTTTGAGAGATTACATCCAGAGATGGATTACCTTGCACCACATAGTTGAGAATGTGTCGATCACCGGCGATCTGTGCTTTCAAGGAAGGTGTCAAGAACGGGGAGTTGAGTTTGAAATTGATCGGACGGGAGATATGACCACGAGTCGGATGATGGAGATTGCCACCAAGTATGCTAATGGTGAAGAAGAGGATCGCTCCGGAGTGGTAAGTACAAGTCAGCCGCTAATGAACCCGACGGAGGGAACTCCAGTCGGAAGCAGAAGCGCAAAGCCGAGCCAGCCGCTCTCGGAGAAGCCTTGGCTGCGACCCCAGGAAAGTTCAAGGGGAAACCCAAGGGTCCGTGGAACCCCAAGAAGGTGAAAGACCAAGATGGGAATGATGTGTTGGACTTGCCATGTCACATTCACACGAAGAAAGATGAAGAAGGTAAACTCATTTACCCAAAGCATACCACTCGGCAGTGTCGGCTCTTGATTCAGCAGTTCCAAGGGAAGCAGCCCAAGGATAAGGAAAAGGAGTCGGACAAAGTTGAGGACAAGGAAGATAGTGATGGTGGATACCCGGTCAATTCCACACGATGATTTTCTTGACGCTGAAAGCAAAAGTCGATTGAAAGTTATCAACCGAGAAGTGAACATGGTCGCTCCTCGACGCCCAATTATCTGAAATGGTCCCAGACCGCCATCACATTCGACCGGTCGATCATCCGACACACATTGCCACCCACAGGAGGCAAGCGTTGATGGTCGATCCGGTCGTCAAGGCGCCGATCGACCAAAGTTTTGATGGATGGTGGCGATGGTTTGAACATTTTGTATGCAGAGACGTTGAAAGGGATGGGCATTCCGATGTCCGGACTCAAAGACCGACAACATGAGCTTCCATGGAGTCATTCACGGAAAGAAGGCTGAGTCACTCGCCAAATTGCTCTCGATGTGGTTTTGGTGACTACAAGAATTTTCAGAAGGAAAAGTTGACCTTTGAGGTCGTGGATTTCAGAGTGCTTATCACGCTATTCGGGAGGCCAAAGCATATGCGCGTTTCATGGCTCGACCATGTTATGTGTACCTCAAGCTAAAGATGCCAGGTCCCAAAGGTGTGATCACTGTCACTAGCAATCGGAAAAAGGCAGAAGAGTGTTTTCAGAAAGGCTCTAAGATCGCTGATGCTCAGATGGTAGTGGTCGAGCTGCAAGAGTACCAGAAAACTGCAGACCCGAGTGATTTGTTACGAGCCAAGAAGCCCGCCACGGAGTCAGCATTTCAGTCGTCCGGGGAAAGGAAACCGGTTCATATTCATCCGACTGATCCCAATGCTGCTCCGACTCACATCTCAACAACACTCGACTCCAAATAGGAAGAAGCGCTCATCCAGTTCCTCCGTGAGAACTGGGACATCTTTGCATGGAAGCTGGCGACATGCGGAGTGTTCCTGGGGACTGGCTGAGCATCGTCTGCGAGTCGACTCAAAAGTCAAACCTGTCAAAGAACATCTTCGACGGTCCGCCGTCCAGAAGAGAAAGGCCATAGGCGAGGAGGTGGCTCGGCTCTTAGCAGCAGAGTTTATCCGAGAAATTTACCACTCCGAGTGGCTCGCCAATGTTGTCATGGTCCCTAAGAAGGACAATTCACTGCGCATGTGCATCGACTTCAAACATATCAATCAGGCCTGCCCGAAAGATCATTTTCCTCTCCCCCGCATCGACCAAATAGTCGACTCGACTGCGGGATGTGAGCGGTTGTCTTTTTTAGACGCATATTCCGGGTACCATCAGATCCGTCTGTATGGACCCGACGAGATCAAAACAGCTTTCATCACTCCATTCGGGTGCTTCTGTTATGTCACCATGCCATTCGGCCTCAAGAATGCTGGAGCCACGTTCATGAGGATGATTCAGAAGTGTTTACTCACTCAAATCAGTCGGAATGTGGAAGCATACATGGATGACATTGTGGTCAAGTCACGGAAAGGTTCCGACCTGTTGACTGACCTTGATGAAACATTTGCCAATCTCAGGAGGTATGATATCAAGCTTAATCCATCAAAGTGCACATTCGGAGTTCCTGGCAAAAAGTTACTCGGTTTTCGTTTCTAAGCGAGGAATCGACGCTAACCCGTAAAAAGTTGGCACTATACTCCAATGAAACGCATACATGCGTGTGCACGATGTCGAAGCTTCTTGGATGCTTGGCGCTTTAAGTCGATTCATCTCTCGCCTCGGTGAAAAGGCATTGCCTCTTTACCGATGATGAAGAAGTCGACAAGTTCGAGTGGACTCATGAAGGCGATGCAGCGTTTGCGAGCTCAAAGCTCGCTCTCCACCAGCCGGTGCTTGCTGCCCCAATCAGCAAGGAGCCGTTGCTGCTTTACATTGCAGCCACAGGACAAGTCGTCGACAAGTACTTACGGTTGAGCGGGAAGAGGAAGGAAAGGCCTTCAAAGTTCAGCGCCCAAATATATTATCTTTCCAAGTATTAACCCGTCAAAGCAAAGATACCCTCATTATCGAAGCTTGTGTATGGGATTTATATGACCGCCAAGAAGGTTGCTCATTACTTCTCGATCATTCCATTACGATCGTCGCCGACGCCCCATTATCGTAGATTTTGCACAATGCAGACGAATGGTCGAGTGGCGATATGGGCGATTGAACTTGTTCCCCTTGATATCAAGTTCGAGGCAAAGAAAGACATCAAGTCCCAAGCAATAGCAGATTTCATCGCCGAGTGAATTGAACAACAGTTACCGACTCAAGTTCACTCAAGCACTAGACTATGTTCTTTGATGGTTCCAAGATGCTGAATGGTTCCGGTCTTGGGGTAGTATTGGTTTCCCCGAGGTGATAAGCTCGGATATGTGCTCCAGATTCACTTTGATTCTTCCAACAATGAAGCGAATCTGAAGCATCGCTTGTATGGGTTGCGTATGGCCATTTCACTCGGCGTCCGTCGCCTCATGGTCTATGGCGACTCAGATCTGGTGGTTAATCGGTGATGAAGGAGTGGGGACGTCGTGAAGTCCAGCCATGGAGCTACATGCAATGCAAATGAGGAAGCTAGAGAAGAAGTTTGAGGGTTAGAGCTCCATCATATACCCCATGAAAAATCAAGCTGCGATGATTTGGCGAAAATAGGGTCCAAGAGGAAGCCATTCCCGGTGATGTGTTTTGGAGCACATCCACACACCGTCGATTCAAGAGGATCCTTTCTTTGAAGAAGCTCCACAGCCAAAAAGTGCCACCGATCCGGTGAAGTTGAGGTCCCGGTGGTCGACCTGATCATGGAAGTCGTGGTCATCACTCCCGATCGACGATACCGTACATCGCGTATATCCCGAGGAAAGAGCTCCCAGAGAACGAAGAAGAGGCTAGACAGATCGTCGCCGATCCAAGGCCTTCTTGTGATCAAGGGACGCTTATTCGAGAAAGCGTGGTCGAGTCACCGAAGTGCATAACGCCGGAAGAAGGTCAGATAATTCTTGATGATATCCACTCGGGGACCTGTGGTCACCATGCGTCCTCTCGGACCATCGTGGCTAAAGCATACCGAGTGGGATTTTACTGGCCAAAGGCAAATGAAATGGCAAAGGAAATAGTCGACAAGTGTGAAGGATGTCAGTTCTACTCCAATATGTTACATAAACCCGCCTCAGCATTGAAGACCATTCCCCTCGTCTGGCCTTTCGCTGTTTCGGGGTTGGATATGATTGGACCACTGAGAACTAGCAGAAGTGGTTTCACTCATTTGCTTGTGGCAGTCGACAAGTTTACGAAGTGGATCGAAGCTAAACCTATCAAGAACCTTGATCGTGTAATCTTTGTCGGTTTCATCAGAGAGTTGATATTCAGATATGGAGTTCCGCACAACATTATCACTGACAATGGGTCAAATTTCGATTTCGACAAGTTCAAAGCCTTTTGCGCCTCTCAGGGCACGCGAGTCGACTATGCTTCATCGCTCACCCCGGTCGAATGGACAAGCGAGCGAGCAAATGGTCTAATTCTCAAAGGATGAAACCTCGATCGATGCGTGATCTCAAGCATGCAGCAGGGCGTGGGTTGACGAACTTCCGTCAGTTCTTTGGGGATTGAGGACCACTCCTAATCGGTCGATTGGGAGAACTCCATTCTTTATGGTCTATGGAGTGAAGCAGTTCTGCCGAGTGACACGCTTCACAATGCCCCCGAGTGAACTCTACTCAAGTCAAGCGAGCAAGCCCGTCAAGATGCATCGACCTCCTTGAAGAGGAGAGAGATGGCCCTGATCCGCTCGACCATCTATCAGCAGGACTTGCGTAGATTCCATGCTAGAAATGTGAAGAGCCGAGCCTTTCAAGAAGGGGATCTGGTCCTCCGAGTGGATCAACAGAAACCACACAAGCTCGCTCCCACTTGGGAAGGTCCCTTCATCGTCACCAGAGTTCTCCACAATGGAGCTTACCATCTTTACAACGTCGAACGCCAGATCGATGAGCTTCGAGCATGAAATGCGGAGCTGCTCCGACCCTTTTACACTTAAGAACTCACTCGGGTGAGATGTAATAAAAGTACCTCTGTAGTTTGTTTATCAAAGACAAGAATGTTATAATTTTCCCAATGATTGTTATTACTTTTTCGTTTACATAAGAAATTTCCCCCAGTGGGTGGCTTAGCCGCGAACCTGTTTCGCCTAAGTTTGTAAAAAAAATCCCTACCGAGTGAGGAGCCAGCCTCCCACTCGAGGGCTTAGCTGCGAATCCGTTTCGCCTAAGTATCTGAAAAACCTACCGAGTGAGGAGCCAGCCTCCCACTCGGAGGCTTAGCTGCAGTCCAAGTACTCGCCTAAGTATCTGAAAAATCCTACCGAGTGAGGAGCCAGCCTCCCACTCGGGGGCTTAGCTGCGAATCCGCTTCGCCTAAGTATCTGAAAATCCTACCGAGTAGCCAGCCTCCCACTCGGAGGCTTAGCTGCAGTCCAAGTACTCGCCTAAGTATTTGAAAATCCTACCGAGTGAGGAGCCAGCCTCCCACTCGGGGGCTTAGCTGCAGTCCAAGTACTCGCCTAAGTATTTAATACAATGTGCACTTTGCAAGGACGACGAGGCAGGTCGATTGTTGCCTTCCCTTCAAAAGCTATGACACAAAAATCCTCCTTGGAGGCTTAGCTGCAGTCCAAGCTACGCCTAAGTTTGAAAAATCCCACCGAGTGGAGAGCAAACCTCCCACTTGGGGGCTTAGCTGCAGTCCAGTACTCGCCTAAGTATTGAAAAATCCTACCGAGTGGAGAGCAAACCTCCCACTCGGGGGCTTAGCTGCAGTCCAGTACTCGCCTAAGTATTGAAAAATCCTACCGAGTGGAGAGCAAACCTCCCACTCGGGGGCTTAGCTGCAGTCCAGTACTCGCCTAAGTATCGAAAAATCCTACCGAGTGGAGAGCAAACCTCCCACTCGGGGGCTTAGCTGCAGTCCAGTACTCGCCTAAGTTCGAAAAATCCTACCGAGTGGAGAGCAAATCTCCCACTCGGGGGCTTAGCTGCAGTCCAGTACTCACCTAAGTACGAAATCCATCCCGATCCGCAAGGACGACGAGGTGCAGGTCGACTGTTGCCTTCTCCTTCGGAGCTGCGCCACAAGTACAACGTGCGCTCCATCCCGATCCGCAAGGACGACGAGGTGCAGGTCGACTATTGCCTTCTCCTTCGGAGCTGCGCCACAAGTACAACGTGCGCTCCATCCCGATCCGCAAGGACAACGAGGTGCAGGTCGACTGTTTCCTTCTCCTTCGGAGCTGCGCCACAAGTACAACGTGCGCTCCATCCCGATCCGCAAGGACGACGAGGTGCAGGTCATTGTTGCCTTCTCCTTCGGAGCTGCGCCACAAGTGCAACGCGGCGCTCCATCCCGATCCGCAAGGACGACGAGGTCTGGTCGATTGCTTCCTTCTCCTGCACTGCAAGAGCAACAAAGTGTAGGTCATTGGATCCACCTCGAGCTGCATCTCAAGCATTGAAGCATAATCCGAGTGAAGAGCAAAGTTCACTCGAAGGCAAACAAAAGCATATTTCGACGATAAGTAAAGTTCGGATAGCATCCTAAGGATGCGAAGTACCCAGCCTCAAGCACATTAAAGTTTATCGGTTACAAAACCACTCGGCATTCGAGGAAAATTTAAGGTAGAGCATAGAAGTTTTTACTCCTCGGTGGAGGGTGGAAGGAGCCACAAACTGGTCAAGGTCGATCCCATCAGCAATCCGGGTGGCGTGGCGATGAAAGTCTCCATGAAAGATTGGAAATCATACTTCTTAGTATTGGCAACTTTGATGGATGCCAGCTTTTCCTCCCGCGCCTCCTTGCGGTGGACACGAACGAGAGAGCGAGCAACATCAGCACCGCTTTGGCGTAAGACTTTTTCCATTCTTGCACTCGACTTGGAACCTCATTCACCGAGTCATTAAGGACTTCGAGGTCATTTCAAGCGCCCGTCCGACCAGAGTGTTGAGTCGATCCGCGACACCGCAGCTTTCAATCGGCGAGATAGTCCACCACACCAGCAATGCGAGACTCCAATCGAGCACGTTCATAGCGGCTTCATCCTTCACGGAGAGTTGATGGGGTCGGGCTTGTCTCCACTGGTGGTCTCCTCTTCAAGTTCGACGGAATTCGTAAATGCAACTCGGGTTCAAGTTAACAGTTCTATGATCGGTCGGTGATAACTAGGCGGTCGGGTAAAAGATATTACCTTGAGCATGACGAATAACTTTTGGCGAGCCCTCGGATAAACCTCAGATCATTCCTCTTCCCGCTTGATTCGCCAAACCTTGTCGATCGAGCAACTTTGTCATTCTTGATCGGCTAACCTCCTTGTTGGCGCGTCGAGAGCAGCCTTCAGTTTGGTATTCTCATCTTCGAGTTTGCCGACCGAGACCAGTTTCTCTTCCATGAGCTTTGTTTTCTCCAAAGCATATACACGGCCTCTGCAAGGTCGTGGTATTTCTTCTTCAGAGCCTCCTCCAGTTTGTCTGCAAAATAACAATAAGCCCAGAGTTGAGAATGGGTAGAAAGACTAAGACAGTCGTCAAGTTCTCACCAGTTACCTTTTGCTTCGTCTCTCGCCTTTTGCAAGTTCTCCTGAGCAAGCTTCAAGTCAAGGTTGAGCTGGATCTGTTTGTTCTCCAATTCGGTATAGCGGGCCACGAGCTCGCAAGATTTCTGCGAAGAGTCAATCGACAAAATATCAAAGACATGTCACTTCCGAGTGACTAAAGAAAAATCGTAGCATTTCTAATACTACAGTCGAATCAAAACATTCGATAGTAGTCTCGGGGACTACACCCAGTGGGTGCACTTAGCGTGCCCCCACCGGTTTTACCAATTCGGTTTGACCAGTCGACCGAAAGAGGCAAAAAGGTTATGATCCTAAAACCATAGCTGACTCTCAGCAGTCAGCCTTAAAAAAAAACAGTTCCTTAGACTATAGTCGACCGCCAGCAGTCCACCATAGTCTCGGGGATTACACCCAGTGGGTGCACTCAGCGTGCCCCCACCGGTTCCAAAGATCCATTCGACATGGCCCGACCAGACCGAGTGAAGAAGTTCAAAGTATAAAGACTATAGTCGACCGCCGCAGATCCACCATAGTCTCGGGACTACACCGGTGGGTGCACTCAGCGTGCCCCACCAAATTACAAAAATACAATCGACACACCCGCCCGGTGGGTGTACAGATCTGATATGGAAATCTTGAGAAGAAGAAATTTCAGGTAGCATATCCTAACAGAACAAGCAGCGACCAACTTACTTGGACATTGCTCTGAAGAGCTGAGCTTGCATCATAAGCCGCCTGGCTAGCCTCCCGGACCACCTTCACTTGCTCCATCATGATCCCTGCCTGGCGTATGGCCTCCTTAGCAGCACTCACTTGGTCTTCTGGGACATGGTGTGTGGCAAAAAGGGAAGGCGGATCAGCGATCGACAGCGAAGGCGGACACTCGTCGGCCGCCTGACAAAGGACATGAAGCCGAGTGGTGTCGCCTCCCTCGTGAACCAACGTCTCGAGCGGTGATACAACTTGAGTAGCCTTGCCAGCGAGCACCTTTTTGTCCTTCCTCTTCCTCAGTGGTGTTTCATCGTCGTCGTCAGGGAGATCAATGACATGAGGTGGAACTACAATGTGACGCCCCCGATTCAATCATACACTAATCATGCACGCAAATGTGTACGATCAAGATCGAGGACTCACGGAAGATATCACAACACAACTCTAAAACATAAATAAGTCATACAAGCATCATAATACAAGCCGGGGCCTCGAGGGCTCGAATACAAGTGCTCGATCATAGGCGAAGTCAGCGGAAGCAACAATATCTGAGTACGAGACATAAGTTAAACAAGTTTTCCTTAAGATGGCTAGCACAAACCGGGATCAGATCGAAGAGGCGCAGCCTCCCGCAGGATCCTCCTAACTACTCACGGTAAGTAAATCGCTGGCTGCTGCTGCGTAGTAGTAGGCGCCTCCATTGTAGTAGTCGAATCGACGGTGGCGTCGCTCCTGGGCTCCATCGTGCAGTCGCAACAATCGAGTAGAAATAGGGAAAAGGGGAACAAGGCAACCGTGAGTACTCATCCAAAGTACTCGCAAGCAAGGAGCTACACTACATATGCATGGGTATATGTGTAAAGGGCCATATCGGTGGACCTGAATCGCAGAATGCCGAATAAGAGGGGATATCTAATCTCGCCGAGGACTACGCTTCCGCAGCCTCCGTCTTGCAACATGTAGAAGAGAGCGGTGAAGTCCTCCAAGTAGCATCGCATAGCATAATCCTACCCGCGATCCCTCCTCGTAACCACGAGAGAGAGCGACCACCGGGTTGTATCCGCACTTGGAAGGGTGTGTTTTATTAAGTATCCGGTTCTAGTTGTCATAAGGTCAAGGTACAACTCCAAGTCGCCCTGTTATCAAGATCACGGCTATTGAATAGATTAACTTCCTGCAGGGTGCACCACATAACCCAACACGCTTGATCCCATTTGGACGGACACACTTTTACGGGTCATGCCCGCCGCGAAAGATCAACACGCCGCAGCCCCACCTAGGCACAACAGAGAGGCCAGCACGCGGTCTAAACCTAAGCGCCACAGGGTGCTGGGCCCATCGCCCAATGCACACACACGCGTTGCGTGGGCCGAAAGCGAACTAGCCCCTTAATACAAGAGCAGGCCTACGTTCCAATCTGGTGCGCCGCTCGATCGCCGGCGTCACGAAGTGCCGGTGATACCACGCCGGGATACCCATAATCGCCCCGCGTAGATGGTTAGTGCGTATAGACCAAATGGCCGACTCAGATCAAATACCCAGATCTCGTTAAGCGTGTTAAGTATCCATGACGCCGACCAGGGCAGGCCCACCTCTCACCTGTAGTCTCAACCTGCCTGCCGCTCCGCCACAAAGTAACGATCGGGGCCGAGGGAACCCAGCCCACCTCTACGGGATGGAGCCACCGTCCTTTCAGCCCCCATCTCCCAACAAATATCACAGGTAATGTAATAGTGTAAAGTATATAGTATATGCCCGTGATCACCTCCGAAGTGATCACAGCCCAAAGAGTATAGCATGGCGCAGACGGACAAGAGGGTAGGGTCAGCGATGGAACACTAGCATCCTATACTAAGCGAGAGGATAGCGGTAAAGGTAACAATGAGAGTAGCAAGGACAGGCTATGCAGAAAGATAGGATTAATCGAAAGCAAGAATATGCTACACTACTCTAATGCAAGCAGATAGAGAAGAGTAGGCGATATCCGTGATCAAAGGGGGCTTGCCTGGTTGCTCGGCAAGAGAGAGGTCGTCAACTCCGTAGTCGTCACTGAGTAGCAGCGGCGTCGGTCTCGGTGTCTAGCGAGAGAAGAGGGGGAAGAAACAATAAATACTTAAGCAAACAGATGCATAGCGATACATGACATGACAAGTATCAGTGCTAGGGGTGCCCTAACGCGGTATGAGGTGATACCGGTGAAGGGGGAAACATCCGGGAAAGTATCCCCGGTGTTTCACGTTTTCGGACATATAAACCGGAGGGGGAAAGTTGTGTGTTTGCTATGCTAGGGATGTGTGGCGGACGAACGGGCTGCGTATCCGGATTCGTCTCATTGTTCTGAGCAACTTTCATGTACAAAGTTTTTTCATCCGAGTTACAGTTTATTTTATATGATTTTTTAAAGCTTTAATGAATTTTCTAGAATTACTTTAATTCAAAAATAAACTGAAAAGTCTATTTATACACAGCAGTAGCCAGCCCCTGTGTATGACAGGTGGGGTCAGGGTCAAGGTCAACAGGCTAGTCAGCAGTTGACTGGGTCAATGTTGACCGGTCAACTAGCAGTTGGGACCCAGCTGTCATAGTGACAATGTAACTTAATAGTTTAATTAATTTTAACAGATTAGGTGGGAGGGCCACATGTCATTGACTTAGATATTTTTAAACAGGCTTTTAATTGGAATGGGTCCACATGTCATTATCTAAGACTAACTAAATAGTTTTATTAGGTTCTATATAATTACATGGTTAGGGGATTGGTTTAGCAAGGCGGGCCCACTGTCGCTGAGCCACACGCTGTGGTGAACGCCATGGCGATCGTAACAGAGAGCGAAGGTGCTCGCCCGACGGACATCCCCGGCGACGGCTGGATCGGTGGGTGGGCTCGGCAGATGAAACGCGACGAGGCGCTCCGGAGCACGGCCGTGGGGTTGTCGGAGGTGGGCTGCAGAGGCGCCAGCGTCGAGTGGAGCAGCGTCGGGGCTCGGCCTCGCAGCGCGTGCGGCAAGGACGGCAGGTGAGGCTGTCGTGCGCGGCGCGAAGCGAGCGCAGGGTGGCGGTGCGTTCACGAGGGGGGCGAGAAAGGCGGAGCACTGTCATGCAGCAATGACGCGGGCGGCGGGCGATGCATTGGGGCGGCAGAGGCGAGGGCCGCCATGTAAGGCACTAGGCAGGGGAAGGAGGACCGGGGTCCTCACCGTCCGTTGGAGGGAAGGGAGCGTCGAGGCGCGGTGAAGCCTTTGGGGAGGAGGACGGGGACGCGTCGTCGGCGAGGAGGAGACGAGGAGGACGAAGGCGACGGGCGGTGGCGGGGTCCGGTGAGGAGGAGGCCGTGGACGATGGGGTCAGGCGAGGTGGTCCCGGGCGACGGCGAAGCGTCGGGCCTTGATCGCGGGCGTCTGGTCTTGGGACAGCCTTGCGCGCGTGATGATGGGGGGTGGTCCGTGACGGGTGTGGGCAGGGCATCGCGAGAGAGAGGCGGAGCCATCCCGATCCAGATCGGATCGAGGAGGAGAGCGTTGTGGGGGGCGAGTGGGGAGATATTTCCGGGGGAGTGCGGGGGTGTCGGTGGGGTTTTCCCCGAGTGGGGGGATATGGAGGAGGGCGTGGGGCACCGGCTGGGCCGGCCTGATTGGCCCCGAGGCCATCTGGGCCGTGGCCTAGCGAGGAGGGGGTTCTCTTTTATCCTTTTTTTATTTGTTTTACATTTTTGTTTGTTTTCAGTTTTTATCCTTTTCCTATTATTTTAGTTTCAGTAAAATATACACGCAGCATCTAAATTAGTATTTCAACTTAGCCCGTAGTCACAAAAATTCTAGTCCTCTATTAAATTAGTTTGACATTTTATTAATTACAAAAGGTATTTAATTAATTATTTTTACTGCTGTTTTATTCATCTTATAGTATTTAAGAATTTTATAAAGGTGTGGTTTCTCCACCATAATTACCTATGCAATATTTGGTTCACTCCGAACATTTTAGTTTTAATAGTTGAAAACTTTTATTGTTTGCTTTTATTTAAATTTTGAATTTGTTTCGGTTCTGAACTATCAGAGTTTATCAACAATAACCGTGGTGACGTGGCATCGTTAGTGGGGGAATCACTGTAGCTTAATTATCCGGGCGTCACAATTCTCCTCCACTACAAGAAATCTCGTCCCGAGATTTAAGAGGGGAGTAAGGGGAAAGGGATTAGGTTACGAAAAATCTAATGGGTCTTCTTGGTCTTGGATGCTCTTCCTGAAGTAGTTGATCCTTTTCGTTGATGTCTTTATTTCTCTTCTTCGGGTCATCATGATGAAGTCGAGACCCTTCTTCAGAAACTCCATCGTACTTACGATAGTAGGGGGTTATCCCGGAAGAACGGACCTCTACAAGGTTGACTATCTAGCAGACAACATCGGGGAAGGTGGCGGAAGGTAACTATCAATTGAAACTTAAGAAGATAACGAGAGCAAAGTAATGAGTTTTCATGGGAAGTTTCGAGCGAGCAGGCAACCGTTCGATGCCTGAAACAGGGCGTGAAAGGGGCTCAAAGCAAACGGGAATAAGTATTGCGTCTGATACCCGAATAGATCACTTGGCAGGTGGCCCGTGAGTTACATAAGAAGTCAAGCGCGAGGAATAGCTTTGGAAACCAGGGGTGTACAGGTGAGTCAGGTTTCGATCCTGTGGAACTGTGGGTTATGGGCCCACCATGTGGGTTAAAAGTAGGAAGGACGCCGACATATTGCACGGTCATGGTAGCAAGGCATGGCAGAGGATAGCCTGTCAGTTATGTTGGCAACAACGTTGGTACCAAGGGTGAGGGACGAAGAGAACCATATTCCTGCTCGTCGAACGAGGCGGACCAATAGGAAAAGTTCTCATCCATCGGTGGCTACCAGAATGCTACCGACAAATGCAACAGGGTCTTAATGACACGGTTATACGCCAAGGTGTTTACATAAGCAGAAGAATATTACTGCTTATATAGATCACAAGAAGGTTTAAACAAAACAATGGAAAGGAAAATGTGTTTAAACACCTATTTCAGGGGTATATCCTTCCCAAGGACAAGCAGGGCATGATATCCATAAGAGGATAGAAAGTAGAAAACCCTTTAGGTAAGGGGAGAGAAATTTCATGACATTACCCATACAAAGGTGTTTGGATAATTGAGCAAGAAACATTTAGCATTGGGCTTCAAATGTTCTTGTTGAAAATCAGAGTACCACATACATGCTTTGAGATAGTGTTGGCATGGTCTTTGGGTAAAGATCATACTTTGGATTCACAAAGGATCCGTCAGGAGCAACTTATAGAATAAGTCTTACAATTTCCTCAGGGAAGAATGGCTAAACTTGCTAAAAAGGATACTACAACAATAGGTCCTTCACCCAAGGGGGGTGCTAGGCATGACATCATGTTACCGGGTCATCAGAGGACCAACATCATAACTCTTGGAAAGTTGTCCCAACCATCATATCTGACTGAGATTCAGTTCCGATTGGTGTCATGATACCTCAGACTCAGGATGTCCGAGAAGAAAAGGTGCAACACAAATAGGCGAATGACATTTCAAGATTCTCAAGAAATGAACTAAGGGAGCGGGTTCTTGAAGCAATAGTTCATCCTTAAACCAAGGAGAGGATGAGGGGGTAGCTGATGGAATCAACGAAAATCCTCGAGATTTCCAAAAAGGTGGATTTCCACAGTTATGTGAACAAGGAGATAACATTTGTCGGATCAAATGATAAAATGGTCTATGCTCGAGGAGAACATACACAGTTAAACATTGGATGAGAGGTGCACCGAAATATGGGCTGGGTTGCACGACCAACGTTGGAATGATGATTCAATAATCAATAGTCTAGGAATGAACGGTTGACCATTAACTTCAAAGCAATAGGGTTGCTAGAAGTACAGAATCCAAACAACACCGTTCACTTGTAGGTACCTCGGTTAGAATTAACACGGGAACCAAGAAAGAATGGTGATGGTGAGAAGTATCACTATACCAAGAATTCTTAAGAGGTGGAGTAATCCTCATGACATTCTTGTCATAAAAGATGGTAATACTCCAAGCTAAAGAAGAACAAATGTCGGATAGTAAGGATCTCAAGGTATAACACGAAACACGAACAAGTTTGTGTTGAACGGAAGGCAATAAAGTGGTCAAAGATAACCCAATCATTGGGGGCAAGGATGGTATTTCTCATCATGATCTCAATTGATATCCTGGAAGAGCTCATAAGGTTGATGAGGATCACGACACATTTGTCGACAGATTTCATGAAGCAGTAATCAATCAGCGACGACATCAAGTCAAAGGAATGATGAAGCCAAAAGTCATTGGAACCATGGGTACGACACAAACTCGAAATCAAGCTTGCTGTACAAGGTCAAACGGTATGACGAGGGAGATGGATTGTAAGATTAGCTCACCGTCGAAATATGTGCTCCGAGAAGAAGGACCCGGTAGCACAGTTAAAATTTAGCATGATAATGATATAGCCGATCAGGCTAGGAATGATGTGATCGGGTACAAACTCGTACTTATAGAAGCTTACCGAAGAGTTGTTGAACCGTAGTGCGGACTCGATTCAGTTATTGGTGTCTTTGAGTGTTTAATAACTCAGAGCCCGTGAAAAATTGGAATAAGTGGGAATGTAGCACTTGATGAAGAACTCATAATAAGTTATGCAGTTCCATGATAATCTCGAGATACCAGGGGGGTAATACTCGATGACAGATCAAAGTAGAAGTTGGGCTGGGGTATTGCTCTACCGAAGACAAGTGCTTAAACTTGCACGAGAAATGGTATTTAAAAGAGAACATGGTCGGAACCACGATTGCAAAAGGCCAGATCCCAGATATAAGATGAACTTATACCAAAGGAATAATTAATTTAAGAGAAGCTTTAATGATAAGATCTACATCGTGTCCATGGGCATGAACACAAAGTTCAAGGTCGACTCCCACTTCTCCAATGCATAACCTTTCATTCACTTCTCACCTTCGAGGAAGTTGTAGTGTTGAAATTTTATCCGCAAAATACCGAAGTGTATGACTCATGAAAACCGTCGAGTTCGTACATATTAAGGAAGGCATAGGTTCAACCCATCGGTATCGTGGAAATATATACCACAAGCTTCAATAGAAATACCACCAGCTCGAAAGCTGAGCAGGGCTGAGAAAGCAGAGGATACAATTTACCAAAGGCAATATGTATCGGAGAAAGAACTCACCAAGTGATTAATTATGAAGGACACTGTCGGATAACAATCCAACAAAGGACTTGATGGTCCACAAAGGATCTGATATGAGTATCGATACTCAACCAGAAGAGGAAGGCATGCAAATGCAACAGGTTATGGAAGCATCTGAATAATTCACAGCTTAAATGCAAAGGAATTATGATTTCCAAAACAAAGGATTAGAAGCGAGGCGCTCGATCAAGGATGGATCAATTGAATATACCAGAGGCACAATCGATTTACGATAGTTTGGTCGAGAACCAGCTCATGTTCAAAATGACGTCTGAGCCGGAAGGATGAATTCTAGGATCTAATTGAGGATTGCGAGAATTCGCAACATATTGAATCAACAGACTCAAAATGATAATGACAAGGTATGCCATTAAGATTACGAGACTAATGGGATTAACCATAATGCGAGCAAGCAAGAATTTCAAGAGCCAAAGGTTCCATAGGATTTTCGGAAGATCGAATAGTATTTTGAAGACTTTTGTGAAACGCATGAACAACTGGGGATGAGAGGATACTCGACAAGTGCGAGGATTTATTTGAAGGGGTATTCATGTGGCAAAGAACTGCTAGGCAGTAGGCACAAAGTATTCTCGGAACAATAGAGAAAACTTTGGGGTATCTTGTAATAACAAGATCAATGGGGGATGATCGTATGAATGGCAAGTGTAAGTAGTTATCCATAAGGATTTATCGGTGGTCGGGAAATCGCAAATGCGGTGGCACAAATACTCGAGAGAACATAGTAGAGTAACTTCAGAATCTTCTAGTGCAGCAGGCGATCATCTGAAGTGAGGGGCTCTCCGGGAGAAAGTATTATCGAGAACCTAAAGTTAGATTTTAGTAAAAAAATCGTTTAACCCGAATAGAAGAGAGTTCAGAATCCCAGAGTAAAGGTCGAGGAGTAAAAGATCCTAGTACCACCCAATGGCGACGTGAGCCCATGGGCCACACAGCCATGTTAGTAAAAGTTTTGCAATGACTAGACTCAACTTCGGCCAAGGAGTTGGAAAGGGGGATTCCTACAGGCAGTCGGCTCTGATACCAACTTGTGACGCCCCCGATTCAATCGTGCACTAATCATGCACGCAAATGTGTACGATCAAGATCAGGGACTCACGGGAAGATATCACAACACAACTCTAAAACATAAATAAGTCATACAAGCATCATAATACAAGCCAGGGGCCTCGAGGGCTCGAATACAAGTGCTCGATCATAGACGAGTCAGCGGAAGCAACAATATCTGAGTACGGACATAAGTTAAACAAGTTTGCCTTAAGATGGCTAGCACAAAGCGGGATACAGATCGAAGAGGCGAGGCCTCCCGCCTGGGATCCTCCTAACTACTCCGGCCGTCGTCGCCGGGCTGCACGTAGTAGTAGGCGCCTCCGGTGTAGTAGTCGCCATCGACGGTGGCGTCGCCCTGGCTCCATCGTGCAGTCGCAACAATCGAGTAGAAATAGGGGAAAAGGGGAACAAGGCAACCATGAGTACTCATCCAAAGTACTCGCAAGCAAGGAGCTACACTACATATGCATGGGTATATGTGTAAAGGGCCATATCGGTGGAAGCTGCAGAATGCCGTAATAAGAGGGGATATCTAATCACGTCAAGACTACGCTCGCAGCCTCCGTCTTGCAACATGTAGAAGAGAGCAGATCAAGTCCTCCAAGTAGCATCGCATAGCATAATCCTACCCGCGATCCCTCCTCGTAACCACGAGAGAGAGAGCGACCACCGGGTTGTATCCGCACTTGGAAGGGTGTGTTTTATTAAGTATCCGGTTCTAGTTGTCATAAGGTCAAGGTACAACTCCAAGTCGCCCTGTTATCAAGATCACGGCTATTCAATAGATTAACTTCCTGCAGGGTGCACCACATAACCCAACACGCTTGATCCCATTTGGGCGGACACACTTTTCGGGTCATGCCCGCCGCAGAAGATCAACACGTCGCAGCCCCACCTAGGCACACAGAGAGGCCAGCACGCCGGTCTAAACCTAAGCGCCACAGGGTGCGGGCCCATCGCCCAATGCACACCGCACGCTGCGTGGGTATGCAAAAGCGAACTAGCCCCTTAATACAAGAGCAGGCCTACGTTCCAATCCGGTAGCAGCGCCGCTCGCCGACGTCATGAAGTGCTTGGTGATACCACGACGCCGGATACCCATAACTACTCAGCGTAGATGGTTAGTGCGATAGACCAAATGGCGGACTCGGATCAAATACCCAGATCTCGTTAAGCGTGTTAAGTATCCATGACGCCGACCAGGGCCAGGCCCACCTCTCACCCGAGTAGTCTCAACCTGCCCTATCGCTCCGCCACAAAGTAACGATCGGGGCCGTCGGGAACCCAGGCCCACCTCTCACGGGATGGAGCCACCGTCCTTTCAGCCCCCATCTCCTAACAGTATCACGAGTAATGTAATAGTGTAAAGTATATAGTATATGCCCGTGATCACCTCCCCAAGTGATCACAGCCCAAAGAGTATAGCATGGCGAGCGGACAAGAGTGTAGGGTCACTGATGGAACACTAGCATCCTATACTAAGCGAAGAGGATAGCGGTAAAGGTAACAACGATGAGTAGCAAGGACAAAGCTATGCAAGAAGATAGGATTAATCGAAAGCAATAACATGCTACACTACTCTAATGCAAGCAGATAGAGAAGAGTAGGCGATATCTGGTTATCAAAGGGGGCTTGCCTGTTGCTCACGGCAAGAGAGAGGGGTCGTCAACTCCGTAGTCGTACTGGGTAGCAGCGGCGTCGGTCTCGGTGTCTAGCGAGAGAAGAGGGGGAAGAAACAATAAATACTTAAGCAAACAGATGCATAGCGATACATGACATGACAAGTATCGGTGCTAGGGGTGCCCTAACGCGGTATGAGGTGATATCGGTGAAGGGGGAAACATCCGGGAAAGTATCCCCGATGTTTCACGTTTTCGGACAGATGAACCGGAGGGGGAAAGTTGCGTGTTTGCTATGCTAGGGATGTGTGGCAGACGAACGGGCTGCGTATCCGGATTCGTCTCGTCGTTCTGAGCAACTTTCATGTACAAAGTTTTTTCATCCGAGTTACAGTTTATTTTAAATGATTTTTTTAAAGCTTTAATGAATTTTCTAGATTTACTTTAATTCGGAAATAAACTGAAAAGACTATTTATACACAGCAGTAGCCAGCCCCTGTGTATGACAGGTGGGGTCAGGGTCAAGGTCAACAGGCTAGTCAGCAGTTGACTGGGTCAACGTTGACCGGTCAACTAGCAGTTGGGACCCAGCTGTCATAGTGACAGTGTAACTTAATAGTTTAATTAATTTTAACAGATTAGGTGGGGGGGCCACATGTCATTGACTTAGATATTTTTAAACAGGCTTTTAATTGGAATGGGTCCACATGTCATTATCTAAGACTAACTAAACAGTTTTATTAGGTTCTATATAATTACATGGTTAGGGGATTGGTTTAACCGGGTGGGCCCACCTGTCAGTGAGACACATACGGTGCTACGCCGGCGATGCGAACAGAGAGCGAAGGTGCTCGCCCGCCGGACATCCCCGGCGACGGCTGGATCGGTGGGTGGGCTCGGCAGATGAAACGCGACGAGGCGCTCCGGAGCACGGCCGTGGGGTTGTCGGAGGTGGGCTGCAGAGGCGCCAGCGTCGAGTGGAGCAGCGTCGGAGCTCGGCCTCGCAGCGCGTGTGGCAAGGACGGCAGGGTGAGGCCGTCAGCGGGCGGCGTAGCCGAGCGCAGGGGTGGTGGGTGCGTTCACGAGGGGGGCGAGAAAGGCGGAGCACTGTCGTCTGGCAATGACGCGGCGGCGGCGGCGCGACGACAGGGCGGCAGAGGCGAGGGCCGCCATGTAAGGCACTAGGCAGGGGAAGGAGGACCGGGGTCCTCACCGTCCGTTGGAGGGAAGGGAGCGTCAAGGCGCGGTGAAGCCTTTGGGGAGGAGGACGGGGACGCGTCGTCGACGAGGAGGAGACGAGGAGGATGAAGGCGACGGGCGGTGGCGGGGTCCGGTGAGGAGGAGGCCGTGGACGATGGCGTCAGGCGAGGTGGTCCCGGGCGACGGCGAAGCGCCGGGCGTCGGGCGCTGATCGCTGGAAGCGCGTCGGGACGGAGACGGCTTGCGATGATGATGGGGGTGGTCCGCGACGGTGTGGGCAGGGCATCGCGAGAGAGAGGGCGGATTATCGATCCAGATCGGATCGAGGAGGAGAGCGTGGGGGGCGAGTGGGGAGATATTTCCGGGAGTGCGGGGTGTCGGTGGGGTTTTCCCAGTGGGGGATATGGAGGAGGGCGTGGGCGCCGGCTGGGCGGCCTGATTGGCCGAGGCCATCTGGGCCGTGGCCCAGTGGGGAGGGGGTTCTCTTTTATCCTTTTTTTATTTGTTTTACATTTTTGTTTGTTTTCAGTTTTTATCCTTTTCCTATTATTTTAGTTTCAGTAAAATATACACGCAGCATCTAAATTAGTATTTCAACTTAGCCCGTAGTCACAAAAAGTCTAGTCCTCTATTAAATTAGTTTGACATTTTATTAATTACAAAAGGTATTTAATTAATTATTTTTACTGCTGTTTTATTCATCTTATAGTATTTAAGAATTTTATAAAGGTGTGGTTTCTCCACCATAATTACCTATGCAATATTTGGTTTACTTCGAACATTTTAGTTTTAATAGTTTAAAACTTTTATTGTTTGCTTTTATTTAAATTTTGAATTTGTTTCGGTTCTGAACTACCATAGTTTATCAACAATAACCGTGGTGGCGTGGCATCGTTAGCGGGGGAATCACTGTAGCTTAATTATCCGGGCGTCACATACAAGAAAGATTCAAAGGTAAAAACAGAAATCCAATCGACCATAAAGCGAAACTGCAGAGATCATACCAAGGTTGGAGGTGGCGGCATCCTCCATTTCCTGATCTTCGTGCTTAGCTGAGGTCTCGGAGGTGGCAACACTGCAGATTTCAGAAATCAGTTGATCGGTCACACGATTCGACCAAAAGTACACCCATGATAAACAGGAAGACACAAGTTCTGCTGATTACCCGGAAATGGTGGGAATGACCATCCTCATCTTGGGCAGGGCCTTCGTCGGCTTTGATGACGTTGCTCGGGGTTGCTTTGGCGGTTTCTCAGTCGGCACTGGAGAAGTCGTCCGAGGGCGCTTCGTCGACCGACCAACGGGCGCGATAGCCTTACCGCGCTCGACCGCCGGATCATGCGTCAGCTTGGACCGCCTTTCCGAGTGGGGAGGATCCACGTCTTCCTCCTCTTCCTCCTCCTCCTCCTCTTCATCAGAGCTGTCGTTTCCCTCGCCCTCCTCACCATCGGACTCCCATTCCTCCGGGCTTTCGCCTCCGCTTCCTTCTTCTTCTTCGACTTGTTCTTGCGCCCCGTTGGGCATCGAGTACATCTCAGTGGTGGCCTAGAAGATAGCAAAACAAGACGAAAGTCAATCGGCCGATTCGCAGCGGAACAGAGCGAATGCAACAGGATCACAGTCGGAGATAAGTGGTCATACCTTGTCTGGTTCGTAAGATTGGTCGAGTGGTGGGATCCTCCTAGCTCCACGAGGGTTATCTTTGTTCCCTGTGATGGCAGTCATCCACCTCTCCAATGTGGCGTCGTCAACCTCCTCTGGGTGGACCCGGGTGGTGTCCTCGGTACCAGAATACATCCACATCGGGTGGCCTCGGTATTGGAGTGGTTGAATGCGCCGTCAAAGGAAAACCTCCAGAAGATCCATGCCGGTCACTCCGTCGTGAATGAGCTGGACTACACGCTCCATCAACAATTTAACCTGGACCTTCTCCTCCAGAAGCACCTTCAGAGAGGACGGCTTGTTCACTCGACCCATGGAGAAGGGAGGAGTCGATCGCTCAAGGCGTCGATCGGTCTTGGCAGTAGAACCAGGTCGACTGCCACCCTCTAACTGAATCGGGAAGAATCATGGCCGGAAAGGCACTTTTACCCCCTCATCTGGACCCCAAGACCCCCACACATCTGGATTACTTGGGTTCTTTCATCATTCGGACTAGCCTTTTTCACCGTCTGTGAGCGACAAGTGAATATGTGTTTGAAGAGGCCCCAGTGTGGCCGACAACCCAAGAAGTTTTCGCACAAATACATGAAAGCAGCGAGATAGGCAATGGAGTTGGGTGTGAAGTGATGGAGTTGTGCTCCAAAGAAGTTCACAAAACCGCGAAAGAAAAGATTTGGCGGTAGAGAAAATCCGCAGTCAACATGGGTGGCTAAGAGGACGCACTCACCCTCCTGAGGCTGCGGCTGCCACTCCGTCCCCGGAAGCCTTGCTGACCCATGGGGGATCAATCCCTCGTTGGCCAGGTCGTCGAGGTCTTTCTGGGTGATGGTCGAGCGGATCTAATCTCCCTGTACCCAACCTTGCGGCAGGCTGGACCGCGACGAGGATCCGCCCCGACTGGTCGCTCTCCCCTTCGCCTTCGCCGTCGCCTTCTTCGCCCACTCCAAGGTCGCCGTCTTCTCCTTCACCATTGTCGCCGGCGAAGCAGGAACGGAGCAGCAGCGCTGAGCAGGTTACGGGCGCGGCAGATGAATCTGAGGACGGGGGAGGGGAAAATAAGGACGCACTGTTCAAAAGACCCCTGCCCGGCGCCTTATATGAAGTCGCTTCCGAGTGGCTGACTGGTAGGCCCGGACAATCCTGTCAAATCCCGCAACAGTCGCGCGCGTGATACGTGGCGAAAATGGCGGCGCGAAGATCGAGGCGTCTTCGCCTTATCCCATCCGAGTACCGCAGCCTTCTCCGCTTCGCGCGCTTCCCGAAATTCGGATCCCGCTAAATCCGCTAACAGCAGAGCAACTCGTCAGACGGCAGATTTCCTCCGATCCGTCGCTCAGAGATCTTCAAGTCTATAAAGTTCACTCGACAGATGTGAAGAATGGATCAAGGCGACTGAAAGAGAAGTTGACACCGTCACTAAAAAGTCATTGATCCGAGTAAGGCCTTTTCAGAAACACAAAAACAGGTCGGAAAGATTATCAACTCCTTCCTTATTCGAACCTCGATCCATTCGGGGGCTAATGATGAAGTCATGTACCTAGGGTAGGGTCATGAACCTGTCCAAGGTACCCTCCCCAAGGACATCTTTAGAAGAAACGGCCTTCCAGTCGACCTGGTAGGATTTCACTCGACAGACTCAAAGACACTCGACCATGAAGACCCACTCGACCACCAGGAGTTCAAGAACCACTCTGAGTCCGAACGGTCTTTAATTAAGTAGTCTTTATGATCATGATGACACTTTATATAAGGCGTTACCAGTAACGCCTGGCCTTAATGTACCTTTAACCCTCCGCTACGTGGGCTGGCTGGGGTCTTGGAGCACTCTATATAAGCCACCCCCCTCCACAGGTAGAAGGGTTCGCACCCCTGTAATTCATACGCATATAATCCAGTCGACCGCCTCCGGGCTCCGAGACGTAGGGCTGTTACTTCCTCCGAGAAGGGCCTGAACTCATAAAACTCGTGCGTATACAACTACTCCATAGCTAGTATCTTGCCTCTCCATACCTACCCCCCATTCTACTGTCAGACTTAGAACCACGACAACCCCATCTTGAAAATATGCAGTTGTGACCCTCTTGAAAACATGCAGTTGTGACCCATCTTAAAAACATTCAGTTGCAACCCCTCTTGAAAACATGCATTTGCGACCCACCTTAAAAAACATGCAGTTTCTACCAGCATTGAAAAAGATGCAGTTGCGACCCCCTCTTGAAAACATGTAGCTGCGACCCTCTTGAGAAACATGCAGTTGCGACCCCGCCTTAAAAACATGCAGTTGCGACCTACATTGAAAACATGCAGTTGCGATCTACATTGAAAACATGTAGTTTCGGCCCCTCTTGGAAAACATGCAATTGCGACCCCATCTTGAAAATATGAAGTTGTGACCCCTTTTGAAAACATGTAGTTGCGGTGTCGTTTTGAAAACATACATTTATGACCCACCTTAAAAACATGCGGTTGCAGTACTAGTCCCTCTTGAAAACATGCAGTTGCGGTCTTGTTTTGAAAACAAGCAATTACGATCCACCTTAAAAACATGCGGTTGCGGCTCCTCTTTAAAACATGCAGTGGCGACCCAACTTGAAAACACAGAGTTGTGAAAAACATGTAGTTGCGGTCCCTCTTGAAAACATGCAGTTACGACCCACCTTTCAAACGTGCAGTTGCGTCCTCTCTTGGAAAACATGCATTTGCGATCTTGCCTTGAAAACATGCAGTTGCGACCTCTCTTGAAAATATGTAGTTGCGGTCATGTTATAACGCTTGCAGTTGCGTATCTAGTGGTGGACATGCAAGTGGCCCCGACAACCCCCCCCCCCCTCCAGACCACGGTTGCGACCCCTTTTTTTTAAATCTCAACTTCATTATTGTGTTTTTTTGTGTTTTTTTTGCGGGTGAACTTCATTATTGTGTTGACACGGTGAATTTAAAAATTAATAATTATAAGAGACAAAATAGTGAAACAATGGTCTACTATATACAGTGAAATAAGAAAAAAAATCTGAAAGCCAACAATTAATCATGAGAAAAGGGTTAGAAAAATAAGTCGTTACAAAGAGCTTGTCCCTCACTTGGAAAAAAAAAGAAAGAAAGAGCTTACTTCTAGAAGCTATAGTGAACAAATAACAAGACATGCAAAAAGCTAGGGTAAAAGAAGAAGGAAGCCCACATAGCTCAGCTCGTGCAAACAAGCAAAAGTAACCCGTCGCTCGTCCGTGGAATCGTACAAAAGTGATGGGTAAAACACACGCACAAGGGCTGCCCCTCGTACAGACGAGCCGCGCACCGGTCGCTCCGGCGATAACGAACAAAGCCATCACGATCCTTCTCCCGCAAAAAAAAGGCCATCACGAACCTTAGTGTGGTGATCGGAGGGCTTGAAAAGTGACTGGGACCATAGTTAAAAACTAAGCTAGCCGAGCTTCAGCAAAACCGATAAAATAAAGTTAATAAAATAAGATGAAACGAGGAAAAAAGTTTAATGAAATAGAATACATTCAGGTTTGAGAGAGTGAACCTAAAGAGTTAAATCAAAATTGAGAGAGTGAGTGGGAATGGGAGAAAAAAGCTCACAGATTTGCCTTGAAATCTCTCATTATGCATAGTGTAGTAACTTGAAACAAGACCCATCCAGTCAGGACAGCTACCAATCCCACCAAAAAGCAACGACAAAGGCACAACACAACCAGCTCCCCGCCACCTGAGGCAAACAGGCCCAACAGCCAAGCGTGTGCTGAGCAAAAAAAAAATCAGATAACAGTCGGCTCCTCGTGTATCTCCACAAAGCACGGATCTTAGAGCAACTCTAGCAGACCCCGCATCCCGCCCCAGCCCGCAAAATAACCGCCAAATTACGGGTCGGGCGGGAAAACCTGCCAGATCAGACCCCGCGTCCCGCCCCGGCCCGCAAAATATTTTTGCGGGGCGCGACAAATCTTCTCCCCCAACCTCTATCTTCACGGGCTGGGAGGCTGACCCGAGCTCAACCCCTATCCTCAGCGAGATTTGGCAGGAGGGACATTTCTGCGCGCCCTTTCCTGCTCCCCCACCCTCCGCCACCATTGCCCCGCCTCCGCACGCTCCGGTGCTTCCTCCCCGGCCGTCCCTCGCCGCCATGGATGACCCCATCCTGTCCCCCATCACCGTCGAGGTCGCGCACGCTCCTTCCCCTCGGGCGGATCTCGTCGCCGGCCATGTTGGCCCCGCCGCCGTCGCCCAAGCAAACGTCGCGCCTGCCCGCAAGCGGCAGGGCAACGTGGTCGTGCAGGGCGGGAATCTGGCTGCCCCCACCACGATGGCCCGCGCTCTGGGCGCCAATGCGGCAGCGCGATCCCGGCCGGTGGCGGAGAAGGTCGGCAAGGCCGCGGGTGTAAAGCGGAGGAAGATTCCAGCTACAAAGAAGCCACCTTCTTCTCACTCCATCCCCCCGCAAGGAGGTGCTCCGGCAATGCCGTTCAACGGTGCCGCTCCCCCTGCAAGCGAAGTGTTTGAAGAAATGGCCGGAAGGTATGCGTCTTCGGTCATGGCGATTGCCTTTCATTTTCGCCATTATCCTCGATAGCTCGTGACTTGTTATTGTTCACTATAGCGGTGGTTCAAACAATGCAACTACCGAGTTCGTGAACTTGTTGGACACGAACGCGGTTGACATTGATCAAGCCCCGTTCGCCGCATTCGACTACAGTAAAATGGAGGGCGGCGTGGATGATCATGGTTGTGAGGAAGAATTTGAGGAGATCGAAGCGGAAGCGTATGATCAATCGCAAAAAAAACTGGGAAAAGCATAAGATCGAAGAACTACACGATCTTGGAAGATCAAGCTTTGATCAAAGCATGGAGTGCGGTGTCTCTTGATGCATGCGCGGGTACTCTCAAACCGCCAGGAGATATTGGCAAAGGATCGAAGATCAATACTTTCGCATTATGGCAAAGCATCCCAATAGGACTCCACGCACATTTCAGTCGCTTCAAGGGCGTTGGGAGAATATCAAACCAATGTGCAGCCGTTGCGCAACTTGCTTGGAGCAAGTACGCAATGCACCTCCAAGTGACACCGTGGAGTCCGACTATGTGAGTTTGTTTTGCCTTTGTTCAAGTTGTGCATCATCATATTTGCATCATGGGAAATGATTGCATCACTTTGTTCACATTTTGTAGGACAAGATTGCTCAACATAGATACAAGGACATGGAAGCTTCGGAAGGCAAATTCTTCAAACTAGAGCATTGTTGGGAGTTGCTCCAAAAGTGCGAGAAGAGGAAGTTGATCGACAAAGAGTCCCCACCAAAGAGAGGCTCACTTACAAACATGGATGAAGATGAGGATGATGATGGCCCAAGAAATTTTCACAAGTCCGATGGCGACAAGAAGACCATGGAGAAAATGAAGAGAGAGCAAGAAGCATCAAGCTTGAGGGAGAAGATTGATGCCATGGTGAAATCAAACAAGTCGATGATGTTGAAGTCGTTGGAGATCAAGAAAGAGTTGGCCGAGAAGAAGGCAAAGGAGAAGCAAGAAAAGTGGCAGTTGCTCAAAGAAGAGGGGCTGCGCTAAGTTGCCATTGAGGAGAGAAGAGCACGCACTGCAGAAAACAAAGCCATGTCCAAGCGGCTCACCGAAGAGAACAAGATCATGTCAATGACCGCAATGACATGGACGATCTCACCAAAACATGGCATGATATGGCAAGGAGAGAAATCTTAAAGAGGAGAATGGTTGCGTCAGCCGGTGCGTGCTACAGTTCCGGAGATGTTTTCTCCGCTCCATATGGTGGCAATGTTGATGATTTCGGTGCGGGAGTTGGAACAAGCGCCGGAGGTGGATTCAGTGGTGGCTATGAACTTCAAGATGGACTCGATGACGTAGAGTAAAGATCGACCAAGATGATGCCGGACATGGGCGCAAACTTTTGCAGGGCCCTCTTTTGCGTTTGCCATAATGAACTTGGCTTTTATTTGCGTGTAAAACTGTGTTATGTCGTTTGAATTTGAACTTGTTTGTGGAACCCTATGTCAAATGCGAGATTTGTAGTTTTTCTATTTGCGGGTCGTCGCGGTGGTGCCCGAGCAGAACCCGCAGAAGCCGACCCGTAAAAAAAGCATATTCCGCGAATATACTTTTATGCGGGTCTGTTTGAGGGGTCTGCATCTGTGGCCATCCGTGTCGGCCTGCAAAAGCGGTTTTGCGCGAACTGCAAACGCGTTTTGCGGGCCGGCGGGATGCGGGGTCTGCTAGAGTTGCTCTTAGCTTGTTCCCTGATCGGACGGTCGATGATGTGAATGAGCCCATAGATAAAACTCAGCTACCGAGTTCTAACAAATCCGTAACAATTATAGTACTCCCTCCGTAAAAAAATATAAGAGCGTTTAGATCACTAGATGGATATTACTTAATTGCCACCATTGATAACATGCAAATGACCGACGGCATTGTCTTTGGAAATAGGCTTTCGCCCCGCTTTATATATAAATCAACACCACCCAAGTTGCACAGTGGAATAATACAATGCGGTGAGATAGCCCTCTGACACGACAGATCCCAGAATAACCGGCCAACATAACCACACGACTATGTTGCCAAACAACTGAACATGATGACCAGATTACAACACTAAGACACGACCTAGAAAACCTAGCCTCCACGACAGCGCCCTCAAGAGGGGAAAGCAAGCACCATTGCTGCCGAGCCCAAAAGAGCAAGGGTTTTCACCTGGAGACTCACCATGGAGAGGAGAACCACGACGACGTCTTGAAGAGATAACGGGACCTACATATGTCGCCGCAGTCAGCATCAAAGCACGGAGCTTTCGCTCGGCAGCTCACCCGTGGAACCAGGAGACACCCATCGCAGCGAGAACTGGCCTCCGGATCCGGATCTAGGAACCTCCATTGCCATAGACATATCGAATGCCCGGACCACCCACCGCTACACCTCTCACCATCCAGACGACAAAGGAGCGTAGCCACCACTGTCGCCATGGAGCCTGCCGGAAAACCACCATACAGACCGCCATCCGGGGCCGCCACCCCGGCATCCATGTCCCGAGTCACCGTGAACTGTCGACATCTCTGCACACAGCTATGGTGGGAGGAACAGAAGGTACCTCCTGATGACCCACAAGTATAGGGGATCTATCGTAGTCCTTTCAATAAGTAAGAGTGTCGAACCCAACGAGGAGCAGAAGGAAATGATAAGCGGTTTTCAGCAAGGTATTCTCTGCAAGCACTGAAATTATAGGTAACAAATAGTTTTGTGATAAGATAATTTATAACGAGCAACAAGTAACAAAAGTAAATAAAGTGCATCAAGGTAGCCCAATCCTTTTTGTAGCAAAGGACAAGCCTGGACAAACTCTTATATAGAGAAAAGCGCTCCCGAGGGCACATGGGAATTATCGTCAAGCTAGTTTTCATCACGTTCATATGATTCACGTTCGATGCTTTGATAATTTGATATGTGGGTGGACCGGTGCTTGGGTGCTGCCCTTACTTGGACGAACATCCCACTTATGATTAACTCCTATTGCAAGCATCCACAACTACAAAAGAAGTATTAAGGTAAACCTAACCATAGCATGAAACATATGGATCCAAATCATCCCCTTACGAAGCAACGCATAAACTAGGGTTTAAGCTTCTGTCACTCTAGCAACCCATCATCTACTTATTACTTCCCAATGCCTTCCTCTAGGCCCGAATAATGGTGAAGTGTCATGTAGTCGACATTCACATAACACCACTAGAGGAGAGACAACATACATCTCATCAAAATATCGAACGAATACCAAATTCACATGACTACTAATAGTAAGACTTCTCCCATGTCCTCAGGAACAAACGTAACTACTCACAAAGCATATTCATGTTCATAATCAGAGGAGTATTAATATGCATATAGGATCTGAACATATGATCTTCCACCAAATAAACCAACTAGCATCAACTACAAGGAGTAATAAACACTACTAGCAACCTCACAGGTACCAATCCTGACTTAGAGACAAGAATTGGATACAAGAGATGAACTAGGGTTTGAGAGGAGATGGTGCTGGTGAAGATGTTGATGGAGATTGGCCCCTCCCGATGAGAGGAGCGTTGGTGATGACGATGGCGATGATTTCCCCCCGAGGGAAGTGTCCCCGGCAGAACAGCTCCGCCGGAGCCCTAGATTGGTTCCGCCAAGGTTCCGCCTCGTGGCAGCGGAGTCTCGTCCCGAAAGCTTGCTTCTGATTTTTCTTTGAATGAAAGACTTCATATAGCAAAAGATGGGCACCGGAGGGCCAACAGGAGGCCCACGAGGCAGGGGGCGCGCCCATGGGGGTAGGGCGCGCCCCCACCCTCGTGGCCAGGGTGTGGGCCCCCTCTGGTATTTCTTCCACTCAGTATTTTTCATTATTTCCAAAAACAACTTCCGTGGAGTTTCAGGAATTTTGGAGTTGTGCAGAATAGGTCTCTAATATTTGCTCCTTTTCCAGCCCAGAATTCCAGCTGCCGGCATTCTCCCTCCTTATGTATACCTTGTAAAATAAGAGAGAATAGGCATAAGTATTGTGACATAATGTGTAATAACAGCCCATAATGCAATAAATATCGATATAAAAGCATGATGCAAAATGGACGTATCAACTCCCCCAAGCTTAGACCTTGCTTGTCCTCAAGCGAAAGCCGATAACGATAAATATGTCCACATGTTTAGAGGTAGAGGTGTCGATAAAATAAAATACGGACATGAGGGCATCATGATTATTCTCATAACAGCAACATATATGGATTATGTCATATGATTTATTATGCTCAAGCAATAATCTATTCACAATGCAAAGTATGAATCAGAAACTTTATTGAGAACTAACAAACTATAATCTCAGTCATTGAAGCAATTGCAATTTATCATAACACCTGAAAGAGTCTATGTCAGAGCTTTTCAGCAAGTCCACATACTCAACTATCATTTAGTCTTTCACAATTGCTAACACTCACGCAATACTTGTGGTTACGGTTTTAATCAGACACAGAGAAAGATAGGGGCTTATAGTTTCGCCTCCCAACCTTTTACCTCAAGGGTAATGTCAACAATAATAGTTCATGCTAACTTGCATCCAATTAGATATATATGTCTGGATCTTCCCAGCACACTGTGCTTGCCAAAGGATAAAATGTAAAAAGGAAAGGTGAAGATCACCATGACTCTTGCATAAGGTAGAAGATAAAAGTAAAAGATAGGCCCTTCGCAGAGGGAAGCAGAGGTAGCCATGCGCTTTCATAGTTGGATGCACAAAATCTTATGCGAAAGAACGTCACTTTATATTGCCACTTGTGATATGGACCTTTATTATGCAGTCCGTTGCTTTTATTTCTTCCACATCACAAGATCGTATAAAGCTTATTTCCTCCACACCAATCAATCACATATTTAGAGAGCAATTTTTATTGCTTGCACCGATGACAACTTACTTGAAGGATCTTACTCAATCCATAGGTAGATATGGTGGACTCTCATGGCAAAACTGGGTTTAAGGATTTTTGGAAGCACAAGTAGTATCTCTACTTGGTGCAAGGAATTTGGCTAGCATGAGGGGGAAAGGCAAGCTCAACATGTTGGATGATCCATAAAAATATACTTTATTTCAGATATAAGAAAACATAACCAATTACGTTGTCTTCCTTGTCCAACATCAACTCTTTAGCATGTCATATTTTAATGAGTCCTCACAATCATAAAAGATGTACAAGATAGTATATTTATATGTGAAACCTCTCTTTCTTTATTACTTCCTATTAATTGCAACGATGACCAAATTTATGTTTGTCAACTCTCAACAACTTTTAATCATCATACTCTTTCTATGTGAAGTCATTACTCTCCATAAGATCAATATGATCTCTTTGTTTCTTTTTATTCTTTCTTTTTCTTTTATTCCCTCAAGATCATAGCAAAATAATCAAGCCCTTGACTCAACACTAATCTTTATTATATAGCTCACGGACTCGATTACATAGAGGGATCATAAAGCAACACTCAAAACTAGATCATATCAAAACTTCATTCTACTAGATCAAGATAATACTAAAAAGGATCGAACTAAGAAAAACGGTAAAGATAGGAGATGTGGTGGTGATACGATACCGGGGCACCTCCCCCAAGCTTGGCGGTTGCTAAGGGGAGTGCCCATACCCATATGATTATGTCTCCTTTTTCGGGGGTGGTGATGTGATATTCTTGGCGATGATGCCCCTTAGTATACGATTCTCCTCTTCGAGCTTATTGACTTGCTGCTTGAGGTCCATTATTTCCTTACGAAGCTTTCCTGTAATGGCTAAAGCTCCTTGCACCCAAGGGTGTTGCATAGCTCTTGATCCTCCTCCATGGCATCTACCCTCTTCAAATCAGCCTCCATCTCTTCCTTCGTTGCTGGCCCAAAGTGGTCAGCATCGCTGTTTGTCCTTAATCTCGATGCCGGATGAGACACCCGGCTCTCCGTGACCGACTCTTGAGAAGACATCTTGCTCTAATCTGCAGCAGCAACAGCTCGAAACAAGAACTAAGGATATTCGCGTGATACAGGAGTCAAAACCTTTGGGGGATTATATAATGAATTTTTACCGACCAAAATACGTATCGTGCAAGAAAACGGAGTTCGGAGAGCGCACGAGGTGCCCACGAGGCAGGGGGGCGCGCCCAGGGGGTAGGGCGCGCCCTCCACCCTCGTGTCCTTCCCGGACTGCTTCTTATTTTTCTATTTTTCTAAATATTCCAAAACGGAGAAAAATTGCCATTAGAACTATTTTGGAGTCGGTTTACTTACCATACCACATACCTATTCCTTTTCGGAGTCTGAAACATTCTGGAAAGTGTCTCTTATGTATTCCTCCGGTGTTACGGTTTCAATAACATTAGTTTCAACATTTATAGGATTACCTGAGATATAGTGTTTGATTCTTTGACCATTCACCACCTTCGGATTTGTGCCTTCGAAGTTGTTGATTTTATGGCACCGGAACGGTAGACCTCCTCAATAACGTAAGGACCCTCCCATTTAGAGAGAAGTTTTCCTGCAAAAAATCTTAAACGAGAGTTGTATAGCAATACATAATCACCTACATTAAACTCACGCTTTTGTATCCTTTTGTCATGCCATCTTTTAACTTTTTCTTTAAACAACTTGGCATTTTCATAGGCTTGGGTTCTCCATTCATCAAGTGAGCTAATGTCAAATAACCTCTTCTCACCGGCAAATTTGAAATCATAGTTGAGCTCTTTAATAGCCCGATATGCCTTATGTTCTAGTTCGAGAGGTAAGTGACATGCTTTTCCATAAACCATTTTCTACGGAGACATACCCATAGGATTTTTATATGCAGTTCTATAGGCCCATAATGCATCATCAAGTTTCTTGGACCAATTCTTTCTAGATCTATTAACAGTCTTTTGCAAAATTAATTTGAGTTCTCTATTACTCAATTCTACTTGACCACTAGACTGTGGGTGATAAGGAGATGCAATTCTATGATTAACATCATACTTAGCAAGCATTTTACGAAAGGCACCATGAATAAAATGTGAACCACCATTAGTCATTAAATATCTAGGGACTCCAAACCTCGGAAAAATAACTTCTTTAAGCATCTTAATAGAAGTGTTATGATCAGCACTACTAGTTGGAATAGCTTCTACCCACTTAGTAACGTAATCAACAACAACTAAATATGTGTATACCCATTAGAGGCAGGAAACGGTCCCATATAATCAAAGCCCCAAACATCGAATGGTTCAATAACAAGTGAATAATTCATAGGCATTTCTTGACGTCTACTAATATATTACCAATTCTTTGACATTCATCACAAGATAAGACAAACTTATGGGCATCCTTGAAGAGAGCAGGCCAATAAAAACCGGATTGCAATACCTTATGTGCAGTTCTATCCCCAGCGTGGTGTCCTCCAAAGCCTTGGAGTGGCACTTGCATAGGATCTGTTCCTGTTCATGCTCAGGCACACAACGTCTAATAACACCATCTACTCCTTCTTTATAAAGATGCGGGTCATCCTAGAAGTAATGTCTCAAATCATAGAAAAACTTTTTCTTTTGCTGGTATGTGAAACTAGGCGGTATGAATTTAGCAACAATGTAATTAGCATAATCAGCATACATGGAGCAGTACGAGAAGCATTTATGACATTTAACTGTTCATCAGGAAAGCTATCATCAATAGGTAGTGGGTCATCAAGAACATTTTCTAACCTAGACAAGTTGTCTGCAACGGGGTTCTCAGCTCCCTTTCTATCAATAATATGCAAATCAAATTCTTGTAGCAAGAGGACCCATCTAATAAGTCTAGGTTTAGCATCTTTCTTTTCCATAAGATATTTAATAGCAGTGTGATCAGTGTGAATAGTTACTTTAGAATCAACAATATAAGGTCTGAACTTATCACAAGCAAATACAACTGCTAAGAATTCTTTTTCAGTAGTAGCATAATTTATCTAGGCATTGTCTAGAGTTTTACTAGCATATTGAATAACATTTAATTTCTTATCAACTCTTTGCCCTAGAACAACACCTACAACATAATCACTAGCATCACACATGATTTCAAAGGTTAAATTCCAATCAGGTGGCTGAACAATAGGTGCAGAAATCAATGCTTTCTTAAGTATTTCAAATGCTTCTACACAATCATCATCAAAGACAAATGGTATATATTTTTGTAATAAATTAGTCAGAGGCCGAGAAGTTTTTGAGAAGTCCTTAGTGAACCTCCTATAAAATCCGGCGTGACCAAGGAAACTTCTTATACCTTTGATGTCCTTGGGACATGGCATCTTTTCAATAGCATCAACCTTGGCTTTATCAACTTCAATACCTCTTTCAAAACATTTATGCCCCAAGACAATGCCTTCATTAACCATAAAGTGGCACTTCTCCCAATACAAGACAAGATTAGTTTCTTCACATCTCTGCAAAACTTGATCAAGGTTGCTCAAGCAATCATCAAAAGAGGATCCATAAACGGAGAAATCGTCCATGAAAACCTCACAAATCTTTTCACAAAAGTCAGAGAATATAGCCATCATGCATCTTTGAAAGGTAGCAGGTGCATTACATAAACCAAAAGGCATACTTCTATAAGCAAAAGTACCGAAAAGGCAAGTAAAAGTGGTCTTAGCTTGATCATCAGCTGATACAGGTATTTGAGAGAAACCAGAATAACCATCTAGAAAGCAAAAATGTGTATGTTTGGATAATCTTTCTAGCATTTGATCAATAAAAGGTAAGCGGTAATGATCTTTTTTAGTAGCTTTATTTAATTTGCGGAAATCAATTACCATCCTATATCCTGTAATAATTCTTTGCGGAATCAATTCATCTTTATCATTAGGAACGACAGTAATGCCTCCCTTCTTAGGGACACAATGAACAGGACTTACCCACTGACTATCAGCAACGGGATAGATTATACCTGCCTCAAGGAGCTTTAATATTTCCTTTCTTACCACTTCTTTCATCTTAGGATTCAGGCGTCGTTGGTGATCAATAACTGGTTTGGCATCTTTCTCCAAATTTATTTTGTGTTGGCATAGAGTGGGACTAATGCCCTTAAGATCATCAAGAGTATATCCAATAGCAGCACGGTGCTTCTTCAGAGTTTTCAATAATTTTTCTTCCTCCTTCTCTGAAAGGTTAGCACTAATAATAACAAGGTATATCTTATTTTCATCAAGATAAGCATATTTAAGAGTATCAGGCAATGGTTTAAGCTCAAACACGGGATCACCCTTGGGTGGAGGAGGATCCCCTAGGATTTCAACAGGCAAGTTGTGTTTCAGAATAGGTTCTCGTTTAAAGAACACTTCATCTATTTCCCTTCTTTCATTCATAAACATATCATTTTCATGATCTAGAAAATATTGTTCTAAAGGATCACTAGGAGGTACAGCAATAGAAGCAAGACCAATAATTTCATGTTTACTAGGAAATTCTTCTTCACGGTGCTGTCTACGAAATTTAGAAAAGTTAAACTCATGAGACATATCACCTAAACCAATAGTAACAACATCCGTTTCGCAGTCTATCCTAGCATTAGCAGTGTTTAAGAAGGGTCTACCAAATATAATGGGACAAAATCTATCTTGTGGGGAACCAAGAACGAGAAAATCAGCCGGATATTTAGTTTTCCCACATAAGACTTCAACATCTCTAACAATTCCAATTGGTGATATAGTATCTCTATTGGCAAGTTTAATTGTAACATCAATTTCTTCTAACTCAGTAGGTGCAATATCATGCATAATTTCTTTATATAAGTCAATAGCACTAGCACCCATGTCACATAAGCCTTGATAACAATGATCTCCTATTTTAACAAAAATAACAGGCATGCCTACCACCGGTCTATGTTTATCTTTAGCACAAGGTTTAACAATTCTAGCAGTCTCATCATAGAAATAAACAACATGCCCATCTATATTATCAGCCAAGAGATCTTTAACAATAGCAATATTAGGTTCAACTTTAACTTGCTCAGGAGGAGTATAAGTTCTAATATTGCTTTTACGAACCAAAGTTGAAGCTTTAGCATGATCCTTTATTCTAACAGGGAAAGGTGGTTTCTCAACATAAGTAGTAGGAACAATAGGATCATTATAAGTGATAGTCTTTTCTTCACTTTAATAGGTGCAGCTACTTTTACTTCTATGGGAGGATGATATTTAAACCACTTCTCCTTAGGGAGATCAACATGAGTAGCAAAAGATTCACAGAAAGAAGCTACTATCTCAGAGTCAAGTCCATATTTAGTGCTAAATTTACGGAAAACATCAGTATCCATAAAAGATTTAACACAATCAAACTTAGGTGTCATACCTGACTCCTTACCGTCGTCGAGATCCCAATCTTCAGAGTTGCGTTTAATTCTTTCCAATAAATCCCATTTGAATTCAATAGTCTTCATCATAAATGAGCCAGCACAAGAAGTATCGAGCATGGTGCGATTGTTATCAGAAAGCCGAGCATAAAATTTTTGAATAATCATTTCTCTTGAGAGCTCATGATTGGGGCATGAATATAACATTGACTTAAGCCTCCCCCAAGCTTGAGCGATGCTTTCTCCTTCGCGAGGCCAAAAATTATATATATAATTGCGATCACGATGAACAAGATGCATAGGATAAAACTTCTGATGAAATTCCAATTTCAATCGTTTGTAGTTCCATGATCCCATATCATCACATAGCCTATACCATGTCAATGCATCTCCTTTCAATGATAAAGGGAAGACCTTCTTCTTGATAACATCATCGGGCATACCTGCAAGCTTAAATAATCCACAAACTTCATCCACATATATTAGGTGCTCATCAGGATGTAATGTTCCATCTCCTGCAAAAGGATTAGCTAGCAGTTTTTCTATCATACTCGAAGGAATTTCAAAGTAGACATTTTCATTTTCAGTAGGTTTAGTAGGTTGAGGAGAAACTCTTTGCTCTACTGGTCGGGGTGAAGATACCCCGAACAAGCCCCTCAGAGGATTACTTTCCATAGTAACAGGTGACAATAAATTTCAGCACACTATATAAATTTTTCCTTACCAAATTCCACCTACCAAAGGCGGTTCACTCCCCGGCAACGGCGCCAGAAAATAGTCTTGATGACCCACAAGTATAGGGTATCTATCGTAGTCCTTTCGATAAGTAAGAGTGTCGAACCCAATGAGGAGCAGAAGGAAATGATAAGTGGTTTTCAACAAGGTATTCTCTGCAAGCACTGAAATTATAGGTAACAAATAGTTTTGTGATAAGATAATTTATAACGAGCAACAAGTAACAAAAGTAAATAAAGTGCAGCAAGGTGGCCCAATTCTATTTGTAGCAAAGGACAAGCCTGGACAAACTCTTATATAGAGAAAAGCGCTCCCGAGGACACATGGGAATTATCATCAAGCTAGTTTTCATCACGTTCATATGATTCGCGTTCGGTACTTTGATAATTTGATATGTGGGTGGACCGGTGCTTGGGTGCTGCCCTTACTTGGACAAACATCCCACTTATGATTAACTCCTATTGCAAGCATCCACAACTACAAAAGAAGTATTAAGGTAAACCTAACCATAGCATGAAACATATGGATCCAAATCAGCCCCTTACGAAGCAATAGATAAACTAGGGTTTAAGCTTCTGTCACTCTAGCAACCCATCATCTACTTATTACTTCCCAATGCCTTCCTCTAGGCCCAAATAATGGTGAAGTGTCATGTAGTCGATGTTCACATAACTCCACTAGAGGAGAGACAACATACATCTCATAAAAATATGAACGAATACCAAATTCACATGACTACTAATAGCAAGACTTCTCCCATGTCCTCAGGAACAAACGTAACTACTCACAAAGCATATTCATGTTCATAATCAGAGGAGTATTAATATGCATATAGGATCTGAACATATGATCTTCCACCAAATAAACCAACTAGCATCAACTACAAGGAGTAATAAACACTACTAGCAACCTACAGGTACCAATCCCAGACTTAGAGACAAGAATTGGATACAAGAAATGAACTAGGGTTTGAAAGGAGATGGTGCTGGTGAAGATGTTGATGGAGATTGGCCCCCTCCCGATGAGAGGAGCGTTGGTGATGACGATGGCGATGATTTCCCCCTCCCGGAGGGAAGTGTCCCCGGCAGAACAGCTCCACCGGAGCCCTAAATTGGTTTCGCCTCGTGGCGGCGGAGTCTCGTCCCGAAAGCTTGCTTCTGATTTTCTTTGGACGAAATACTTCATATAGCAAAAGATGGGCACCGGAGGGCCAACAGGGGGCCCACGAGGCAGGGGGCGCGCCCAGGGGGTAGGGCTCGCCCCCACCCTCATGGCCAGGGTGTGGACCCCCTCTGGTATTTCTTCCGCTTAGTATTTTTCATTATTTCCAAAAACAACTTCAGTGGAGTTTCAGGACTTTTGGAGTTGTGCAGAATAGGTATCTAATATTTGCTCCTTTTCCAGCCCAGAATTCCAGCTGTCGGCTTTCTCCCTCCTTATGTAAACCTTGTAAAATAAGAGAGAATAGGCATAAGTATTGTGACATAATGTGTAATAACAGCCCATAATGCAATAAATATCGATATAAAAGCATGATGCAAAATGGACGTATCACCTCCTTCCGCACCTAGCCCGACATCAGCCACCTAGCCTGGGTGAGCGCCTCCACGATAGGGGGCGTCCACGCGTGGACCATAGGGAACACGTGGAAGGACCGAGATGACGACTAGAGGGACGTAGGCGTTTTGAAACTTTTACGAATTTGGCTTTATCCTAAGGCGGAGATAAACTAGTGGATACTTTTCAAGCACAAATCCTAAATATGCTAGGCTCAGCTAAGTGCACCAACAACTTATGCTAAACAAGATTGGCACTTAAGGAAACTAGCAAGCACAAACTGTTGAAAATATGCCCTAGAGGCAATAATATTTGTATTACAAGAAAGCTAAGTTCCTACTGTCCGGAATTCTGCAACAGATCTGCATGACCCGCGAGCCGTCGGATATCCATCGCGTGCCTACATGTCGCTCGGTCTGTTTTTTTACTTTCCCCTAGTTTCCCGCAAGTACTCGCTTGATTCTCTCTGTGACTTTTGATTTTTAGGTGCCTAATTAACTCGTATTAATCTCTCTGACTCCCGAGTTTCAGATGCGTAACTGAAAGAATCGATATGGTTGACTAGAGGGGGGGGGGGGTGAATAGGCAACTAACAATTTTTAGCTTTTCTTTACCAAATTAAACTTAGCATCAAAGTAGGTTGTCTAGATATGCAACTAGGTGAGCAACCCATATGATGCAACAACAACAAGCACACAAGCAAGCAAGGGATACAACACAATATAAGCTTGCACAAGTAAAGGTAAGAGATAACCAAGAGTGGAGCCGGTGGAGACGAGGGTGTGTTACCGAAGTTCCTTCCCTTTAATAGGAAGTACGACTCCGTTGGAGCGGTGTGGAGGCACAATGCTCCCCAAGAAGCCACTAGGGCCACCATATTCTCCTCACGCCCTCACACAATGCAAGAAGCCATGATTCCACTATTGGTGCCCTTGAAGGCGGCGACCGAACCTTTACAAACAAGGTTGGGGCTCTCTCCACAACCGAATTGGAGGACCACGGAGCTTCACCACAATGGAATATGGCTCCGAGGTGACCTCAACCGTCTAGGGTGCTCAAACACCCAAGAGTAACAAGATCCGCAAGGGATTAGTGGGGGGAATCGAATTTCTCTTGGTGGAAGTGTAGATCAGGGCCTTCTCAACCAATCCCTAGAAAATCAACAAGTTTGATTGGCTAGGGAGATAGATCGGGCAAGAATGAGCTTTTGAAAGGCAATGGAGCTTGGGGGAAGAGGTCAACCCTAGGAAGAAGAAGAACCCCCTTTATATAGGGGAACCAAAATCCAACCGTTTTCTGCCAAGGCCCGCAGCTAAGCGGCACTACCGCTCCTAGGAGCGGTACTACCGCTTAGGCGGTACTACTCCGCACAAGCCTAAAAATACACATAGTGTATCTACGGTACTGCCGTTGACCCTTGCAGTACTACCGCCTTGGGTTTTAGACCTGGAGAGGTAGCAGTAGTAGAGGGTGCCAGGGGCGGCAGTACCGTGCCAAGCGGGACTACCATCCTAGTGCCGCTCTACTACCGCTAGGAGCAAAGTGGGAACAAAACCTTGCACAGAGGAAAACCCCGCAAGCGGTAGTGGAGACGGTAGTACGGGCTGAAGTACCGCCGGAGCGGTACTACTGTGCTACTACCGCCCTACTACCGTGAATTACAGACCGACAACCGAAGGTTGCAAGCTTGGGAAAACCCTAAGCGGTAGTGCCACAGAAGTACCCAGCGGTACTACCGCTGGCAAGATGCTTAAAACACCACAGAAAACATGGAAAAGCTCCAGAGAAGGGAAAGGAGGCTGTTGGTGCATATGGGGCTATGTACGTGTTGATTCCACCCATACCTTTTCGAAGCAGATCCCCTCTTAATAGTACGGCTTTCGTACGACTCAAATCCACCGAAAAGAAATGTAGAGAACCACCGTCTTCGAAAGGCTCTGAGGGGCATCGAATTGTCTAGTGCCTACACATGAGATATCTGAAATGCTCAATGCACACGATTAGTCCGCAAATGCATTGCCATCAATCACCAAAACCACTTAGGGAGAAATATGCCCTTACAATCTCCCCATTTTTGGTGGATTGATGACAATATGGGATTTGCACATAGAGATATATAATGAGCATAAGCAAACCCAAAACTCTATAAAATATAGACAGGCTCCCCCTAGATGTGTGCATTCTATAGATGTGCTTTGGACTGCACAACACACACACTAGGATCAAGACTCCCCCTATATTTTATAGACAAGGCAATCCTTGCAACAATATAAGAGACACTAAGCATGGGAAACAATAAGTCAAAAGAGCATAATTTCACGCACATAGGGACATAATAAGGATAACCAGGGTATCATATGTCTCACACCATATGATAGAGTCTCACACCAAACCAAAGCAAAAGAAGGAAAAGAGTTCACAAGCAGAAACACAGAAGCAACAAGAACCAAGCTTGTGACTCAACAACACCCTGCAGAAAAACAAATCCCCGGTCCTAAACCTCCCCCCTTTGGCATCGAGACACCAAAAGGGGCAAATAGTGACCTAACGCAACTCCAGATGGCACTAGTCTCCTCCCATGGACTCGTCAGACTCCTCAGAATCAGACCCATCTGCAGACTCCTCCTCAAACTCGTCGGTCTCCTCCTCGATCTCCTGATCCTGAGCTGGAGCAGATGTATTGAACTCATCCGAGTCCGACCAGTGAGAGTGCGAAGAAATCCACTTGTCCTCCGGAGTGATACGATCCTCAAAGCCATCCTGAACTGGAATCTCAAGCTTCCTCATGATAGCCTTCCTCTCCTGATGAGCCTTCTTGGCATCCACATGGGCCAAGTACATCTTGTGCTGAACATCGGTCTGAAGGAAAAAGAGCTTCTTCACCTTGTGCTTGTGCTTAGTGATACGTCTCCAACGTATCTATATTTTTTGATAGCTCCATGCTATATTATCTACTGTTTTGGACAATATTGGGCTTTATGTTCCACTTTTATATTATTTTTGGGACTAACCTATTAACCGGAGGCCCTGCCCAGAATTGCTGTTTTTTGCCTATTTCAGAGTTTCGAAGAAACGAAATATCAAACGGAGTCCAAACGGAATGAAACCTTCGGGAACGTGATTTTCTCACCGAACGTGATCCAGGAGACTTGGACCCTAAGTCAAGGAAGCTTCGATGAGGGCATGAGGTAGGGGGGCGCCCCCCCCCAGTGCGCGCCCTCCACCCTCGTGGGCCCCATGTTGCTCCACCGACTGTAACATCCCAAATTTCCTATTTGGAATGTTTTACAATTATAGATAAGCATCCTATGCATCCTGTTTGAAATTGAATGCCATTTGAAGTTTCAGAGTTATTTGAATTTGAATTCCAAACTTTGGCATGTGGGAAACAATTCCAAAACTAAGCCTGATAAATACTTGATCAAAAGTATGAGAGGAGCAAACATGACACTCCAAAAATATCAGAGGAAACAATGCCAAAAGAATTGGAATTCAAATCTGAATTTTATTTGAATTTGAAAAAAATAGATTTTTATAAAGTTTGGATTTTGCCTTTGGAAAAATGTTCAAATGAAAGGGAATATTCCCCTGATCATTTTGGTATATATATACCCTATATAAAATATTTATAGTTTAGGTTTTATTTTTGGTTTTGTTTTAATTAAAAAAAATAAAGGAAAAAACTCTTCGGGCGCCAGCCAGGCCACCCAGGCCCAGCCAGCGCCACCTCACCCTCGGCCACCCAGCTTTGGCCAGCCAAGCCAGCCCACGAGGCCAGCCAGTGAGAGAGAGCCGGCCACAGTTGCACTCCCGCGCCTCGCCTGAAACCCCTGAGGTCCGGCCACCCGACCGAACCCTCCCTCTCTCCCTCTCACTGACCCGTGGCCCCACCCCGTCGTCTTCCCCCTCGCCCACGCTTCGAACCTCGCCGGAGATCCACCGGATCCCGAAGAATCCGGGGATCCCCGATCGCCCCGATGCCCTTCCGCTCCTCACCCGACCCCCTGGCTATATAAGCCAAGCCCCCCGCACCCCATTCCCCCCCTTAGCCTCGCCGGAGCCCCTCTCCCTCTCTCTCCCGAAGCACGCCGGAGCCCGAGCTCACCTCCGCCGCCAAAACCCTCGCCGTCGCCGCCCTGGTGCACCCCGACCCTCCCCAACTCCACCGAACCATTCCCCGAGCTCCCCCGCGTCTCCCCGACGTCTCGCTTGGCTTCGCTGGCGCTCGGAGCCCTCGGAGCACTCTCGCCGCCGCCGCCGACGTCGCCGGAGTCCGGTGAGTCCCCGGCAACACCCTCCACCGTTAGATCCTAAACCTAGGGTTAGGATTAGAAGCCCCCGAAGGGGTAAGTTTTAGTTAGAAAACCGGACGGCCGAGCGGTTTATTTTTTTTAGTTAGGTTTATTTTGTTTAGACCGGTTCGTTGTTAGTTAACCCTAGGCCCGTTTAGACTAAACTACGCCTAGTGCACAGTATAGGCCCATTGGGCTTTTTCTTTTTATTTTGATTTTCTGTTTTAGCCGATTTGTTTCAAATTTCAAAAATGTATATCTTTTATTCTGTTTATTATTTTTGAGTGATTCTTTTTTTGTTGGATTGCAAATTTTATGTAGTTTCTGAAAAACATATATTTAGCTATGTTAAAAATAATTAAAAATGCTTTAATATTGTTTTAGTCAGAATAGCAAATCTGCTATAGTTTTAGTTAGAAAAATTATTTTTGCATGATTCTTTTTGCAATCACTTTATTTTGATATTGCCAAACCCTAGAAATTAACTTTGGTATTTTAGGATTAATAAATAATTAATTCTAGGCAGAAACCTATTAATCCTAATTAATTGATTAGTTCCTGTTTTCCTAATTAATTAATTAGTAAATTAATTTATTTTTAACTTGTGATTAGTTATTCTAGGTTAGTTTCTGTCATTCCATTAGATGAACTTTTATTTATAATTAATAAAAGTTTTAAATTATTTTTCTTAATAGAAATTGGATTAGGCCTAAAATGAGTTTTATAATAGCTTTTTAATTAATTCTTTTTGCTCCTAATTACTTAGTGAATCCTTTTCTGTTAAGTTAACCTAAAACCATGATTAGGTTATATTAAGGAATTTTGTTATATAAAAACTATTTTTGCTATTGTTTGGAATAGGGAAAAACTTTGAATTTGATTTCTTTGAGTTTTCCTTTTGATTTGGTTTTGATTGTTTTGTTGTGTTATGTTATCTTTGCTATCTTGTGTGATCCTCTTGTTTTGTGCTTATTATGTTATTGTTTGTCTCGGTAGAGTTCCTGAGTCTAAGCTTGCTACTCGACTCTTTAGCTTACGAGGATCATCGGCAAGGCAAGTTTTGATCATGTTATTTCTATACCTATGTTTTTGTGCATTAGTAGTTGTCACCACCCCACCATTGCATGCAGTAGTGAAAATCTTGAAGTCATTAAACTTGAGTAGTATCATGTGGTAGGATGAACCAATCCCTTGTTACCATGGCCCCGGACGTAGTAGTTATTTTGCTATGCTCGTGAGGCGGATTTGTGGTGAGTGAAATCCATAAGCAAGATGTGAGAGTCAATGATGATGACAACCCATGGACTACAATGATCAAGATGGACTTGGAAAATCACTCTGGGTGGAGGGCGGTTGACGGGCACCTGGAGCACCAGTGGTGGCGGGATGCATGGAGAAGCGCCATGACATCCTGCGGAAAGCTTCACCCAGCCACGAAGAGAAGGATGGATGCCCCATGACCGAAGCTTACTGTGCAGCCGCAAGCCATTATGGGCTCTGGCTGGGTTGACCCTTGTAGTGAAGCTGGCTGGGCGGTACTACGAGAAGTAGAGCGAGCGGTAGGATTGGATGGGTACCGGCGGTGGCGGAAGAACTCTTTGGAAGACCTGTTTCATTCGTCCGTCTTCAAACACCATGAAGTGCGAAGACTTTAAAGGAGGAATGATTCTTATGGGAAAGTCGCAAACCTCTGCAGAGTGTTATAACCTAATCGATTAGCCGTGTCCCGATTCACGGACATTTGAGCATCTGGACCTTGGAAGTATTCGGATATCTCAACACTTAACTCTAATGAATTAATTTGATGGGTTTAAGACTTAATAATATTTGGGAGCGAGATATTGGTTGGCGGAACCATCTCAATAACTACCAACAAGTTGTAATAATTTGCAAATAAGTCCATTTGTAGTAGGATAAAATTGGCTTTATAAAATGATGAAACTTAGAGCTCCACAGCCAAATATGCATATAGAGTTAGTAACTTTATTATTGTTGTTCTTCATAACTTGCCGACTTATTCCAAAAGCTGACCTACATGGCTGCAACGTATTATGTTGCGAGAGATATATTCCGATCGGGAGTGAGGCTACGCTCGCGCTTGGCGATTGCCCTTTGAGTCGGATGGACTCGCTTTACCTCGACGCTTCCGCAGCTTTTTAGTTTATTTCTCATGAGTTGGCCTTGAGCGAATTTATTCCTTGTAATAAAGACTCTATATGAGAATCGATTAATGATATTCAGGTGTGATTGAACTTTGATTACTTTATCGATGTCTTGTGAGTACCAAAGATGATCTTGGGATGGTATGAATACGTAGATTTGACCGATTTTGGGTCGGTCGCTCTGAGATGGTATCGAGCACACGCCGACCGTAGGATCGTAACCCCTAGGATCGGAAATCCATAGCGAGACCATTTACTTTGAATCCCTCTTTCATTCTATAATTCTTCCCCGATCTATTCGACTCTTCTCTCCTTTGCAACATTCTAGATGGCGTCGAGTTCACCCCAGTTTTGCTACCGGAGTTACGCCGGCCCGATGAGGCGATGCCCTTCGAAGGAAGCTGGTCCAGATGGTGAAGCTGCTGAAGATTGCTCGCCCTCGATCTTTGGAAACCCACTAATGCACTTCCGACGGACACCGCTTCTGATTGAGGTGCATATCCTGGGAGGACCTTTGGAGGACGACGGAGCCTATCAACTTTGAGTTCACGAGTTCAACTGGATCATCGGAAGGGGCGTGGCGATCTACCGAGCACTTGGACATCTCCGAGAGGAGTACAGGACCGAGCTCGATCACTCGAGACTCGCCATGGTTTCTCGCAGGCAAGGAATGGAGATATCATCCGAACCATCGAGGACGATTCCACTCTCTCTTACATCCAGGACTTGGAGTGTCTTCAGAAGCGGGAGATTCAGGCTCGCCGTAACTTCAAGACACACGGAAGCTTTTGTTCCATGAACTGGGCTGGAGGAGAAGGCTCGCAGAATTCTTTGGCCATGAGGAAGAAATCACGGACTTCATGGAGATAGTCGACGACCTGAAGATGAAGCTTGCCGCGATTGAGGAAAAGATGGACTTGGGAGAGGACCTTTACCCGAGTGGAGATGAAGCACCCCTCGTGAGCAATGATCAGGATTTTGAGGGAGTACCACGAAGGAAACCCCAAGAGGAGGCGCCACTGATGAAGACTTTTAGTCGACCACCATGTTATCTTTTACTTTTTACGTCGATCAGTTAGGCCGATGTTTTCCTTCGATTAGTCATGAGCTTTTGTAATCGAGTTTGAACCATGTTTGAGTGGAATGAATAAATGTTTGGTGTGTTATGATTGTGCATTCATATGGGTAGTGTTATTTCTCATAGACCCTTGTTCTATTCTAAATTTCTCATCCACTCCAAAACACCAGATGCCTCCAGACGTGACCTTTGGTTTCCCGCCGAGCTCACCCAGCTGCTCCAGCAGCAGAATGCTGTGATGCAGCTCCGATTGAGAATCGAACAACCCGCCAACAATCCACCGCCACCACCACCCATTGTGGACAATTTGACTCGATTTACGAGGTTGAATCCGCCGGTGTTCTCTAGTAGCACCGAGCCGATTGTGGTGACGATCGGCTCCGCAAGATCGGAAGAGAGCTAGTCACCGTTGGATGCACCGATCTTTGAGAAGGTGCGCTTTGCGCATCAACTGGATGGACCTGCAGCTTCTTGGTGGGAAAATTACACCGCCACTTTTCCTTGGGTGGCATCACTTGGGATCAATTCCAGCAGTTTTTCGACCTGCTCATGTCTCATCTGGAGCCATGAGTGCAAGAAGCGTGAGTTCCGCAACTTACGCCAGGAAATCGTCTTGTGGCACGAGACGTGGAGGAATTCAGCAAGCTTGCCCGCTATGCCTCGATGATGTGGCCACCGATGCCGCCAAGGGAGAAGTTCTGGAGGGACTCAATGATGAATTGAGCATGCAGCTTATCGTGGCTACTTTCAACAACTACCGGGAGCTGGTAGACAAGGCCACCATCCGGAAGGCAAGCAGCAGCAGATAGAGAGCCGCAAGAGGAAGTACAGCCGGGGAAGCACAATTCAGAGCTCAGCAGAAGCCCGCTATGCACCGTACTCGGGAGGGCACATCCATCACAACCATGGAGGTCTTAACCATGGTGGAAATGGAAACAACCGCAGCCAGACAACAAGTCAGGCCATGGCAATGGCAATGGCAAGTGGTAATGGAAATCAGCACCGTTCTGCCCGGCTCCGAAGGATCTGAGCCACATCACCGCTTCAAGTGCGGAAGGCAGGGCACTACGCCACCGACTGCCGGAGGCCAAGCGGAGGAACAGGAATGGCAATGGAGGCTCGTGAAGAAGCCCAATCCTTCCCTCGTGCTCAAGTGAATCACATCGACGTGGAGAATGTCTATGATCAACCGATAATCGTGGTTGGTAAGTTTTATTGAATTCACGTTCAGTTTTGGTTCTGTTTGATTACGGTGCAACGATTCATTCATATCAAGGGTAGTTGTGGATAAGTACGGATTACGCACTAGAACCCTTAGAAGCCCCTCCGCGTCGGGTTCCGCAGGAGGAGAAATGATGGCAGGTTTAAGTTGTCCTGCAAACCTCAACATCGGGAACCACAAATTTCCGTAGAACTCATAGTGTTGGAAACGCAGACCTTGGATGTAATCCTAGGCATGGATTGGTTGTCAAAGTATGAAGGAACATTGGTCGTGCCAACAAGTCTATTCTCGCTCACCACCCCGAGCGTAAGAGGATCAAGTATGTAGCCAGCTCAGCCAGATGAAGAATCAGTGCATTCCCTCACGGGAGTTGTTCAGGAGGAAGTGCCGATGGTGCAAGAATTTCCGATGTGTTCCGGAGGAATTACCAGGAATGCCACCGGACAGAGACATTGAGTTTCTGATTGAGTTATTGCCCGGCACAGCCCCAATATCTAAGAGACCTTATCGGATGCCACCGAATGAGTTGAAAGAGATCAAGGAACAAATAAATGAGTTATTGGAGAAAGGATATATTCGTCCAAGCTCATCACCTTGGGGAGCCCCAGTTCTTTTGGTAGAGAAGAAGGATGGAAGCTTGAGGATGGTTGTGGACTACCGTGCATTGAACGAAGTAACCATCAAGAACAAGTACCCTCTGCCCATGATCAATGACTTGTTTGATCAGCTTGTTGGAGCCAAGGTATTCTCTAAGATCGATCTTCGATCAGGGTACCATCAGTTGAAAATTCGTGAAAAGGATATACCCAAAACAGCATTCACTACCAGGTATGGTTTATACGAGTATACCGTCATGTCATTTGGATTGACTAATGCTCCTGCATACTTCATGAATTTGATGAACAAGGTGTTCATGGAGTATTTGGACAAGTTTGTCGTGGTGTTCATCGATGACATATTGATATTCTCCAAGAGCGAGGAAGAGCATAAGGAACATTTGCGTCTAGTTTCGAGAAACTTCGAGAACATCACTGTATGCCAAATTCAGCAAATGTGAATTTTGGTTGAAGGAAGTTGGATTCCTCGGACATGTTATTTCAGGAGAAGGAATAGCAGTTGATCCCGCCAAGGTTGAATCAGTCACCGAATGGCGTCACCCACCTCGATCAAGGAGATCCGCAGTTTTCTCGGACTTGCAGGATATTATCGGAGGTTCATTGAGAACTTTCGAAGATTGCCAAGCCCATGACTGAGCTGTTGAAGAAGGAAGCCAAGTATGTTTGGACCGAGGAATGTGAGGCCAGTTTTGAGGAATTGAAGAAACGGTTGGTCACAGCTCCAAAGATTGATATTGCGGACATACATAAGGAATACCAGGTCTATTGTGACGCTTCTCGTCAAGGACTCGGAGGAGTATTGATGCAGGAAGGTAAGGTTGTAGCTTATGCCTCCAGACAGCTACGGCCTCATGAGATGAATTATGCCACGCATGATTTGGAGTTAGCAGCTGTAGTGCATGCACTCAAGACTTGGAGACATTTCCTCATCGGAAATCGTTGTGATGTCTACACAGATCACAAGAGTTTGAAATATATCTTCACGCAGAAGGAATTGAACCTCAGGCAGAGGAGATGGCTAGAGTTGATAAAGGACTATGACATGAGATTGCATTACCACCCCGGTAAAGCCAATGTTGTAGCAGATGCTTTGAGCCGTAAGAGTTATGTGAACACTCTTACCGCAGGAGGATTACCCCAGGAGTTGGTTGATGACCTCAGAGATCTCCGACTGGAGATAGTTCCGAAAGGATTTGTTGCCACCCTGGAAGTTCAGTCCACCTTGACCGAAAGTATTCGTGAAGCCCAGAAGTCGGACAAGGAAATCGATGAGATTAAGCAAAAGATGGAGGATGGAAAAGCTAAAGGATTCCGAAAGGATGAACATGGAACTATATGGTTTGAGGATCGTATATATGTGCCCAATGATCCCGAGCTCAGAAGCTAATTCTACAGGAGGCACATGATTCACCGTACTCGATTCACCCCGCAACACCAAGATGTACTGGATTTGAAGCAAAGTTTCGGTGGACGGTATGAAGAAGGACATTGCCGAGCACGTAGCCGTATCGATGTTTGCCAACGTGTGAAGGTAGAACATCAGAAGCCAGCAGGTTACTTCAACCTTTGCCGATTCCCGATTGGAAATGGGAGAAACTTGGTATGGATTTCATCACAGGATTACCCAGACCCGTTCAGGTTATGATTCTATCTGGGTAGTAGTTGATCGTTTGACTAAGGTAGCTCACTTCATTCCGTGAAGACTACCTATACCAGTGCCAAGTTGGCCAAGATATACATGACCAGGATCGTGTATGCGCATGGAGTTCCGAGGAAAATCGTGTCGATAGAGGAACGCAGTTTACCTCAAAGTTTTGGAAGCAATTGCATGAAACTTTGGGTACGAGGCTGGAATTCAAGATGCCTTTCATCCATGAGCAGATGGATGGACCGAGAGAGTCAATCAGATTCGGAAGACATGTTGAGAGCTTGTGTGCTAGACTATGGGTCTAGCTGGGATGATAACTTGCCTTACGCAGAGTTCTCATACAACAACAGTTATCAATCCAGTTTGAAGATGGCCCCTTCAAGCTCTATACGGAAGGAGGTGCGAACACCATTTTTGTGGGATAGTGTTGGAGATCGATCACTTTTCGGTTCCGATCTTATCAAGGATTCAAGAGAAAGTCAAGCTGATTCGAGACCGCTCAAGATAGCACATCCACGACGTAAGAGTTATGCCGACGAAGAAGCGCAAGGAGGTGACTTACGAAGTGGGAGACCGAGCATACCTTCGTGTGTCTCACTTCGTGGAATCAAGAGGTTTGGAGTCAAGGAAAGTTAGCACCCGATTCATTGGTCCCTACAAAATCCTCGAGCGTCGTGGAGAAGTTGCATACAAGCTGGAATTGCGGAAGGATTGTCCGGAGTTCATGACGTCTTCCACGTTTCTCGATTGAAGAAGTGCCATGCCGACATGGCCGATGTTCCGTTGAGAGACACACGGTGCCCCTAGAGGCCATACAGCAGCGGTGATTTGACTTACAAGGAGAAACCCGTCAAAATTCTCGAGACTGCAAGCGAGTCACCCGCAGCAAAGTCATCAAGTTTTGCAAGGTCTTTGTGGAGTCACCACACCGAGGAAGAAGCCACACAGGAACGAAGAAGATCTTCGTCGAGACCATCCGCACCTATTTTCTAGCCAACCCGAATCTCGAGGGCGAGATTCATCTTAAGGTGGGTAGGTTTGTAACATCCCAAATTTCCTATTTGGAATGTTTTACAATTATAGATAAGCATCCTATGCATCCTGTTTGAAATTGAATGCCATTTGAAGTTTCAGAGTTATTTGAATTTGAATTCCAAACTTTGGCATGTGGGAAACAATTCCAAAACTAAGCCTGATAAATACTTGATCAAAAGTATGAGAGGAGCAAACATGACACTCCAAAAATATCAGAGGAAACAATGCCAAAAGAATTGGAATTCAAATCTGAATTTTATTTGAATTTGAAAAAATAGATTTTATAAAGTTTGGATTTTGCCTTTGGAAAATGTTCAAATGAAAGGAATATTCCTGATCATTTTGGTATATATATACCCTATATAAAATATTTATAGTTTAGGTTTTATTTTGGTTTTGTTTTAATTAAAAAAATAAAAATAAAGGAAAAAACTCTTGAGCGCCACCAGCCACCAGCCCAGCCAGCGCCACCTCACCCCTCGGCCACCCTGCACTGGCCAGCCAAGCCAGCCCACAGGCCAGCCCAATGAGAGCCAGCCAGTGCTGCCTCCCGCCCCCCGCCTGAAACCCCTGTGGTCCGCCACCCGACCAACCTTCCTCTCTCCTCTCATCGACCCGTGGCCCCCACCCGTCGTCTTCCCCGCCCACGCTTGAACCTCGCTGGGAGATCCACCGGATCCCAAGAATCGGGATCCCGATCGCCCGATGCCCTTCCGCCTCACCCGACCCCTGGCTATATAAGCCAAGCCCCCGCACCCCATTCCCCCCTTAGCCTCATGGAGCCCTCTCCTCTCTCTCTCCAAGCACGCCGGAGCCCGAGCTCACCTCCGCCGCCAAAACCCGCGCCGTCGCCGCCTGGTGCACCCGACCTCCCCAACTCCACCGAACCACCCCGAACTCCCGCGTCTCCCGACGTCTCGCCAAGCTTCGCCGACGCTTCGGAGCCCTCGAGCACTCTCGCCGCCGCCGACGTCGCCGAGTCCGTGAGTCCCGCAACACCTCCACCGTTAGATCCTAAACCTAGGGTTAGGATTAGAAGCCCCCGAAGGGGTAAGTTTTAGTTAGAAAACCGGACGGCCGAGCGGTTTATTTTTTTAGTTAGGTTTATTTTGTTTAGACCGGTTCGTTGTTAGTTAACCCTAGGCCCGTTTAGACTAAACTACGCCTAGTGCACAGTATAGGCCCATTGGGCTTTTTCTTTTTATTTTGATTTTCTGTTTTAGCGATTTGTTTAAAATTTCAAAATGTATATCTTTTATTCTGTTTATTATTTTTGAGTGATTCTTTTTTGTTGGATTGCAAATTTTATGTAGTTTCTGAAAACATATATTTAGCTATGTTAAAAATAATTAAAAATGCTTTAATATTGTTTTAGTCAGAATAGCAAATCTGCTATAGTTTTAGTTAGAAAAATTATTTTTGCATGATTCTTTTTGCAATCACTTTATTTTGATATTGCCAAACCCTAGAAATTAACTTTGGTATTTTAGGATTAATAAATAATTAATTCTAGGCAGAAACCTATTAATCCTAATTAATTGATTAGTTCTGTTTTCCTAATTAATTAATTAGTAAATTAATTTATTTTTAACTTGTGATTAGTTATTCTAGGTTAGTTTCTATCATTCCATTAGATGAACTTTTATTTATAATTAATAAAAGTTTTAAATTAATTTTCTTAATAGAAATTGGATTAGGCCTAAAATGAGTTTTATAATAGCTTTTTAATTAATTCTTTTTGCTCCTAATTACTTAGTGAATCCTTTTCTGTTAAGTTAACCTAAAACCATGATTAGGTTATATTAAGGAATTTTGTTATATAAAACTATTTTTGCTATTGTTTGGAATAGGGAAAACTTTGAATTTGATTTCTTTGAGTTTTCCTTTTGATTTGGTTTTGATTGTTTTGTTGTGTTATGTTATCTTTGCTATCTTGTGTGATCCTCTTGTTTTGTGCTTATTATGTTATTGTTTGTCTCGGTAGAGTTCCTGAGTCTAAGCTTGCTACTACGACTCTTTAGCTTACGAGGATCATCGGCAAGGCAAGTTTTGATCATGTTATTTCTATACCTATGTTTTTGTGCATTAGTAGTTGTCACCACCCCACCATTGCATGCAGTAGTGAAAATCTTGAAGTCATTAAACTTGAGTAGTATCATGTGGTAGGATGAACCAATCCCTTGTTACCATGGCCCCGGACGTAGTAGTTATTTTGCTATGCTCGAGAGCGGATTTGTGGTGAGTGAAATCCATAAGCAAGATGTGAGAGTCAATGATGATGACAACCCATGGACTACAATGATCAAGATGGACTTGGAAAATCACTCTTTGGGTGGAGGGCGGTTGTGGGCACCTGGAGCACCCAGTGGTGGCGGGATGCATGGAGAAGCGCCATGACATCCTGCGGAAAGCTTCACCCAGCCACGAAGAGAAGGATGGATGCCCCATGACGGAAGCTTACTGTGCAGCCGCAAGCCATTATGGGCTCTGGCTGGGTTGACCCTTGTAGTGAAGCTGGCTGGACGGTACTACGAGAAGTAGACGAGCGGTAGGATTGGATGGGTACCGGCGGTGGCGGAAGAACTCTTTGGAAGACCTGTTTCATTCGTCCGTCTTCAAACACCATGAAGTGCGAAGACTTTAAAGGAGGAATGATTCTTGCGGGAAAGTCATAAACCTCTGCAGAGTGTTATAACCTAATCGATTAGCCGTGTCCCGATTACGGACATTTGAGCATCTGGACCTTGGAAGTATTCGGATATCTCAACACTTAACTCTAATGAATTAATTTGATGGGTTTAAGACTTAATAATATTTGGGAGCGAGATATTGGTTGGCGGAACCATCTCAATAACTACCAACAAGTTGTAATAATTTGCAAATAAGTCCTTTGTAGTAGGATAAAATTGGCTTTACATAAAATGATGAAACTTAGAGCTCCACACCAAATATGCATATAGAGTTAGTAACTTTATTATTGTTGTTCTTCATAACTTGCCAGCTTATTCCAAAAGCTGACCTACATGGCTGCAACGTATTATGTTGCGTAGATATATTCGATCAGAGTGAGGCTACGCTCCGCGCTTGGCGATTGCCCTTTGAGTCGGATGGACTCGCTTTACCTCGACCTTCCGCAGCTTTTTAGTTTATTTCTCATGAGTTGGCCTTGAGCCGAATTTATTCCTTGTAATAAAGACTCTATATGAGAATCGATTAATGATATTCAGGTGTGATTGAACTTTGATTACTTTATCGATGTCTTGTGAGTACCAAAGCATGATCTTGGGATGGCATGCATACGTAGATTTGACCGATTTTGGGTCAGTCGCTCTGAGATGGTATCGAGCACACGCAATGACCGTAGGATCGTAACCCCTAGGATCGGAAATCCATAAGCGAGACCATTTACTTTGAATCCCTCTTTCATTCTATAATTCTTCCCCTGATCTATTCGACTCTTCTCTCCTTTGCAACATTCTAGATGGCGTCGAGTTCACCCCAGTTTTGCTACGGAGTTACGCCGCCCGATGAGACGATGCCCTTCGGAAGGAAGCTGGTCCAGATGGTGAAGCTGCTGAAGATTGCTCGCCCTCGATCCTTTGGAAACCCACTAATGCACTTCAAGCGGACACTCGCTTCTGAGATTGAGGTGCATATCCCAGGAGGACCTTTGGAGGACCTTACGGAGCCTATCAACTTTGAGTTCACCGAGTTCAACTGGATCATCGGAAGGGACGTGGCGATCTACCGAGCACTTGGACATCTCCGAGAGGAGTACAGGACCGAGCTCGATCACTCAGACCTCGCCATGGTTTCTCGCAGGGCAAGGAATGGAGATATCATCCGAACCATCGAGGACGATTCCACTCTCTCTTACATCCGGGACTTGGAGTGTCTTCTCAGAAGCGGAGATTCAGGCTCGCCGTAACTCAAGACACACGGAAGCTTTTGTTCCGCGAATGGGCTGGAGGAGAAGGCTCGCGCAGAATTCTTTGGCCATGAGGAAGAAATCACGGACTTCATGGAGATAGTCGACGACACGAAGATGAAGCTTGCCGCGATTGAGGAAAAGATGGACTTGGGAGAGGACCTTTACCCGAGTGGAGATGAAGCACCCTCGTGAGCAATGATCAGGATTTTGAGGGAGTACCACGAAGGAAACCCCAAGAGGAGGCGCCAGCGATGAAGACTTTTAGTCGACCACCATGTTATCTTTTACTTTTTAAATCGATCAGTTAGGCCGATGTTTTCCTTCGATTAGTCATGAGCTTTTGTAATCGAGTTTGAACCATGTTTGAGTGGAATGAATAAATGTTTGGTGTGTTATGATTGTGCATTCATATGGGTAGTGTTATTTCTCATAGACCCTTGTTCTATTCTAAATTTCTCATCCACTCCAAAACACCAGATGCCTCCGAGACGTGACACTGGTTTCCCGCCGGAGCTCACCCAGCTGCTCCAGCAGCAGAATGCACTGATGCAGCTCCTGATTCAGAATCAGAACAACCCCGCCAACAATCCACCGCCACCACCACCCATTGTGGACAATTTGACTCGATTTCTGAGGTTGAATCCGCCAGTGTTCTCTAGTAGCACTGAGCCGATTGTGGCTGACGACTGGCTCCGCAAGATCGGAAGAGAGCTAGTCACCGTTGGATGCACTGATGCTGAGAAGGTGCGCTTTGCCGCGCATCAACTGGATGGACCTGCAGCTTCTTGGTGGGAAAATTACACCGCCACTTTTCCCTTGGGTGGCATCACTTGGGATCAATTCCAGCAGGCCTTTCGCACTGCTCATGTCTCATCTGGAGCCATGAGTCTGAAGAAGCGTGAGTTCCGCAACTTACGCCAGGAAATCGATCTTGGCACGAAGACGTGGAGGAATTCAGCAAGCTTGCCCGCTATGCCCCTGATGATGTGGCCACTGATGCCGCCAAGCAGGAGAAGTTCCTGGAGAGAATTTGCTTAAAATTGATGAATTGGCTAGGAACGTTGATAGAATTTCTCTTGATGTTGATTCTTTAAAGCATAGATATATTCCTCCTAAGCATGATATCAATGAGTCTCTCAAAGCCATGATAATTTCCATTGATGAGTGCAAAGAAAGAACCGCTAGGATGCGTACTACGAAAGATGCCTTTACTAAAGCGTGTTCTTCTAGTTCCTATGTAAATAAAGATGAAGATCTAAAAGTTATTGATGTGTCCCCTATTAAATCTTTGTTTTTCAATATGAATCTTGATAATGATGGGACTGAATATGATCCACCCTTACCTAGAAGGCGTTCCAAAAATTACCATATGAATCTATCATGAGATCCACTTATGGATTGCCTACCAAAGATGGCAATACCTAGATCTATCCTTGCTTTTATGCCTAGCTAGGGGCGTTAAACGATAGCGCTTATTGGGAGGCAACCCAATTTTATTTTTAGTTTTTTGCTTTTGCTTCTGTTTAGCAATAAATCTTAGATCTAGCCTCTGGTTAGATGTGTTTTTATGTTTTAATTAGTGTTTGTGCCAAGTTAAACCTATAGGATCTTCTTGGATGATAGTTATTTCATCTTGCTGTAATTTCCAGAAACTTTCTGTTCACGAAAACAATTGTTACAAATCACCAGAACGTGATAAAATACTGATTCCAATTTCTGCTGATCAATAAACAAATTTCCTAGGACTTCCTATTTGTTCCTAATTTTTGGAGTTCCAAAAGTTTGCGTTAGTACAGATTACTACAGACTGTTCTGTTTTTGACAGATTCTGTTTTTTGTGCGTTGTTTGCTTATTTTGATGAATCTATGGCTAGTAAAATAGTTTATAAACCATAGAGAAGTTGGAATAAAGTAGGTTTAACACCAATATAAATAAAGAATGAGTTCATTACAGTACCTTTAAGTGGTCTTTTGTTTTCTTTCGTTAACGGAGCTCACGAGATTTCTGTTGAGTTTTGTGTTGTGAAGTTTTCAAGTTTTGGGTGAAATCTTTTGATGGATTATGGAACAAGGAGTGGCAAGAGCCAAAGCTTGGGTATGCCCATGGCACCCCCAAGATAATCTAAGGACACCAAAAAGTCAAAGCTTGGGGATGCCCCGGAAGGCATCCCCTCTTTCATCTACTTCCATCGGTAACTTTACTTGGAGCTATATTTTTATTCACCACATGATATGTGTTTTGCTTGGAGCGTCTTGTATGATTTGATTCTTTGTTTTTTAGTTTACCACAATCATCCTTGCTGTACACACCTTTTGAGAGAGCCATACATGATTTGGAAATTATTAGAATACTCTTTGTGCTTCACTTATATTTTTTGAGCTATATAGTTTTGCTCTAGTGCTTCACTTATATCTTTTAGAGCACGGTGGTGGATTTGTTTTATAGAAACTATTGATCTCTCATGCTTCACTTAGATTATTTTTAGAGTCTTAAATAGCATGGTAATTTTCTTAAATAATCCTAATATGCTTGGTATTCAAGATTTGTAAAACTTTCTTATGAGTGTGTTGAATACTATGAGAAGTTTGATGCTTGATAATTGTTTTGAGATATGAGGATGGTGATAATAGAGTCATGCTAGTTGAGTAGTTGTGAATTTGAGAAATACTTGTGTTAAAGTTTGTGATTCCCGTAGCATGCACGTATGGTGAACCGTTATGTGATGAAGTCGGAGCATGATTTATTTATTGATTGTCTTCCTTATGAGTGGCGGTCGGGGACGAGCGATGGTCTTTTCCTACCAATCTATCCCCCTAGGAGCATGCGCTTAATACTTTGCTTTGATAACTTGTAGATTTTTGCAATAAGTATATGAGTTCTTTATGACTAATGTTGAGTCCATGGATTATACGCACTTTTCATCCTTCCACCATTGCTAGCCTCTCTAATACCGCACACTTTTCGCCGGTATCATACACCCACCATAAACCTTCCTCAAAACAGCCACCATACCTTCCTATCATGGCATTTCCATAGCTATTCCGAGATATATTGCCATGCAACTTTCCACCATTCCGGTTATTATGACGCGCTCCATCATTGTCATATTGCTAGCATGATCATGTAGTTGACATCGTATTTGTGGCAAAGCCACCGTTCATAATTCTTTCATACATGTCACTCTTGATTCATTGCATATCCTGGTACACCGCTGGAGGCATACATATAGAGTCATATTTTGTTCTAAGTATCGAGTTGTAATTGTTGAGTTGTAAGAAAATAAAAGTTTGATGGTCATCATTTTTAGAGGATTGTCCCAAGTGAGGAAAGGATGATGGAGACTATGATTCCCCCACAAGTCGGGATGAGACTCCGGACGCAAAATAAAATAAAAAAAGGGGAAAAGAGGCCATAAAAAAAAGAGAAAAGACCCAAATAAAAAATGAGAGAAAAAGAGAGAAGGGATAATGTTACTATCCTTTTACCACACTTGTGCTTCAAAGTAGCACCATGATATTCATGATAGAGAGTCTCTCATTTTGTCACTTTCATATACTAGTGGGAATTTTTCATTATAGAACTTGGCTTGTATATTCCAATGATGGGCTTCCTCCAAATGCCGTAGGTCTTTGTGAGCAAGCGAGCTGGATGCACACCCACTTAGTTTCTTTTGTTGAGCTTTCATATACTTATAACTCTAGTGCATCTTTTGCATGGCAATCCCTACTCACTCACATTGATATCTATTGATGGGCATCTCCATAGCCCGTTGATACGCCTAGTTGATGTGAGACTATCTTCCCCTCTTTTTGTCTTCTCCACAACCACCATTCTATTCCACATATAGTGCTATATCCATGTCTCACACTCATGTATTGCGTGAAGATTGATTTTTTTTTTGAAAATGTCAAAAGTATGAAACAATTGCTTGGCTTGTCATCGGGGTTGTGCATGATTTAAATACTTTGTGTGGTGAAGATAAAGCATAGCCAGACTATATGATTTTGTAGGGATAACTTTCTTTGGCCATGTTATTTTGAGAATACATAATTGCTTTGTTAGTATGCTTGAAGTATTATTATTTTTATGTCAATATGAACTTTTGTCTTGAATCTTTCAGATCTGAATATTCATACCACAATTAAGAAGAGTTACATTGAAATTATGCCAAGTAGCACTCCGCATCAAAAATTATCTTTTATCATTTACCTACCGAGGACGAGCAGGAATTAAGCTTGGGATGCCCGATACGTCTCCAACGTATCTATAATTTTTGATTGCTCCATACTATATTATCTACTGTTTTGGACCATATTGGGATTTATTTTACACTTTTATATTACTTTTGGGACTAACCTATTAACCGGAGGCCCAACCCAGATTTGCTGTTTTTTGCCTATTTCGGTGTTTCGAAGAAACGGAATATCAAACGGAGTCCAAACGGAATGAACCCTTCGGGAACGTGATTTTCTCACCGAATATGATCCAGGAGACTTGGACCCCCCGTCAAGAAAGAAAGGAGGCGACCACGAGGGTGGAGGGCGACCCCCCCCCTAGGGTGCGCCCCCTGCCTCGTGGTCCCCCCTTTGCTCCACCGATGTACTCCTTCCTCCTATATATACCTACGTACCCCCGAACGATCAGATACGGAGCCAAAAACCTAATTCCACTGCTGCAACTTTTTGTATCCACGAGATCCCATCTTGGGGCCTGATCCGGAGCTCCGCCGGAAGGGGAATCCATGACGGAGGGCTTCAACATCATCATAGCCTCTCTAATGAAGTGTGAGTAGTTTACCTCAGACCTTCGGGTCCATAGTTAGTAGCTAGATGGCTTCTTCTCTCTTTTTGGATCTCAATACAATGTTCTCCCCCTCTTGTGGAGATCTATTCGATGTAATCTTCCTTTTTGCGGTGTGTTTGTTGAGATTGATGAATTGTGGGTTTATGATCAAGATTATCTATGAGCAATATTTGAATCTTCTCTGAATTCTTTTATGTATGATTGGTTATCTTTGCAAGTCTCTTCGAATTATCCGTTTGGTTTGGCCAACTAGATTGGTAGTTCTTGCAATGCGAGAAGTGCTTGGCTATGGGTTCAATCTTGCGGTGTCCTTTCCGAGTGACAGAAGGGGCAGCAAGGCACGTATTGTATTGTTGCCATCGAGGATAACAAGATGGGGTTTTTATCATATTGCATGAATTAATCCCTCTACATCATGTCATCTTGCTTAAGGCGTTACTCTGTTTTCATTAACTTAATACTCTAGATGCATGCTGGATAGCGGTCGATGAGTTGAGTAATAGTAGTAGATGCAGGCAGGAGTCGGTCTACTTGTCTCGGACGTGATGCCTATATACATGATCATACCTAGATACTCTCATAACTATGCTCAATTCTATCAATTGCTCAACAGTAGTTCGTTCACCCACCGTAAAATACTTATGCTCTTGAGAGAAGCCACTAGTGAAATCTATGGCCCCCGGGTTTATTCTCTATCATATCAATCTTCCATCACTTTATTATTGCTTTGCTTTTTTACTTTGCTTTTTATTTTACTTTGTATATTTATACCAAAAATACCAAAAATATTATCTATCATCTCTATCAGATCTCACTCTGTAAGTGACCGTGAAGGGATTGACAACCCCTAATCGCGTTGGTTGCTTGAGCTATTTGTTTTGTGTAGGTACAAGGGACTTGCGCGTGGCCTCCTACTGTATTGATACCTTGGTTCTCAAAAACTGAGGGAATTACTTACGCTACTCTGCTGCATTATCCTCTCCTCTTCGGGGAAATCCAACGCAAGCTCAAGAGGTAGCAACTCCCTACTGTTTCTATGCGGTAGTCGAGCGGTGGCTGGGTGGTTGGTCCGGTTATTCTCTTGAACCGGTACTACCGCCTGGTCGCCCGGTTGTACCGCCTGGTAGGGTTCTGCACATCAACCGTGAGTCCCGGTTGTACCGGGACAAGGAGCGGTTGTACCGCTGCAGTACAGAAAACGATGTAACGGTTGGATTTTTAGGGTTGCTATATAAGGGTGCTTATTCCACCTACCACATTCACCTCTTACCTCTTTCACTCCACCATTAATGCTACACAAGCTCTCTTTGCCCGATCTCTCTCTCTAGCCACTCAAACTTGTTGATTTGCTAGGGATTGAAGGAGGAGACCTAGATCTACACTTCCACCAAAGGATATTTGCTTCCCCCATACTTTCTTGTGTGGATTTTGTTACTCTTGGGTGTTTGAGCACCCTAGACGGTTGAGGTCACCTCGGAGCCATATTCCATTGTGGTGAAGCTCTGTGGTTTCGTTGGGAGCCTCCAATTAAGTTGTGGAGAGAGCCCCAACCTTGTTTGTAAAGGTCCGGTTGCCGCCTCCAAGGGCACCAATAGTGGAATCACGGCTTCTCGCATTGTGTGAGAGCGCGAGGAGAATACGGTGGCCCTAGGGGCTTCTTGGGGAGCATTGTGCCTCCACACCGCTCCAACGGAGACGTGCTTCCCTACAAAAGGAAGGAACTTCGGTAACCCGTCCTCGTCTTCACCGGCTCCACTCTTGGTTATTTCTTCCCGTTACTTGTGCAAGCTTATTTGTGTTATATAACTTGCTTGCTTGTGTTCTTGTTGTTGTTGCATCATATAGGTTGCCCACCTAGTTTCATATCTAGACAACCTACTTTGATTCAAAGTTTAATTTGGTAAAGAAAAGCTAAAAATTGTTAGTTGCCTATTCACCCCCCCCCTCTAGTCAACTATATCGATCCTTTCAATTGGTATCAGAGCCTCGTCTCTTTATTAAGGACTTTACCGTTCAAAGAGTATGGTTGATGTCGTAGACGGTGTGGAGGAGGACTCCGGTGCGAATCCGGTCTCGTCTACGGGACATGGGGGAACCGCGGTCTCTCGTGAGGAATTCAATGTGGCGTTGGACACATTCAAAACCTCCATGACGACAGAGGTCGAAAGCATGTCTAATAAATTCATAGAAGGGCTTAAACTCTCCACCGCACTGTTGAAAGTGGGTGATCCCGCTAACAAGGTGACGGATGCTACCTCCGACAAGGGGGAAGCTACTAGCGAGAAAGCTCCTTCTTCTAGTGGTAAAAATGGCACCGGCATCTTTGCCCATGTGGAACCCCCACTTGTCTATGGTGGACCGCTTCCTTCCACTCATTTGAATCATGCCGGCCCGGCCCCTAAGATTGAGAAGAATGTGGCATTTCATTCTTGGTTTTATTGCTTTAAGCGTCATTTAAATCATGTGAACACTAACCTTTGGAGAATCATTGAAGAAGGTTTCTATCCGCATGACCGAAGCAACTTCACTCCTAGAGAAGCCGTGGATAATCAATTCAATGAGAATGCTCTCTTCATCATCCAAGAAGCAATCCCACCCGAAGATCTTCCTCATCTCCGGCCCTACTCCATGGCCAAAGATGCTTGGCACCAAGTGGTTTCCCTCTACCGGGGAAGCGCCTTTATAATCACCCAGTTACGTTGTGACGTTTGGTAGCACACAAAGTGTTCCTCCGGTAATCGGGAGTTGCATAATCTCATAGTCATAGGAACATGTATAAGTCATGAAGAAAAACTAAATGATCAAGTGCTAAGCTAACAGAATGGGTCAAGTCAATCACATCATTCTCCTTGATGTGATCCCGTTAATCAAATGACAACTCATGTCTATGGTTAGGAAACTTAACCATATTTAATTAACGAGCTAGTCAAGTAGAGGCATACTAGTGACACTATGTTTGTCTATGTATTCACACATGTATTATGTTTCCGGTTAATACAATTCTAGCATGAATAATAAACATTTATCATGAAATGAGGAAATAAATAATAATTTTATTATTGCCTCTAGGGCATATTTCCTTCAGATAGGGAGCAAAACTCATCCAAGACTGGAGCACTCTTGACGCCGACTATAGGTGAGCGAACCAATTCGAAGCCACCCATCCCTCCTATATGCCTTTCCACGTGCCACCAGTTGTGGCACACCTCCATAGCATGCGCCACATATATTCTCGCTAAAGCATCGAGTACCGCTTCCACAGTCGAGGGTGGCCAGACCTGCCCCAACCTATCGTTGTGGTCGATGTCTTAAGTGCTAGAGTGATGGGCATGAGTGCATCACATGCTGACCGGTGTGCAACACCAGGAGAAAGTCATGCCACCACCGTCTTCGAGAGACACACATGATTGCCTACCAATTTTCTCTACTGCCGACTAGGTTGTGTGCATCTAGATGTCTTGAATTGGTACTGATATTGTGTCGCTGTAGAATATAAGTTTGTTTGGTACCATCTTGATATTCATATATAATCCTTATCTGTGGGGCTAGGTAGAATCCTTAGTGTTCTTCCAAACCTATGAAATATGGTCCTGATAACAATATTCTTTTAGTCTCACTAGTGCAAAAAGTGCAATGTTCTACACACACGCGCGCGCGTGCATGCACAATTCACAGAAATTTCAAAACCTTCATGGCAGAAGAATAATTCTAAAATTACAAGCAGCAAAGACTAAGAGAATATCCAACGCGACCATCAAAGCACACTGTTCAGACACTTTTACGCCTCCAACGCGGATGGATTGTGGGTCCCCTCCACAGCCTGCGCCGCAGATATGCTCACTAAAGCACCGAGTACCGCTTCCACCGCTGAGGGTGGCCAGACCTACCCCAACCCGTCGTTGTGGTCGATGTCTTAAGAGCCAGAGCGAGCATAAGTGCATCACATGCTGACCCGCGTGCAACACCAGGAGAAAGTCGTGCCACTACCATCTTCGGGAGACATACATGCTTGCCCGCAAATTTTATCTGGTGATGACTTGGTTGTGTGCATCTGGTAGTCTCGAATCGGCACTGATATTGTGTCATTGTAGAACATAAGTTTATTTGGCACCATCTTGATATTCATATATAACCCTTATGTGCGGCGCTAGGTAGAATCCTCGGTGTTCCTCCAAACCTATGAAATATGGTCATAATAAAAAACAATATTCGTTTAGTTTCACTAGTGCAAAAAAGTGTGATTTCAACACACACACACACACACACACACACACACACACACACACACACACAATTCACATAAATTTCAAAGCCTTCATGGCCGAAGAATAATCCTAAAATTACAAGCAGCAAAGACTAAGGGAATGTCCAACGCGAACCATCAAAACAACGTTTGCAAATGACTAGACCTAACCGTTCGGACACTTTTAGGCCTCCAACACGGATCACAGATTCGGCCCAGGCTGGTTCAGATGTTCAAAATCCCAGAAGCCGTCCCCAAATCGGTGGCGCGGGGGGGGGATCTAGGGGAGTCTGTACGTCTGCCATGCCGTACTTCGACGACCCAGACCCACCCCAAACGCCGTCCGGCTCTAGAACCCTTCGTGCGTTCACAACACACGTGACTGGCCGTCCGCCTACTCGCGTTCACGCCAGCGTGGTGACTGAGAAAACAACTCCAGCTACCCACATTCACGTTTTCACTGTTCGTCCTGCCCCGGCTATTTTAAAGTCGACCGGCCACACCCCAAAAACCTACCTACAATCCCCTTCTTCCATCGTCCAAGTCGTACCGTTGTCTGACGAACCCAAGTTCGCATCTGCGTCCGTCGTCAACCATCGTATTCTTGCAATCCGAAACACCAGCTCGCTGCTGTCAGCCATCGTAGATCGTCTACCATCGAGAAGGGAAGGTGACAGGGAAGCGCTGCCGCGCTGGTTCACAGGCGCATTGGCCGGCCACATGGACGAGGAAAAAAGGTTAGTTTATTTTCAAGATTAGATTAGTTTGTGTCTTAGAGATGTAGAACTACAGACATTGAAAACTAATTAGAATTTCTTCGATTGTCTAATTGTGTTTGTGTAGACATGAAGACTAAGGGAATCTCCAACGCGAACCATCAAAACGTTTGCAAATGACTAAACCTGACCATTCGGACACTTTTAGGCCTCCAACGTGGATCACAGATTCGGCCCAGGCTGGTTCAGATGTTCAAAATCCTAGAAGCCATCCCCAAATCGGTGGCACAGGGGGGGGGGGGGAGGCTCTGGGGGAGTCTGTACGTCCGCCATGCCGTACTTCGATGACCTGGACCCACCCCAAATGCCGTCCGGCTCTAGAACCCTTCGTGCGTTCACAACACACGTGACTGGCCGTCCGCCTACTTGCATTCATGCCAGCGTGGTGACTGAGAAAAAAAACTCCGGCTACCCGCATTCACGTTTTCGCCGTTCGTCCTGCCCCGGCTATTTTAAAGTCGACCGGCCACACCCCAAAAACCTACCTACAATCCCCTTCTTCCACCGTCCAAGTCGTACCGTTATCTGACGAACCCAAGTTCGCATCTGCGTCCGTCGTCAACCATCATATTCTTGCGATCCGAAACACCAGCTCGCTGTAGTCAGTCGTCATAGATCGTCTACCATTGAGAAGGGAAGGTGATAGGGAAGCGCTGCCGCACTGATTCACAGGCGCATTGGCCGGCCACACGGACGAGAAAAAAGGTTAGTTTATTTTCAAGGTTAGATTAGTTTGTGTCTTAGAGATGTAGAACTACAGACATTGAAAACTAATTAGAATTTCTTCGATTGTCTAATTGTTTTTGTGTACACATGAAGAGGAAGATAGCCGAATCAATAAGTATATGAGTTCTTTATGACTAATGTTGAGTCCATGGATTATACGCACTCTCCTTCCTTCCACCATTGCCAGCCTCTCTAATACCGTGCACTTTTCGCCGGTATCATACACCCACCATATACCTTCCTCAAAACATCCACCATACCTACCTATCATGGAATTTCCATAGCCATTCCGAGATATATTGCCACGCAACTTTCCACCGTTCTGTATATTATGACACACTCCATCATTGTCATATTGCTTAGCATGATCATGTAGTTGACATCGTATTTGTGGCAAAGCGACCATTCATAATTCTTTCATACATGTCACTCTTGATTCATTGCATATCCCGGTACACCGCCGGAGGCATTCTTATAGAGTCATATTTTGTTCTAAGTATCGAGTTGTAATTGTTGAGTTGTAAGAAAATAAAAGTGTGATGATCTTCATTTTTAGAGCATTATCCCAAGTGAGGAAAGGATGATGGAGACTATGATTCCCCCACAAGTCGGGATGAGACTCCGGACGAAAAAAAGAGGCCATCAAAAAAAGAGAAAAGGCCCAAATAAAAAAATGAGAGAAAAAGAGAGAAGGGACAATGTTACTATCCTTTTTACCACACTTGTGCTTCAAAGTGGCACCATGATCTTCATGATAGAGTCTCTCATTTTGTCACTTCCATATACTAGTGGGAATTTTTCATTATAGAACTTGGCTTGTATATTCCAATGATGGGCTTTCTCAAAATGCCCTAGGTCTTCGTGAGCAAGCGAGTTGGATGCACACCCACTTAGTTTCTTTTGTTGAGCTTTCATATACTTATAGCTCTAGTGCATCCGTTGCATGGCAATCCCTACTCACTCACATTGATATCTATTGATGGGCATCTCCATAGCCCGTTGATACGCCTAGTTGATGTGAGACTATCTTCCCCCTTTTTGTCTTCTCCACAACCACCATTCTATTCCATATATAGTGCTATATCCATGGCTCACGCTCATGTATTGCGTGAAGATTGAAAAAGTTTTGAGAATGTCAAAAGTATGAAACAATTGCTTGTCTTGTCATCGGGGTTGTGCATGATTTAAATACTTAGTGTGGTGAAGATAGAGCATAGCTAGACTATATGATTTTGTAGGGATAACTTTCTTTGGCCATGTTATTTTGAGAAGACATGATTGCTTAGTTAGTGTGCTTGAAGTATTATTATTTTTATGTCAATATGAACTTTTGTCTTGAATCTTTTGGATCTAAATATTCATACCACAATTAAGAAGAATTACATTGAAATTATGCCAAGTAGCACTCCGCATCAAAAATTCTATTTTTATCATTTACCTACTCGAGGACGAGCAGGAATTAAGCTTGGGGATGCCTGATACGTCTCCAACGTATCTATAATTTTTGATTGCTCCATGTTATATTATCTACTGTTTTGGACAATATTGGGCTTTATTTCCACTTTTATATTATTTTTGCGACTAACCTATTAACAGGGGGCCCAGCCCAGAATTGCTGTTTTTTTTTGCCTATTTCAGAGTTTCGAAGAAACGGAATATCAAACGGAGTCCAAACGGAATGAAACCTTCGGGAACGTGATTTTCTCACCGAACGTGATCAAGGAGACTTGGACCCTAAGTCAAGGAAGCTTCGAGGAGGGCACGAGGTAGGGGGGCGTGCCCTCCACCCTCGTGGGCCCCACGTTGCTCCACCGACGTACTTCTTCCTCCTATATATACCTACGTACCCCCAAACGATCAGATACGGAGCCAAAAACCTAATTCCACCACCGCAACCTTCTGTACCCACGAGATCCCATCTTGGGGCCTGTTCCGGAGCTCCGCCGGAGGGTGCATCCACCACGGAGGGCTTCTACATCAATACCATAGCCTCTCCGATAAAGTGTGAGTAGTTTACCTCAGACCTTCGGGTCCATAGTTAGTAGCTAGATGGCTTCTTCTCTCTTTTTGGATCTCAATACAATGTTCTCCCCCTCTCTCGTGGAGATCTATTCGATGTAATCTTCTTTTTGCGGTGTGTTTGTTGAGACCGATGAATTGTGGGTTTATGATCAAGATTATCTATGGACAATATTTGAATCTTCTCTGAATTCTTTTATGTATGATTGGTTATCTTTGCAAGTCTCTTTGAATTATCAGTTTGGTTTGGCCTACTAGATTGGTTTTTCTTGAAATGGGAGAAGTTCTTAGCTTTGGGTTCAATCTTGCGGTGTCCTTTCCCATCGACAGTAGGGGCAGCAAGGCACGTATTGTATTGTTTCCATCGAGGATAACAAGATGTGGTTTTTATCATATTGCATGAATTTATCCCTCTACATCATGTCATCTTGCTTAAGGCGTTACTCTGTTTTTATACTCTGTTTTTATGAACTTAATACTCTAGATGCATGCTGGATAGCGGTCGATGAGTGGAGTAATAGTAGTAGATGCAGGCAGGAGTCGGTCTACTTGTCTCGGACGTGATGCCTATATACATGATCATACCTAGATATTCTCATAACTATGCTAAATTCTGTCAATTGCTCAACAGTAATTCGTTCACCCACCGTAAAATACTTATGCTCATGAGAGAAGCCACTAGTGAAACCTATGGCCCCCGGGTCTATCTCCATCATATTAATCTTCTATCACTTTATTTATTTCCTTTGCTTTTACTTTTTTTATTTTACTTTGCATCTTTATCATAAAAATACCAAAAATATTATCTATCATCTCTATCAGATCTCACTCTCGTAAGTGACCGTGAAGGGATTGACAATCCCTAATCGCGTTGGTTGCGAGGAGTTATTTGCTTTGTGTAGGTACGAGGGACTCGCGCGTAGCCTCCTACTGGATTGATACTTTGGTTCTCAAAAAACTGAGGGAAATACTTACGCTACTTTGCTGCATCATCCTTTCCTCTTCAAGGAAATCCAACGCAGTGCTCAAGAGGTAGCACTTAGCCGCCCAACTTAACTGACCAGAGGAATGCTCCCTGCCGGGAGCAAGACCACCATCATCACCCTGATCCTCTCCAGAAGCCAAAGAAACTGCTGCCCTAGGACGAGTAGTAAAGGCCCAAAGCTCCTTCTAACGCAAGTTGAGGACGTCATGAGAAGTCAAGGGTCCGGTCTCAAGAGGCACGCCAGGGAAAGTGGAGCTCCAAATAGTCTGAATCAACTTGAAGATGAAGGGAGCATAAATCGGGCAATGATCTCCATAGGTAGCATTCACTAGCTCCTTCCACATGACATGAGAGACATCCAAGACCGCATTCGTGCTCTTCTCATAGTGGCACAATAGTAGCATATCCACAAGGTGCCCATGCACCATGTCCAAGTTGCCAATACGAGGAAAGAGAGTGTGCCAGAAAATACGATGCATAATGTCAAAGAATGGCTTTAGCTCCTTCTTGACTCCTTTCTCTGTCTTAGTGATGATAATATGAGGCTTCAATTCATCATTGTGAGTAGGCCCCCCTCATGGTGAGGACGAAGGCTAAGAGGCTTCCTCAGCCCCTCGTCAGGATATCCCAGAAGCTCCATAAAAGCACCCCAAGTGGTGCGCAACTGCCTGCCATTGGTCATCTAGATCAAAGTGCGCTCGGTGTTTGTGCCATGCCATATGGTTGCAAAGAACTGTGCAACCAACTCTGCATCGAAATCATAGTTGAAGTTTGATGTCTACTACGCAACTTTATTCTTGTAGACTCGTGTTGGGCCTCCAAGCGCAGAGTTTTGTAGGACAGCAGCAATTTTCCCTCAAGTGGATGACCTAAGGTTTATCAATCCGTGGGAGGAATAGGATGAAGATAGTCTCTCTCAAATGACCCTGCAACCAAATACAAGAAATCTCTTGTGTCCCCAACACACCCAATACAATGGCAAATTGTACAGGTGCACTAGTTCGGCGAAGAGATGGTGATAAAAGTGTAATATTGATGGTAGAAATATATTTTCATAATCTGAATAAATAAAAATAGCAAGGTAACAAATAGTAAACGGGCACAAAAACGGTATTGCAATGCTTGAAAACAAGGCCTAGGGTCCGTACTTTCGCTAGTGCAATCTCTCAACAATGCTAATATAATTGGATCATATACCTATCCCTCAACGTGCAACGAAGAATCACTCCAAAGTTCTTATCTAGCGGAGAACATAAGAATAAATTGTTTGTAGGGTATGAAACCACCTCAAAGCTATTCTTTCCGTTCGATCTATTCAAGAGTTCGTACTAAAAGAACACAAAGCTATTCTTTCCGTTCGATCTATCCTAGAGTTCGTACTAAAATAACACCAAAGCAGATTCCAATTCATAATACTCAATCCAACAGAAAGAACTTCAAAGAGTGCCCCAAGATTTCTACCAAAGAAACAAAGACAAGAACGTGCATCAACCCCTATGCATAGATTACCCCAATGTCACCTCGGGAATCCGCGAGTTGAGTGCCAAAACATATATCAAGTGAATCGATATACCCCATTGTCACCACGAGTATTCAATTGCAAGACATATACCAAGCGTTCTCAAATCCATAAAAGTATTCAATCCGATAACAACGAAATCTCAAAGGGAAAACTCAATTCATCACAACAAGATAGAGAGGGGAAAACATCCTATGACCCGACTATATTAACAAAGCCTGCGATACATCAAGATCGTGACATCTCAAGAACATGAGAGAGAGAGAGAGATTAAACACATAGCTACTGGTACAAACCCTCAGCCCCGAGGGCGGACTACTCCCTCCTCATCCTGGTGGCCACCGGAGATGATTCCCCCCTCCGACAGGGTGCCGGAACGGGGTCTAGATTGGTTTTCGCTGGCTACAGAGCCTTGCAGCGGCGGAACTTCTGATCTAGGTTAACCCCGAAGGGTTTTGGAATATTTGGGAATTTATAGGGTGAAGAGGGAGTGCGGGAGGCCACCGAGGTGGGCAAAACCCACCTGGGCGCGCCTGGGGGCCCGGGCGCGCCCTGGTGGGCTGTGCCCCGCTCGGGGCACCCCCCAGGTGCTGATCTGGCCCATCCTGGGTGTTCTTGTCCATCAAAATTCTCCAAAAAGTTTCACTGCATTTGGACTTCATTTGATATTGATTTCTGCGATGTAAAAACAAGCAAAAAACGACAACTGGCACTGGGCACTGGGTCAATAGGTTAGTCCCAAAAAATGACATAAAGTTGCTATAAAATGATTGTAGAACATCCAAGAATGATAATATAACAGCATGAATACTTCATAAACTATAGATACGTCGGAGACGTATCAGCATCCCCAAGCTTAATTCCTACTCGTCCTCGAGTAGGTAAATGATAAAAGAAATAATTTATGAAGTGTGAATGCTAGCAAAGTGCATAAGTTTGATCAATGATAATTTCAATCACTTTACCTAGCATCATAACATCAATTCTTTCTTATAAAACTTCTCATGTTAAAGTAGCAACCAACTCACATGTTAAGGTTCAAACAATGAATTCTCTTGAAACTCAACAACCTATGTTCTCAGTCGCCAAGCAATTGTAATTAAACTTATTCAACAGAGTATAAGTAAGAGCTCCACATACTCAACCATCATATAGTCTTCTATGATTGCTAACACTCACCGCATACACATGAGCAAAACGTTTCAACCGGACACATAGAAAGATAGGGGCTTATAGTTTCGCCTCCCAATGTATTCACCTCAAGGGTGATATTAACAATAATAACTCATGCCACCCATATTCAACTGGACATATGTGCCTAGATGTTTCCTCACCACATGATGCTTGCCAAAAGAGAAAAATAAAAAGGAATAGAGAGAAAAACTTTGACTCTTGCATAAAAGTAAATACATAAAAGTAAAAGATAGGCCCTTCGCAGAGGGAAGCAGAGGTTGCCATGCGCTTATTTGTTTGTATGCTCAACCCCTTAGTGCAAGAGAACGTCATGTTATATTGCCCCTTATGATAGCAACCTTTATTATGCAGTTTGTCGCTTTTATTACTTTGCCATCACAAGTTCGTACAACGCTCAATTTTCCTTTACACTAAATGATCTAACACTTTTAGAAGCAATTTTTATTGCCTTATTGCACCGATGACAACTTACTTGAAGGATCTTGCTCAATCCTTAGGTAGGTATGGTGGACTTTTGAAAATAAGATTTGGGTTTAAGGGGTTTTGGATGCACAGCTAGTATCACTACTTGGTGCGGAATTTTTGGCTAGCAAAGATGGGGGGCAAGCACCACATATTGAAGGATCTATGACAATATAACTTCTATGTGAATATGAACAAACATAAATCATTACATTGTCTTCCTTGTCCAACGTTAACAATTTTGTCATATAATATTTTGATGGGGGCTCACAATCACAAAAGGTTTCCACGATAGTGTATTTGCATGTGAAAGTTCTCTTCCTTATACTAATTATTCGTGAATTGCTTATATGACCAATATTGTGACTGTCAAGCCTCAAAAGATTACACTTTCTAAACCCAATGTGAAGCTACCACTAGGCATGATATGATTTCAACTTCATGACATTCAATTTATTCAACAATTTACTCATAGGATATAAGTGAAGCACAAGAGTAATTCCATAGAAAAGAGCTTCGTTGACGGGATGTAAGTGCCGCTTACCTAGCCTCCCTGGCAACTATTTGAGGACTCTATTTTATTTAAAAACTTTCAGATCTAAGTATTTTATTAAAACATCAAGCAAAATGAAAATAAAATGACATATCTAGGACAGCACAACTCATGTGAATAAGCAAAAACTTAGGCTCAACCGATACTAACCGATAATTGTTGAAGAAGAAAGGTGGGGTGCCTACCAGGGCATCCCCAAGATTAGATGCTTGAGACTTCTTAGAATATTAACTTGGGGTGCCTTGGGCATCCCCAAGCTTGAGCTTTTGCATCTCCTTAATTCCTCTCATATCACGGTTTTCCTAAATCTCAAAGCTCCATCCTCACAAAACTCAACAAGAACTCGTGAGATAAGTTAGTATAAACCAATGCAAAACCCTTATCATTCTCTACTGTAGCAAATCACTAAAATTATTATTCAACATTGCATACTAAATGCCTCTGCATATTTAATACTCCTATCCTCAAATAGAATTATTAAACAAGCAAACATATGAAAACATAACAGCAATCTGCCAAAACAGTATGGTCTGTAAAGAATGCAAGAGTATCCATACTTATTCAAGTTGAAAATTTCTGAAAATTTAACACACTGTAGAAAATTTATCAGAGCTTATTATGCAAAAAGTTTCAACATTTTATCACATTCTGACTTTTCTAGGGAATTTTTGCAACAACGGTAAACTTTCTGTTTTGAAACAGCAACATGTAGACTTGCAAAATAAGCATGGAAAAGGCTACCCTTACCACTTTTATTGAAATGAAAGATGCAAAACATTATTCTAAATAACAGCAAGAAAATCCTAAAAAAATAAAATGACTCTCCAAGCAAAACACATGTCATGTGGCGAATGAAAACATAGCTCCAAGTAAGGTTACCGATAATGTTGGAGACGAAAGAGGGGATGCCTTCCGGGGTATCCCCAAGCTTAGTTGCTTGGATCTTCCTTGAATATTACCTTGCCTTGGGCATCCCCAAGCTTAGGGTCTTGTCACTCCTTATTCTCCTCATATTGACATCTCACCCAAAACTTGAAAACTTCGATCACACAAAACTTAATGGAACTTCGTGAGATAGGTTAGTATGATAAAAGAGCAAGCCATTTCACTTTGGTACTGTCAAAGACAAGATTCATAATTGTTTCCACAGAATGCCTACTGTAGCATATCATTTTCACAATTTATATTGAGCAATATAAACCATAGAAACTAGAAAACAAGCAAACTATGCATTGAAAACAGAATCTGTCAAAAACAGAACAGTATGGAATGATCTGGATAACTACCATACTTCTGCTAGTCCAATTTTTTTGAAAAATTAGGACCACGTGAGACATTTGTATATTAATATTCTGCAAAAAGAATCAACTCAAAAGCAAAATGAGAACTATTTTTGTGAGCGCAAAAGTTTCGGTTTTTCAGCAAGATCAAATTAACCATCACCCAACATGATCCCAAAGGCTTTACTTGGCACTTTATTGAAACAAAAGCAATAAAACATGATTACTATAGTAGCCTAATCATGTGAACACACAAGAACAGTAGGTAAAAGTGTTGGGTTGTCTCCCGACAAGCGCTTTTTTTAATGTCTTTTAGCTAGGCATGATGATTTCAATGATGCTCGCATAAAAGATAAGAATTGAAACATAACAAGAGCATCATGAATCACATGGCAAGCACATTTAAGCCTAACCCACTTCCTATGCATAGGGATTTTGTGAGAAAACAACTTATGGGAACAAGAATCAACTAGCATAGGAAGGCAAAACAAGCATAACTTCAAAACTTTCAACACATAGAGAGCAAACTTGACATTATTGCAATTCCTACAAGCATAAGTTCCTCCCTCATAATAATTTTCAGTAGAATCATGAAGAAATTCAATAATATAACCATCACATAAATCATTCTTTTCATGAAACAAAAGCATAGAAAATTTATTACTCTCCACATAAGCAAATTTCTTCTCATCAATAGTAGTGGGAGCAATCTCAACAAATAACTATCAAGACAGTGAAAATTAAAATCATGATGACAAGTTTCATGGTTATCATAATTCAATATAGCATACATGTCATCACCATAATCTTCATAGATAGCAACCTTGTTCTCATAATCAATTGAAGCCTCATCCAAAATGGTGGATTCATCACTAAATGAAGTCATGATCTCTCCAAATCCACTTTCATCATTATAATCATCATAAATAGGAGGCATGCAATCATTATAACAAATTTGCACATCAAATCTTGGGGGACTAAAAATGTCATCGTCATCAAACATAGCATCCCCAAGCTCGTAGCTTTGCATATCATTAGCATCATTTATATGCAAAGAATTCATACTAACAACATTGCAATCATGCTCATCATTTATACCAAACATTCTATTGAATTCTTCTTCTATCAATTGAGCACAAATTTCTGATCCATCATTTTCAAGAAAGATATTATAAAGATGGTCAATAATATGATGCAACCTCAATTCCATTTTTATGTAGTTTTCTTTTATAAACCAAACTAGTGATAAAACAAGAAACTAAAAGATCCAATTGCAAGACCTAAAGATATACATTCATGCACTCACCTCCCCGGCAACGGCGCCAAAAAAGATCTTGATGTCTACTACGCAACTTTATTCCTGTAGAGTCGTGTTGGGCCTCCAAGCGCAGAGTTTTGTAGGACAGCAGCAATTTTCCCTCAAGTGGATGACCTAAGGTTTATCAATCCGTAGGAGGCGTAGGATGAAGATAGTATCTCTCAAACGACCCTGCACCAAATACACGAAATCTCTTGTGTCCCCAACACACCCAATACAATAGCAAATTGTATAGGTGCACTAGTTCGGTGAAGAGATGGTGATAAAAGTGTAATATTGTGTTGGGAACGCAGTCATTTCGAAAAAATTCCTAAGCACATGCAAGATCCATCTAGGTGATGCATAGCAATGAGAGGGGAGAGTGTTGTCCACGTACCCTCATAGACCGAAAGCGGAAGCGTTATGACAACACGGTTGATGTAGTCGTACGTCTTCATGATCCGACCGATCCTAGTACCGAAAGCACGACACCTTCGCGATCTGCACACATTCATCTCGGTGACGTCCCATGAACTCTAGATCCAACTGAGTGTCGAGGGAGAGCTTCGTCAGCACGACAGCGTGATGACGGTGATGATGAAGTTACTGATGCAGGGCTTCGCCTAAGCACTACAACGATATGACTGAGGTGGAAATCTGTGGAGGGGGGCACCGCACACGGCTAAGACGACTGTCAACTTGTGTGTTCTAGGGTGCCCCCTGCCCCCGCATATAAAGGAGCAAGGGGGAGGCCGTCCGGCCCTATAGGCGCGCCAAGAAGGGGAGGAATCCTCCTCCTAGTAGGAGTAGGATTCCTCCTTTCCTAGTCCTACTCGGAGGGGGAAGGAAGGAGTGGGAGAGAGGGAGAGAAAGAGGGGGCGCCGCCCCCCTCCTTGTCCAATTCGGACTCCTCAAGGGGGAGGCGGGCGCGGCCAGCCCTAAGGCCCCCTCCTCTCTCTCTCTCCCTCTCTCTCTCACAAGGCCCATGGGCCCATTAGTTCCCCCGGGGGTTCCGATAACCCCCCGACACTTCGAAAATTATCTGGTGACCCCCGGAACTCACCCGATGTCCGAATATAGTCATCCAATATATCAATATTTATGTCTCGACCATTTCGAGACTCCTCATCATGTCCGTGTTCACATCCGGGACTCCGAACTACATTCGGTACATCAAAACACATAAACTCATAATACCGATCGTCACCGAACGTTAAGGGTGCGGACCCTACGGGTTCGAGAACTATGTAGACATGACCGAGACTCATTTCCGATCAATAACCAATAGAGGAACCTGGATGCTCATATTGGTTCCTACATATTCTATGAAGATCTTTATCGGTCAAACCGCATAACAACATATGTTGTTCCCTTTGTCATCGGTATGTTATTTTCCCGAGATTCGATCTTCGGTATCTCAATACCTAGTTCAATCTCGTTACCGGCAAGTCTCTTTACTCATTCCGTAATGCATCATCCCGTGACTAACTCATCAGTCACATTGCTTGCAAGGCTTATAGTGATGTGCATTACCAAGAGGGCCCAGAGATACCTCTCTGAAACATGGAGTGACAAATCCTAATCTCGATCTATGCCAACCCAACAAACACCACCGGAGACACCTGTAGAGCATATTTATAATCACCCAGTTACGTTGTGACGTTTGATAGCACACTAAGTGTTCCTCCGGTATTCGGGAGTTGCATAATCTCATAGTCATAGGAACATGTATAAGTCATGAAGAAAGCAATAGCAACAAACTAAACGATCATCGTGCTAAGCTAACAGATGGGTCAAGTCAATCACATCATTCTCTAATGATGTTATCCCGTTAATCAAATGACAAATCATGTCTATGGCTAGGAAACTTAACCATCTTTGATTCAACGAGTTAGTCAAGTAGAGGCATACTAGTGACACTCTGTTTGTCTATGTATTCACACATGTACTAAGTTTCCGGTTAATACAATTCTAGCATGAATAATAAACATTTATCATGATATAAGGAAATATAAATAACAACTTTATTATTGCCTCTAGGGCATATTTCCTTTAGTCTCCCACTTACACTAGAGTCAATAATCTAGATTACACAGTAATGATTCTAACACCCATGGAGTCTTGGTGCTGATCATGTTTTGCTCGTGAGAGAGGCTTAGTCAACGGGTCTGCAACATTCAGATCCATATGTATCTTGCAAATCTCTATGTTTCCCTCCTTGACTTGATCGCGGATGGAGTTGAAGCGTCTCTTGATGTGCTTGGTTCTCTTGTAAAATCTGGATTCCTTTGCCAAGGCAATTGCACCAGTATTGTCACAAAAGATTTTCATTGGACCCGATGCACTAGGTATGACACCCAGATCGGATATGAACTCCTTCATTTGCTACTTCCAAAGCAGATATGTACTCCGCTTCACACATAGATCCCGCCACGACGCTTTGCTTAGAACTGCACCAACTGAAAGCTCCACCGTTCAATATAAATACGTACCCGGTTTGTGACTTAGAGTCATCCGGATCAGTGTCAAAGCTTGCATCGACGTAACCATTTACGACGAGCTCTTTGTCACCTCCATAAACGAAACATATTCTTAGTCCTTTTCGTTATTTCAGATGTTCTTGATCGCTGTCCAAATGATCCACTCTGGATTACTTTGGTACCTCCCTGCTAAACTAATAGCAAGGCACACATCAGGTCTGGTACATAGCATTGCATACATGATAGAACCTATGGCTGAAGCATAGGGAATGACTTTCATTTTCTCTATATCTTCTGCAGTGGTCGGGCATTGAGTCTGACTCAACTTCACACCTTGTAACACAGGCAAGAACCCTTTCTTTGCTTGATCCATTTTGAACTTCTTCAAAACTTTATCAAGGTATGTGCTCTATGAAAGTCCAATTAAGCGTATTAATCTATCTCTATAGATCTTGATGCCCAATATATAAGCAGCTTCACTGAGGTCTTTCGTTGAAAAACTCTTGTTCAAGTATCCTTTTATGCTATCCAGAAATTCTATATCATTTCCAATCAACAATATGTCATCCACATATAATATTATAAATGCTACAGAGCTCCCACTCACTTTTGTAAATACAGGCTTCTCCAAAAGTCTGTATAAAACCATATGCTTTGATCACACTATCAAAACATTTATTCCAACTCCAAGATGCTTGCACCAGTCCATAAATGGATTGCTGGAGCTTGCATACTTTGTTAGCATCCTTTGGATTGATAAAACCTTCAGGTTGCATCATATACAACTCTTCTTCCAGAAATCCATTCAGGAATGCAGTCTTTACATCCATTTGCCAGATTTCATAATAAAAAAATGCAGCAATTGCTAACATGATTCGGACGGACTTAAGCATCGCTACGGGTGAGAAAATCTCATCATAGTCAACTTCTTGAACTTGTCGAAAACCTTTCACAACAAGTCGAGCTTTGTAGACAGTAACATTATCGTCAACGTCAGTCTTCTTCTTGAAGATCCATTTATTCTCTATGGCTTGCCGATCATCGGGCAAGTCAACCAAAGTCCACACTTTTACTCCCATACATGGATCCCATCTCAGATTTCATGGCCTCAAGCTATTTCGCGAAATCTGGGCTCATCATCGCTTCCTCATAGTTTGTAGGTTCATCATGGTCAAGTAACATGACCTCCAGAACCGGATTACCATACCACTCTGGTGCGGATCTTACTCTGGTTGACCTACGAGGTTCTGTAGTAACTTGATCTGAAGTTACATGATCATCATCATTAACTTCCTCACTAATTTGTGTAGTAGTCACAGGAACTGATTTCTGTGATGAACTACTTTCCAATAAGGGAGCAGGTACATTTACCTCATCAAGTTCTACTTTCCTCCCACTCACTTCTTTTGAGAGAAACTCCTCTAGAAAGGATCCATTCTTAGCAATGAATGTCTTGCCTTTGGATCTGTGATAGAAGGTGTACCCAACAGTCTCCTTTGGGTATCCTATGAAGACACATTTCTCCGATTTGGGTTCGAGCTTATCAGGTTGAAGCTTTTTCACATAAGCATCGCAACCCCAAATTTTAAGAAACGACAATTTGGGTTTCTTGCCAAACCAAAGTTCATAAGGTGTCGTCTCAACAGAATTAGATGGTGCCCTATTTAACGTGAATGCAACCATCTCTAAAGCATAACCCCAAAATGATAGCGGTAAATCAGTAAGAGACATCATAGATCGCACCATATCTAATAAAGTGCGGTTATGACGTTCATACACACCATTACGCTGTGGTGTTCCAAGTGGCGTGAGTTGCGAAACTATTCCGCATTGTTTCAAATGAAGGCCAAATTCGTAACTCAAATATTTTCCTCCACGCTTAGATCGCAGAAACTTTATTTTGTTGTTACTATGATTTTCCACTTCACTATGAAATTCTTTGAACTTTTCAAATGTTTCAGACTTATGTTTCATCAAGAATATATACCCATATCTGCTAAAATCATATGTGAAGGTCAGAAAATAACGATACCCGCCGCGAGCCTCAATATTCATCAGACCACATACATCAATATGTATGATTTCCAATAAATCTGTTGCTCGCTCCATTGTTCTGGAGAACGGAGTTTTAGTCATCTTGCCCATGAGGCATGGTTCGCAAGTACCAAGTGATTCATAATCAAGTGATTCCAAAAGTCCATCAGAATGGAGTTTCTTCATGCGCTTTACACCAATATGACCCAAATGGCAGTGCCACAAATAAGTTGCACTATCATTATCAACTCTGCATCTTTTGGTTTAAATATTATGAATATGTGTGTCACTACTATCGAGATTCAACAAAAATAGACCACTCTTCAAGGGTGCATGACCATAAAAGATATTACTCATATAAATAGAACAACCATTATTCTCGGATTTAAATGAATAACCGTCTCGCATCAAACAAGATCCAAATATAATGTTCATGCTTAACGCTGGCACCAAATAACAATTATTCAGGTCTAAAACTAATCCCAAAGGTAGATGTAGAAGTAGCGTGCCGACGTGATCACATCGACTTTGGAACCATTTCCCACGCGCATCGTCACCTCGTCCTTAGCCAATCTTCGCTTAATCCGCATTCCTTGTTTCGAGTTGCAAATATTAGCAACAGAACCAGTATCAAATACCCAGGTAATACTGCGGGTATTAGTAAGGTACACATCAATAACATGTATATCACATATACCTTTGTTCACCTTGCCATCCTTCTTATCTGCCAAATACTTGGGGCAGTTCCGCTTCCAGTGACCAGTCCCTTTGCAGTAGAAGCACTCAGTCTCAGGCTTAGGTCCATACTTGGGCTTCTTCACTTGAGCAGCAACTTGCTTGCCGTTCTTCTTGAAGTTCCCCTTCTTCCCTTTACCCTTTTTCTTAAAACTGGTGGTCTTGTTGACCATCAACTCTTGATGCTCCTTCTTGATTTCTACCTCCGCAGCCTTTAGCATTGTGAAGAGCTCGGGAATCTTCTTATGCATCCCTTGCATGTTATAGTTCATCACGAAGCTTTTGTAGCTTGGTGGCAGTGATTAAAGAACTCTGTCAATGACACTATCAACCAGAAGATTAACTCCCAGCTGAGTCAAGTGATTATGATACCCAGACATTTTGAGTATATGCTCACTAACATAACTATTCTCCTCCATTTTGCAGCTATAGAATTTATTGGAGACTTCATATCTCTCAATCTGGGCATTTGCTTGAAATATTAACTTCAACTCCTAGAACATCTCATATGCTCCATGACGTTCAAAACATCGTTGAAGTCCCGGTTCTAAGCCGTAAAGCATGGCACACTAAACTATCGGGTAGTCATCAGCTTTGCTCTGCCAGGCGTTCACAACGTCCAGCATTGCTCCTGTAGCAGGTCTTGCACCTAGTGGTGCTTCCAGGACGTAATTCTTCTATGCAACAATGAGGATAATCCTCAAGTTACGGACCCAGTCTGTGTAGTTGCTACCATCATCTTTCAACTTAGCTTTCTCTACGAACGCATTAAAATTCAAAGGAACAGTAGCACGGGCCATTGATCTACAACAACATAGACATGCAAAATACTATCAGGTACTAAGTTCATGATAAATTAAAGTTCAATTAATCATATTACTTAAGAACTCCCACTTAGATAGACATCCCTCTAATCATCTAAGTGATCACGTGATCCCAATCAACTAAACCATGTCCGATCATCACATGAGATGGAGTAGTTTTCAATGCTAAAAATCACTATGTTGATCATATCTACTATATGATTCACGCTCAACCTTTCGGTCTCAGTGTTCCGAGGCCATATCTGCATATGCTAGACTCGTCAAGTTTAACCCGAGTATTCTGCATGTGCAAAACTGGCTTGCACCTGTTGTATGTGAACGTAGAGCTTATCACACCCGATCATCACATGGTGTCTCGGCACGACGAACTTTCACAACGGTACATACTCAGGGAGAACACTTGTACCTTGAAATTTAGTGAGAGATCATCTTATAATGCTACCGCCAAACTAAGAAAAATAAGATGCATAAAGGATAAACATCACATGCAATCAATATAAGTGATATGATATGGCCATCATCATCTTGTGCCTTTGATCTCCATCTCCAAAGCACCGTCGTGATCACCATCGTCACCGGTTTGATACCTTGATCTCCATCGAAGCATCGTTGTCATCTCGCCAACTATTGCTATCACGACTATTGCTACCGTTGAGTGATAAGGTAAAGCAATTACATGGCGATTGCATTTCATACAATAAAGCGACAACCATATGGCTCCTGCCAGTTGCCGATAACTGTGTTACAAAACATGATCATCTCATACAATAAAATTTAGCATCATGTCTTGACCATATCACATCACAACATGCCCTGCAAAAACAAGTCAGACGTCCTCTACTTTGTTGTTGCAAGTTTTACGTGGCTGCTACGGGCTGAGCAAGAACCGTTCTTTCCTACACAACAAAACCACAACGAATTTTCATCAAGTGTGTTGTTTTAATCTTCAACAAGGACCGGGCGTAGTCACACTTGATTTAACTAAAGTTGGAGAAACTGACACCCGCCGGCCACCTATGTGCAAAGCACGTCGGTAGAACCAGTCTCGCGTAAGCGTACGCGTAATGTAGGTCCGGGCTGCTTCATCCAACAATACCGCCGAATCAAAGTATGACATGCTGGTAAGCAGTATGACTATTATCGCCCACAACTCTTTGTGTTCTACTCGTGCATATAACATCTAAGCATAGACCTGGCTCGGATGCCACTATTGGGAACACAGTAATTTCAAAAAAAATTCCTACGCACATGCAAGATCCATCTAGGTGATTGTAACGCCCCCGATGCGGCTATATCTCCCACGTGTCGAGGCACGACTTAGAGGCATAACCGCATTGAAAGCAATGTCGCAAGTGAGGTAATCTTCACACAACCCATGTAATAAATAAGGAAAGAGATACATAGTTGGCTTACGATCGCCACTTCACACAAGTACATAAGTAAACATCCATCATTCAGAGTACACTCAAGGTCCGACTACGGAACCAAAATAAAAGAAGATACCCCAAAAGCTACACAGATCCCCGATCGTCCCAACTGGGCACCACTACTGATCATCTGGAAACAATACATAGTAACGACCACGTTCCTCGTCGAACTCCCACTTGAGCTCGGTGGAATCACCTGCACTGGCATCGTCGGAACCTGCAACTGTTTTGGAAGTATCTGTGAGTCACGGGGACTCAGCAATCTCACACCCGCGAGATCAAGACTATTTAAGCTAATAGGAAGGACAAGGTGGTAAAGTGGAGCTGCAGCAAGCGACTAGCATATATGGTGGCTACTTCGCAAAAGAGAGCGAGGAGAGGAGCAAAGCACGGTCGTGAAGCTAATAGCGATCAAGAAGTGATCCTGAACTACTTACGTCGGACATAACTCCAACATCGTGTTCACTTCCGGACCACGAGAAGAGACCATCACGGTTACACTTGGTTGATGTGTATTTTATTTGAGGTCAACTTGGGTTTTCTACAACGGACATTAACAAATTCCCATCGCCTCATAACCGCGGGCACGGCTTTGAAAGATATTACCTGCAGGGTGTCCCAACTTAGCCCATTATAAGCTCTCATGGTCAACGAAGGATATTCCTTCTACGGGAAGACCCGATCAATCTCGAATCCGGACTATAAGACATTTCGACAGCAATAAAACAAGACCAGCAAAGCCGCCCGATTGTGCCGACAAATCCCGATAGGAGCTGCACATATCTCGTTCTCGTGGCACATCCGGATGAACACTACGACGGCAACCGAAGATGCCCCAAGTTGCCTCGTGGTGGCACCGCAAGTGGCTCTAGTTTGGACCAACACTCGGAGGAGCATTGGCCCGGGGTTTAAAATAAGATGACCCTCGGGCTCGCGAAACCCGGGGAAAAGGCTTAGGTGGCAAATGGTAAAACCAATGTTGGGCCTTCTTTGGACGAGTCTTATTCAAAGCGAACTGTCAAGGGGTCCCATAAATCACCCAACCGTGTAAGGAACATAAAATCAAGGAACATAACACGGTATGACGGAAACTAGGGTGGCAAGAGTGGAACAAAACACGGGCATAAGGCCGAGCCTTCCACCCTTTACCAAGTATATAGATGTATTAAATATAGCAGATATATATATTGTGATATCCCCAACAAGTAAACATGTTCCAACAAGGAACAACATCTCCATGTTCCAACAAGGAACAAACTTCATCTTCACCTGCAACTAGCAACGCTATAAGAGGGCTGAGCAAAGCGGTAACATAGCCAATCAACGGTTTGCTAGGAAAGGATGGTTAGGGGCTGACATGTCAATATGGGTGGCATGATATAGCAAGTGGTAGGCATCGCAGCATGGGCATAGCAAAAGAGCGAGCAACTAGCATAGCAAAGATAGAAGTGATTTCGAGGGTATGGTCATCTTGCCTGCAATGTTCTCAGAGTTGTCGAAAGCTTGATCCTCGAAAGCGTTCTCAACAGGTTCCTCGTTCACGTACTCGTCTCCCGGCTCTACCCAAAGCAACAACACAACAAAGGAACCACAATAAATCACGGTGCAATGCACAATCAACATGATGCAAAACATGACATGAATATGCGGGATGTGATATGCAAGGCTTATGTGCACTCCGGAAGGTAAATGAAGAACCAGGCATCATCTTGGCAAACCAAGTATGCCATCGGAAAGACGAGATGATTTCGGTTGAAATCGATATAAAGATCACCGGAAACGGATGCATGGTTTGGAAATGGCGAGCAAAACAAGAATGGCGCGAAACCTCCAATACCAGCATGATGTACAAAGCCATGTTCGTGTGCAAACTACCTCATAGCATAAAAGCAATAAATATACCCATGAAAGACAACACATCAACATGATGCAAAAGACATGATCATAAACTTGCTCAAATGCAGAAACTAATGCCACCACTGAGTTGGTGGGATTTTTCTACCCCAAAACATATATAATATGTTAGGGTTACGATGAGAAATCATCACAATTGCACTAAGTCAAAACCTGCCTAAAATGTAAGTTAACAGAAATGGCATCTTCCAGATTTGGAAACGTCCAGAAATGGACTTGCCTAAAACGGAAAGGGAAGCAAAACAGAAACGGAAACGCGGGGTAAGGGAAAAATATATATATATATGGAGGAGGCGCTGAGAGGCTGACTGGTGGGACCCTCATCATCATAGAGGCGATGGCGAGCAGAGTTTAAAAGGGGAAGAAAATGCAGCCTCGGGGGGAATCGAACCCGGGCCTCCCCGGTGAGACTCTGGCCCAGCTACCACTGGGCTAGGCGGCGGCGACTGACAGAGAAGGGCCTCGGCCCCTTAACTGCTGCTCTTCTTCTTGAGGAGACAAACGAAGAAAAGAAAGAAAACAGAATAAAAAGGCGCTACTGGGATTGAACCCAGTCGCCGCAGTGATGTGTGAGGTGCAAACCAGCTCGGCTAGGCTAGGAGGTCGGTAAGATCGGGGACTCGCCTACTTGACCAAACTACAAGGCCACGACCTAAGAACAGAGAAGCAACAACGACTCCAGCGAGGCAACAGCGGCTACAGCGGCTCTGCGGCCTCGTTCAAAATGGGTGCGCGCGGGAGGACACCACGGGATCACGAAGGGACGAGCCCGAGCGGGGAATCGCGGCACCCACGCACGGCCAACTACCCTGAACCCAAATCTACAGACATGCCGGAGCACGCCGAGCACGAGAATAACACGGATCGGAACCTGCCCTACGGGCGCCTACAAGACACGGGACGGATGGGAGAGGGAGGTGATATACCCAGCTCACCCAAAGGCACGACGGAGTTGACGGAGACGAGCCGGAGGCGACGAAGTGGAGCTCTGAATCTCGGCGCGGGCCTGACCGAGAGGAAGACGGAAGCAGAGGGCGTCGAGGAACTTGTCGTCCGGGCACCGTAGTCGACGTCGTGGACGAAGTCGACGACGAGGAAGAAGATGGACACGACCTGCGGGGCTTGGAGTGACCGGAGAGCTCGCCGGCGACGAGGCGCGCTCTCAGGTGCGCTCGGGACGGAGCGGGAGCGGCGAATCTGGTGGTCCTCTCACCTGGCGGCGGCGGCGAGAGGAAGAGGGAAACCCTAGGGGTCGTGTGGACACGGAGAGGGGATAAAAAGGAGGCTAGGGCGACGGGGTCGAGCTCGCGCGCCCTCGTGCTCGGGGTCCCCATGGCGACGGCGAGAGGAGAGGGAAAAGGTGGGTGAGGTGAGCAGGCTGCTGCTGCCAGGCGGGACCGGCGCGGCCCACGTGGACTGGAACTAGCGGGGTGCAAGCTGGATGCTGGTGTGCGAAGACAGGGAGAGAAAGAGCGAGCGGGCTGGCGCGCCTCCCTGGGCTCTGCGGGGTTGAGGGGCTGGGCGGCTTGGAGGCGGAGCCAGTGGAGAGGCCTCATTGGGCTGCCATCGCTGCTGCTGCCTTCCTTTCTCTTTTCCTTTTAAAACCAAAAAGAAGAGAAAAGAAAGCAGAGGAAAAATGAGAAGAGTTGGAGTAAAGGAAAATATCCCCAAACTCTGGAATTCTCCACTATTTTAATAAATTGTAATGGGCATTTTAGAGGTAGAAAAATAAGACAAGTTTGGAAATATTTCAAACTTGTGTCATTTTGAACCTGACCAAAACAACTTCAAATGAGGAGATTTTTGGCGAGAGAGGTTTAGTGTAGGGAGCAAGAATTGCAGGAGAAGATGAACATTAATTGAGAAAGGAAAAGATAGCACTTGATAAGGAAAGAAGTAGAGGAAGGAGGAGATGGTAATGCAAAATTTGAGAATGGCACATGCAACAACATAACATGTGAGAGAACACCACAAACACATGATAAGAATGGAATGCAAGATGACAAGAGACACAAATGCAATATGGTAAAAAGAGCAAAACAAAGAAAAGAGAACCCACATAACCAAACAAGATGAGGCCAAGCATGAAAAAACCCACAAGAATTGGATGAGGTCAAGTTGATATATTGCCCAAAAGGGGAAGTTTACATCCAGGGTGTTACAATACTCCACCACTACAAGAGGATCTCGTCCCGAGATCTAGGACTGAAAGAACTCCGGATATTCGGAACGGAGGTGATCCTCGCGCTCCCAGGTAGCTTCTCGGTCGGAATGGTGTGACCACTTCACTTTCAGGAATTTGATCGACTTGTTGCGAGTCTTGCGCTCGGTTTCTTCAAGAATAGCAACGGGGTGCTCATGATAAGAGAGATCTTCTTGAAGGTCAATCTCTTGAAGTTGATAGTGCGTTCAGAGTCTTGAAGCACTTGCGAAGCTGTGACACGTGAAACACATCGTGCACATTTGCAAAGTTGGATGGAAGCTCAAGTTGATAGGCGAGATCGCCTCTTTTGCCAATGATCTTGAAAGGACCCACGTATCTAGGGGCAAGCTTCCTTTGATACCGAGCGACGAGTGCCTTTCATTGGAGACGCGGAGGTAGACATGGTCTCCGATTTCAAAAGCCACATCACGGTGCTTATCATCATAATAGCTCTTCCGGCGCGATTGCGCGGCTTTGAGATTCTCACGAATGACCTTGCACATTTCTTACATACGTGATCAAGTCATTGCCAAGAAGTTGGCGTTCACTGTCTCGGACCAATTGAGAGGAGTACGGCACTTTCGCCATAGAGAATTTCGAATGGGGCCTTGCCGAACTCGCTTGGAAGCTGTTGTTGTAGGAGAACTTCGGCATATGGAAGACAATCTTCCCACTTCATACCGAAGAAATGACACAAGCCCCGAGCATATCTTCAAGGATTTGATTTACTCGCTCGACTTGGCCACTTGTTTGAGGATGGAAAGCTGTCTTTGAAAGCGAATGTTGGTGCCCATGGCCTTACGAAAAGACTCCCAAAACTTGGAGGTAAATATGCTGCCACGGTGCAGAAGAGATCACTTGTGGAATGCCGTGCAAGGAGACAATCACGGAGGTGTATAGCTCGCCAACCGAGCTGCTGTGATGGATTCTTTGATGGGAAGAAAATGAGCCACTTTAGTAAGCTTGTCAATGACAACGAAGATAGCATCATTTCCACGCTTGGACTTTGGAAAGCCAGTCATGAAGTCCATTTCAATATGATCAAACTTCCATTCAGGAATAGCAAGAGGTTGGAGGAGACCAGCTGGTCTTTGGTGTTCCTTTCACTCTTCTGCAGACATCACACTCATTCACGAATTGAGCAATTTCTCGCTTCATTCGAGTCCACCAATATGACTGCTTGAGGTCATGGTACATCTTCGTACTTCGGGATGAATGGATAGAAGCGAATTGTGAGCCTCGTTCATAATGACTTTTCGCAGATCACCCTTAGGAACCACAATCCGGTCCTCAAAGAACAGAGTGTCTTTGTCATCAACGTGGAAGCACTTGTACTTGAAATGCCCTTGTCGATACCACGTTTCACTTTCTTCACCATGGTATCCGAAGTTGAGCCTCACGAATCTGATCTTCCAAAGTAGGAGATACTATGAGGTTGGCAAGAAAGCCTTGAGGAACAACTTGAAGATTCAGCTTGCGGAAAGATTCACGAGATCCGGTGAAAGGGCTTGAGGATTAGGATTGCGAGAAGCTTTCCTGCTCAAAGCATCTGCAATGACATTGGCCTTGCCGGAGTATATTCAATACTTGGGTTGTACTCTTGAATCATTTCGACCCATCGAGTCTGCTGAGGTTGAGGTTGGGTTGAGTGAAGATGTACTTGAGACTCTTGTGATCGGTGAAAATGTCCACTTTCCTTCCCAACAAGAGATGTCTCCACGTTATCAATGCATGGACAACTGCCGCCAACTCAAGATCGTGAGTGGGGTAGTTCTTCTCGTTGGGCTTCAATGGCGAGAGGTATAAGCCACAACTCTCTTCTCTTGCATTAACACAGCAACCGAGACCTTGAAGAGAAGCATCACGAAAACTTCAAATGGCTTGGATTCATCGGGAGGAGTCAGAACAGGAGCTGTGACGAGTTTCTCTTTGAGGGTATTGAAAGCAACGTCACACTCGGGAGACCAGACATACTTCACATGCTTCGGAGAAGGTTGGAAAGAGGCTTTGCAATCTTGGAGAAGTTCTCAACGAATCTTGACAATAGCTTGCAAGACCAAGAAAACTCGGAGCTGCTTGACATTACGAGGAGGTTCCCAATTCACAATTGCGGACACCTTCTCGGGATTAACAGCGATGCCCTTGGCGGAGATGATATGACCAAGATAAAGCACTTCATCAAGCCAAAATTCACATTTGGAGAACTTAGCATAGAATTGGTACTCTCGAGCTTGTCTAGCACCAATCGCAAATGTTTGGCATGATCCTTCTTATTCTTGGAGAAGACCAAAATATCATCAAGATAGACCAAGACGAATTCATTGGTGTAGGGATTGAATATGAAGTTCATCATCCGAGAGAAAGTTGGAGGAGCATTGACGAGGCGAAAGACATGACAATATATTCATAAGAACCAAAGCTTGTTCGAATGCTGTCTTGGGAATATCTTGTTCACGAATGCGAATCGATGATACCCCATACGAAGGTCAAGCTTAGAGAACACTGTAGCACCTTTGAGTTGCTCGAAAAGCTCATTGATGTTGGGAAGTGGATACTTGTTCTTGATTGTCTTCTTATTCAATGGACGGTAATCGGCGCAAAGTCGGTCCGTGCCATCCTTCTTCGGACAAAAGAACACCACAACCCCAAGGAGATGAACTCGGTCCGATCAAACCAGACGCTCTTGTTCATCGAGCTGCTTCTTCAATTCCTCAGCTCATCAGGTCCAAGCTTGTATGGGCGCTTGCAAGCGGGTTCGATGCGGGCTCAAGATCGATAACGAACTCAAGCGGCGATGAGGAGGCATACCCGGAAGCTCTTCTGGAAAGACATCTTGGTACTCACAAACGACTGGAATCTGAGAGATGGCATTCAGTTCGCCCTTCTCATTGAGAGAAAACAACCGAATGGTTTCATCACGAGTGGCATAGATGATCACATCATTAGAAGAGTGAGTCAATTGAATTTCCCTGGCAGCACAATCAAGCTGAGCTTTGTGCTGATAAAGCCAGTCCATTCCGAGAATAAGATCAATATCCGAGTCACCGAGAACAATTGGTTTAGAAAGAAATCTATAATCGCCCATCTTGATAGAAACATCCGGGACATAATTATTAGCTGTCATCTGCTTGCCCGGGGACACAATCTTCAACGGAATAGGAATCTTTTCCGTCACAAATTCATGCTTGGCAACAAAAGGTCTCGAAATGAAAGAAAGCGATGCACCAGTATCAAATAAGACTTTAGCAGGAATATCATTAACTGAGAGATTACCCATTATCACATCAGAAGATTCCTCTGCTTGAGCTGCATTCATCATATTGACCTTTGCAAACTTGGGATTATGCTTGACCACTGCATTGCTGGAAGATTTCACAGGAGGAGGAGGCGGAAGACGCCTCTGGTTGAAGCACTTGGTTCGCATATGACCCTTCTGTTGACACTTGTTGCAAGTGACCTCAGAGAGCGGACGGTGGTAAGGAGCACTTGACCTTGGAGCTTGAGAATTAGACTTGTTCTGATAGCTTGGGTTGGGTGGGTGGGAAGATCCACGGCCACCTGAGTTCTTCTGCTGGTAAGGCTGACGGAACGGAGGAGGGGGCAGGTAAAACTTCTGCTGCTTAGCTGCCACTTGAGAGGACGAAGAGGACTGAACTGCATCCCTGATTCTCTTCTTAGAAGCCTCACATTTGAGCTGGGCCGCTTCTTGCTTGAGTGCCATGTTGTAGAAATCATCATACTTATCTGGCTCAAACAGCACAAGAGGTAATTGCAGATCTTCTCTCAGACCACCTCTGAATTGATAGATCATACTCTTTTCATCAGGTACGTCTTGCTTAGCAAAACGAGCGAGCTTCTGGAACTGGATATTGTATTGATAGACAGACATGGTGCCCTGCTTGAGATTGCGGAACTCCTCACGCTTGCTCTCAACAACACTTTTCGGAATGTGATGAGCTCTGAAATCACGGCGGAACTCATCCCAGGTAATGACACGACCTCCTCTGGAATCTTTGTATTCTGGTACCACTCAGCAGCTTGATCCTTGAGTTGAAGCGATGCAAACTTGACAAAGTCCTCGTGTCCGACATTACTCATATCAAAGTGCTTGCAGATGTCCACTAACCAATCGTCAGCGTCTGTGGCCTCGACACAGAAACTGAAAGACTTCGGCTGATTAGCGAGGAACTGACTGAGAGTAGCAAAGTGTGGCTGATAGTTTCCTTGACCTTGATTTCCTTGATTGCCTTGATTGCCTTGCCCCTGAGTACGTTCTTGCAAGAGCTGCAAAATCATCGAGCATTGGCATTGGTGGCTGCCATGATAGCTTGCCGTGCCTCCGGAGGCGGAGGTGGAGGTGGAGGTGGAGGTTCGGTGATCCCCATCATTGCGATCCGGATTCAGACGAGTTGGCGAAGCCATCCTGAAGAGGGTGACATCCGTTAGTCCTTTGATAGACAAATTGATAAGTAGAATCAACGGATAGAAATTGCAACATATAGTCTTCACAATAAACATTCGAACAAGAATGAACGAATGAATTCCAAAAGTTAATCATCACACGTCCAATAAGGTGAGAAGCCACTTAGATAAAGATATGGAAATAACATCTGACTGAGAAACAATTCGAATATCACAACTGAAAACAAAAGGTTGGCTACTAGAATGAGCCGGAACAAACACATGATAGAGATTTTGTCCAAAGTGTTCGTGGTGGGGCCCACACGGACACGACGTATAGCGGACGTCACGAATGACAAACAAGACGTCCCCGAATTAGCATAGCCAAGGATTCTTTAAGATGTCTCGCGACCATCGTAAATCGACCGTGAATGGGCGGACCACTAAACTTTGAACCCCAATCTCAAATCATACATCCATCGGAAAGAATATCCCGTAAGCTACTAGAATTCCCACCTATAAACTCCGAAACTTTCGGTTATGCAATCTGGTGTTGGGGATACAGGGACACAAAATATATCACCCAAACTAACAATACCTAGATCCATTTGTATCCATCCGTCAACACATAACCAAGAAATCCTCGGAAATCGTGTACCTCGACCTTGAAAAACATCCGTTATGCAAGTCATGGCAATACTCCCTTTTCGCCACAAGATTGGGCTATCGGGGTTATCTCACCAACAACTGCACAAAAGAGATTTCGATGTCGGCAAAACTCGGTATTCCGAATCGCAAGCGATAAAATTGTGACGACAACACCTCGGAGCTCAACTCCCGGGACACCGCCACAACCCCTAAATGTCGAGGCACCAAGAACAATGTTCTCGTCACAAAACCCATCGAACGATTCCAAGATACCCACGTGATCCTAAAAATTTTTTAGTGAAATTTGAGAAGAGAAGAGTCAAAACTCTCGTCGGGAGACCTCACAGAGCGACGAAGGACTGGGAAGTAAAAAGAATCCTACTCTCCGATATATATAATCCTAAGACTCAAAACATTTTCCATTCTAGACTCAACAACGCCAACAAACAATCAAGTAGGGGCTCCTAAGTCGGGAAGGCTCGATTACCAACTTGTAGCGCCCCGATGCGGCTATATCTCCCACGTGTCGAGGCACGACTTAGAGGCATAACCGCATTGAAAGCAATGTCGCAAGTGAGGTAATCTTCACACAACCCATGTAATAAATAAGGAAAGAGATACATAGTTGGCTTACGATCGCCACTTCACACAATACATAAGTAAACATCCATCATTGAGTACACTCAAGGTCCGACTACGGAACCAAAATAAAAGAAGATACCCCAAAAGCTACACAGATCCCCGATCGTCCCAAGCTGGGCACCACTATCGATCATCTGGAAGCGATACATAGTAACGACCACGTTCCTCGTCGAACTCCCACTTGAGCTCGGTGGAATCACCTGACCGCATCGTCGGAACTGCAACTGTTTTGAAGTATCTCGTGAGTCACGGGACTCAGCAATCTCACACCCGCGAGATCAAGACTATTTAAGCTAATAGGAAGGACAAGGTGGTAAAGTGGAGCTGCAGCAAGCGACTAGCATATATGGTGGCTACTTCGCAAAAGAGAGCGAGGAGAGGAGCAAAGCACGGTCGTGAAGCTAATAGCGATCAAGAAGTGATCCTGAACTACTTATGTCAGACATAACTCCAACACCGTGTTCACTTCCCGGACTCCACCGAGAAGAGACCATCACGGTTACACACGCGGTTGATGTGTATTTTATTTGAGGTCAACTTCGGGTTTTCTACAACGGACATTAACAAATTCCCATCGCCTCATAACCGCGGGCACGGCTTTGAAAGATATTACCTGCAGGGTGTCCCAACTTAGCCCATTATAAGCTCTCACGGTCAACGAAGGATATTCCTTCTACCGGGAAGACCCGATCAATCTCGAATCCCGGACTACAAGACATTTCGACAAACAATAAAACAAGACCAGCAAAGCCGCCCGATTGTGCCGACAAATCCCGATAGGAGCTGCACATATCTCGTTCTCAGGGCACATCCGGATGAACACTACGTACGGCAACCGAAGATGCCCCAAGTTGCCTCAGGGTGGCACCGCAAGTGGCTCTAGTTTGGACCAACACTCAGAGGAGCATTGGCCCGGGGGTTTAAAATAAGATGACCCTCGGGCTCGCGAAAACCCGGGGGAAAAGGCTTAGGTGGCAAATGGTAAAACCAATGTTGGGCCTTGCTGGACGAGTCTTATTCAAAGCGAACTGTCAAGGGGGTCCCATAAATCACCCAACCGTGTAAGGAACGCAAAATCAAGGAACATAACACCGGTATGACGGAAACTAGGGTGGCAAGAGTGGAACAAAACACCAGGCATAAGGCCGAGCCTTCCACCCTTTACCAAGTATATAGATGTATTAAATATAGCAGATATATATATTGTGATATCCCCAACAAGTAAACATGTTCCAACAAGGAACAACATCTCCATGTTCCAACAAGGAACAAACTTCATCTTCACCTGCAACTAGCAACGCTATAAGAGGGCTGAGCAAAGCGGTAACATAGCCAATCAACGGTTTGCTAGGAAAGGATGGTTAGGGGCTGACATGTCAATATGGGTGGCATGATATAGCAAGTGGTAGGCATCGCAGCATGGGCATAGCAAAAGAGCGAGCAACTAGCATAGCAAAGATAGAAGTGATTTCGAGGGTATGGTCATCTTGCCTGCAATGTTCTCGAGTTGTCGAAAGCTTGATCCTCGAAAGCGTTCTCAACAGGTTCCTCGCTCACGTACTCGTCTCCGGCTCTACCCAAAGCAACAACACAACAAAGGAACCACAATAAATCACGGTGCAATGCACAATCAACATGATGCAAAACATGACATGAATATGCGGGATGTGATATGCAAGGCTTATGTGCACTCCGGAAGGTAAATGAAGAACCAGGCATCATCTTGGCAAACCAAGTATGCCATCGGAAAGACGAGATGATTTCGGTTGAAATCGATATAAAGATCACCGGAAACGGATGCACGGTTTGGAAATGGCGAGCAAAACAAGAATGGCGCGAAACCTCCAATACCAGCATGATGTACAAAGCCATGTTCGTGTGCAAACTACCTCATAGCATAAAAGCAATAAATATACCCATGAAAGACAACACATCAACATGATGCAAAATACATGATCATAAACTTGCTCAAATGCAGAAACTAATGCCACCACTGAGTTGGTGGGATTTTTCTACCCCAAAAACATATATAATATGTTAGGGTTACAGTAGAGAAATCATCACAATTGCACTAAGTCAAAACCTGCCTAAAATGTAAGTTAACAGAAATGGCATCTTCCAGATTTGGAAACGTCCAGAAATGGACTTGCCTAAAACGGAAAGGAAGCAAAACAGAAACGGAAAGCTGGGTAAGGGAAAAAAATATATATATGGAGGAGGCTGAGAGGTGTTGGTGGGACCCTCTTGTCATAGAGACAAGTGGCGAGCAGAGTTTTAAAAGGGGAAGAAAATGCAGCCTCGGGGAATCGAACCGGGCCTCCCCGTGAGACTCTCGCCTACTACCACTCGGGCTAGGCGGCGGCGATCGACAGAGAAGGGCCTCGGCCCTTAGCTGCTCTTCTTGCTTGAGGAGACGAAACGAAGAAAAGAAAGAAAACAGAATAAAAAAGGCGCGCTGGGATTCGAACCCAGTCGCCTTGATGAGTGTGAGGTGCAAACCAGCTCGGCTAGGCTAGGAGGTCGGTAAGATCGGGGACTCGCCTACTTGACCAAACTACAAGGCCACGACCTAAGAACAGAGAAGCAACGACGACTCCGGCGAGGCAACAATGCCACTGGCTGCTCTGCGGCCTTGTTCAAAATGGGTCTTGTGCAGGAGGACACCACGGGATCACGAAGGGACGAGCCCGAGCGGGGAATCGCGGCACCCACGCACGGCCAACTACCCTGAACCCAAATCTACAGACATGCCGGAGCACGCCGAGCACGAGAATAACACGGATCGGAACCTGCCCTACAGGCGCCTACAAGACACGGGACGGATGGGAGAGGGAGGTGATATACCCAGCTCACCCAAAGGCACGACGGAGTTGACGGAGACGAGCCGGAGGCGACGAAGTGGAGCTCTGAATCTCGGCGCGGGCCTGACCGAGAGGAAGACGGAAGCAGAGGGCGTCGAGGAACTTGTCGTCCGGGCACCAGAGTCGGCGTCGTGGGCGAAGTCGACGACGAGGAAGAAGATGGACACGACCTGCGGGGCTTGGAGTGACCGGAGAGCTCGCCGGCGACGAGGCGCGCTCTCACGTGCGCTCGGGACGGAGCGGGACCGGCGAATCTGGTGGTCCTCTCACCTGGCGGCGGCGGCGAGAGGAAGAGGGAAACCCTAGGGGTCGTGTGGACACGGAGAGGGGATAAAAAGGAGGCTAGGGCGACGGGGTCGAGCTCGCGTGCCCTCGTGCTCGGGGTCCCCATGGCGACGGCGAGAGGAGAGGGAAAAGGTGGGTGAGGTGAAGCAGGCTGTCGCTGCCAAAGGGACCGGCAGCGCCCACGTGGACTGGAACTAGCGGGGTGCAACTGGATGCTTGGTCTTGCCAAGACAGGAGAGAAAGAGCGAGCGGGCTGGCGCGCTCTCCCTGGGCTGCGGGGGCTGGGCCGGCTTGGAGGCCGGAGCCCAGGTGGAGAGGCCTCGCTGGGCTGCCACTGCTGCTGCTGCCTTCCTTTCTCTTTTCCTTTTTAAAACCAAAAAGAAGAGAAAAGAAAGCACAGGGAAAAATGAGAAGAGTTGGAGTAAAAGGAAAATATCCCCAAACTCCTGGAATTCTCCACTATTTTAATAAATTGTAATGGGCATTTTAGAGGTAGAAAATAAGACAAGTTTGGAAATATTTCAAACTTGTGTCATTTTTGAACCTGACCAAAACAACTTCAAATGAGGAGATTTTTGGCAGAGAGGTTTAGTGTAGGGAGCAAGAATTGCAGGGAGAAGATGAACATTAATTGAGAAAGGAAAAGATAGCACTTGATAAGGAAAGAAGTAGAGGGAAGGAGGAGATGGTAATGCAAAATTTGAGAATGGCACATGCAACAACATAACATGTGAGAGAACACCACAAACACATGATAAGAATGGAATGCAAGATGACAAGAGACACAAATGCAATATGGTAAAAAGAGCAAAACAAAGAAAAGAGAACCCACATAACCAAACAAGATGAGGCCAAGCATGACAAAACCCACAAGAATTGGATGAGTTCAAGTTGATATATTGCCCAAAAGGGGAAGTTTACATCCAGGGTGTTACAGTGATGCATATCGACGAGAGGGGAGAGTGTTGTCCACGTACCCTCGTAGACCGAAAGCGGAAGCGTTATGACAACGCGGTTGATGTAGTGGTACGTCTTCACGATCCGACTGATCCTAGTACCGAAAGTACGTCACCTCCGCGATCTGCACACGTTCAGCTCGGTGACGTCCCATGAACTCTAGATCCAACTGAGTGTTGAGGGAGAGCTTCGTCAGCACGACGGCGTGATGACAGCGATGATGAAGTTACCGACGCAGGGCTTCGCCTAAGCACTACAATGATATGACCGAGGTGGAAATCTGTGGAGGGGCACCGCACACGGCTAAGACGACTGTCAACTTGTGTGTTCTAGGGTGCCCCCTGCCCCCTTATATAAAGGAGCATGGGAGAGGCCGGCCGGCCCTATAGGCGCGCCAAGGAGGGGAGGAATCCTCCTCCTAGTAGGAGTAGGATTCCTCCTTTCCTAGTCCTACTAGGAGGGGGAAGGAAGGAGAGGGAGAGAGGGAGGGAAAGAGGGGGCGCCGCCCCCCTCCTTTCGAACTCCTCAAGGGGGGGCAGCCCTAAGGCCCCCTCCTCTCTCTCTCTCTCACAAGGCCCATGTTGGCCCATTAGTTCCCCCGGGGGTTCCGATAACCCCCGGCACTCCGATAATTATCTGGTGACCCCCGGAACTCATCCGTGTCGGAATATAGTCATCCAATATATCAATCTTTATGTCTCGGCCATTTAGAGACTCCCCATCATGTCCATGATCACATTCGGGACTCTGAACTACCTTCGGTACATCAAAACACATAAACTCATAATAACGATGTTCACTGAACGTTAAGCGTGCGGACCCTACGGGTTCGAGAACTATGTAGACATGACCGAGACTCATCTCCGATCAATAACCATTAGCGGAACCTGGATGCTCATATTGGTTCCTACATATTCTATGAAGATCTTTATCAGTCATACCGCATAACAACATATGTTGTTCCCTTTGTCATCGGTATGTTACTTGCCCGAGATTCGATCGTCGACATCTCAATACCTAGTTCAATCTCGTTACCGGCAAGTCTCTTTACTCGTTCCGTAATGCATCATCCCGTGACTAACTCATTAGTCACATTGCTTGCAAGGCTTATAGTGATGTGCATAACCTAGAGGGCCCAGAGATACCTCTCTGAAACACGGAGTGACAAATCCTAATCTCGATCTATGCCAACCCAACAAACACCATCGGAGACACCTCTAGAGCATCTTTATAATCACCCAGTTACGTTGTGACGTTTGATAGCACACTAAGTGTTCCTCCGGTATTCAGGAGTCGCATAATCTCATAGTCATAGGAACGTGTATAAGTCATGAAGAAAGCAATAGCAACAAACTAAACGATCATCGTGCTAAGCTAATGGATGGGTCAAGTCAATCACATCATTCTCTAATGATGTGATACCGTTAATCAAATGACAACTCATGTCTATGGCTAGGAAACTTAACCATCTTTGTCGGCGTTCTGGGAACGGGGGTCCCCAGACTTGCCTGCCTGCGGCCTGCGGCGTGGCTCAAAGGGGGGCCCATCACGGCCCATCTTCATAAACACGAGCTCAAGACCCTCGCGAGGGGCCAAGCCTCGTGGGCGGACGACAGGAGCTTCCTCGTGCACGGCCTCGTCAGCTGGCTCATGAGGAGGCGGAGAGATCAAGGCGGGTACCTCACGAGGTGCCCATGACGCAAGCCATGACGACCAAGGGCGCTAGGCGGGCGCCAGCCCGCAGTAAAGGTCCTCCTTTCTTATTTGGTGCAAAGGGAGCAAGCGCAGCGAGAGCATCAAGCAAAGCGTCCATTTCGTGCAACAAGACCAAGACCAGTCCAACGGCGGGAAGGAAGTCATTGTGGAGCCCAAGCAGGCGTCACCACGAGCCTTTGTGAGCGAGGACCAACTTTAGTCAGGATAAGTGTACCAGATGTTCCCCTTCAAAATGGCCAATTGTTGGCGCCCTTCCCGCTCAATATTTGGGAAGAGGCCCAGGGCCTTTGCCTATAAATAGGACTAGCCACCCACAGGGTAGGGGGATCGGAGATCTGGAATCAGCAGAGAGAGAGAGAGGGACTGAACTCCTCCTAGCAGTTCATCCCCCCGGCCAAGAACAGACCCTCGCGAGGCTGTTCTTCCTTGTATTGTTCATCACCATCAGCCCAAGAGGCAATCCACCACACCACAAACTAGAGTAGGGTATTACACCACAACGGTGGCCCGAACTAGTATAAACCTTGTGTCTCTTGTGCTGTTCCTTTCGTAGTTTAGATCCTAGCGAGGCGGCGGGGTGCGAGGTAGGTAGAGGCGAGATTTCCGCGCGCAGTGTTGAACCTCAAGGGTGCGCTGAACCCGAAATCCGACATTTGGCGCGCCGGTAGGTGCGCGGGATCCACCTCCTGCCACTTGTCCCGTCAGATCGTCCTCATCATGTCCGCGACCAGCGGGCAACCCGTCCTCGGGCGGCTTGGCTCGCCCACGCAGAGCCGCCCTCCTCAGGCGACCCATGCCCTAGGCAGCTCATGTCCGCAGGGCGCTGCGGGCCGCAGCGACGGACAAGCCGACAACTCTCACGCCGCGACAGCGCGGTCGGCAGCGAGGGCCTCGAACCACGCCGCGGCTGCGACGCCGTACACCCGCCGAGCAGCGAACGAACTCGAGGGCGCGCTCACGGTGGCCCGGAGCTACTGCAGTGCATGCTCTTTGGAAGGCGGCCGCGACGTCTTTGCTAGAGCGGTGGCGAGCTCAGGCTTTGCCGCCTCGAGGCTCACCCTTCGCACCCAGCTCCTACCTCAGGTCAGGCGGCCAGCTGGGCTCCACCATGCCGCTGGCTCCAAGGCTACTCCAACACCGGTGAAGCTGTCGACACCGGGCCCGTAGCAGCGCTGCCTCCGCTCCCGGCCAGCGAAGAAGGACTCGCCACGACCCCCGGCCCCAGTGGGCCGCCGCGCTACCACCCCTAGATGGGCGCTTCAAGCAGAACCGCATGGCACGCGGAGCACTATGGCGCGGCCTTCGGGATGACGGCCCCTGAAGAATCGTGCCCCACATGATGGACCAAGGGCACCAGCGGCGAACAAGGGTCGCTCCTCAGCCCAGTTGGGGGACGAGGCGACAAGCTGAGCTCTTCCAAGAGCCCGTGAAGGCCCCACCGCCATCCGAAGCGACGATTATCGGGTACCACTAATTCCTCAGGAGCAGGCATACGTTAATCATGAATTGCAGGAGGTGCAGGTCGCAGTGAGCGGCTACCCCGCTCTCGCAGTCTCCTGCCCCTCGGGAGGAGGGCCTCGGGGGCCTCAGGAGAGGGGCCGAGATCCGGCATCACCACCGCGGCGTTCGGAGCAAGGCGTTCTCAGGAGGTAGGCCCTCTGCTGGGGAGGTGCCTCAGGGCCTGCCCCTGGCGGAGGACCCGTGGTCGTCGGGGGAACCGCTGGCGACCGCTCTACCCCATCGGCGGCGTCCTGGTTTCCGGTCGTCGTTGATGGCACTAGAGTGCGGCGCAAGGCGGGGCCCTTGTCTGGCGATATGAAGCAAGGCCGATACCTATGAAGAAGGCCCAGTGCCTGTGAAGCTCGCCGCCCCGTGACACTCTCACGTAATAATGAGTGGGGCTGTACACGCCCCGGAGTCTTAGGGGTGCCGGCCTCAGGCCCTGGGGCTCCCTCCCACGCCCAGTGGCAGCACTTAGCTCCGCGCTGGTGAGAAGACGTCCAAGACTAGACTAGGTGCCGGACGTGGCCTTTTTTTGGTTTGCTTTCATTGCTTTTCCCTTTGGTTGTCACTTTCCCCCGTTGGATTTAAGTTGGATTCGAATCTGAGATTTGCGTGTGTTTGGGGAAGGGGGTGTTTAGTCTCGTTCGAGCAATCCTCGCGTTCCGGTCACCGCTTTGCCTCAGCTGCTGTAACGCCCTCGATGCGGCTATATCTCCCACGTGTCGAGGCACGACTTAGAGGCATAACCGCATTGAAAGCAGTGTCGCAAGTGAGGTAATCTTCACACAACCCATGTAATACATAAGGGAAAGAGATACATAGTTGGCTTACAGTCGCCACTTCACACAGTACATAAATAAACATCCATCATTTGAGTACACTCAAGGTCCGACTACGGAACCAAAATAAAAGAAGATACCCCAAATGCTACACAGATCCCCGATCGTCCCAACTGGGCACCACTATTGATCATCAGGAAAAGACACATAGTAACGACCACGTTCCTCGTCGAACTCCCACTTGAGCTCGGTTGCGTCACCTGCACTGGCATCGTCGGAACCTGCAACTGTTTTGGTAGAATCTGTGAGTCACGGGGACTCAGCAATCTCACACCCGCGAGATCAAGACTATTTAAGCTTATAGGAAGGACAGAGTTGTAAGGTGGAGCTGCAGCAAGCGACTAGCATATATGGTGGCTACATTCGCAAAAGAGAGCGAGAAGAGAAGCAAGGCACGGACGTGAAGCTAGTAGCGATCAAGAAGTGATCCTGAACTACTTACGGCAGACATAACTCCAACACCGTGTTCACTTCCCGGACTCCGCCGAGAAGAGACCATCACGGTTACACACGCGGTTGATGTGTATTTTATTTGAGGTCAACTTCGGTTTTCTACAACGGACATTAACAAAATCCCATCGCCTCATAACCGCAGCACAGACTTCGAAAGATAATACCTGCAGGGTGTCCCAACTTAGCCCATTATAAGCTCTCACGGTCAACGAAGGATATTCCTTCTACGGGAAGACCCGATCAATCTCGGACTCCGGACTACAAGACATTTCGACAGCAATAAAACAAGACCAGCAAAGCCGCCCGAATGTGCCGACAAATCCCGATAGGAGCTGCACATATCTCGTTCTCGTGGCACACCGGATGGGCAAGACGTCGGGTTGGCATAGACCTGGATTGCCCAGGGCGCCGGACATCGCCCAGTTGGGCCAGCACTTTCAAGGAGCACCGTGCGGGGTTTAAAATAAGATGACCCTCGGGCTCGCGAAACCCGGGGAAAAAGGCTTAGGTGGCAAATGGTAAAACCAAAGTTGGGCCTTGCTGGAGGAGTCTTATTCAAAGCGAACTGTCAAGGGGTCCCATAAATCACCCAACCGTGTAAGGAACGAAATCAAGGAACATAACACCGGTATGACGGAAACTAGGTGGCAAGAGTGGAACAAAACACTGCATAAGGCCGAGCCTTCCACCCTTTACCAAGTATATAGATGTATTAATTATAGCAGAAATATATTGTGATATCCCCAACAAGTAAACATGTTCCAATAAGGAACAACATCTCCATGTTCCAACAAGGAACAAACTTCATCTTCACCTGCAACTAGCAACGCTATAAGAGGGCTGAGCAAAGCGGTAACATAGCCAAACAACGGTTTGCTAGGAAAAGGATGGTTAGGGGCTGACATGGCAATATGGGTGGCATGATATAGCAAGTGGTAGGCATCATAGCATAGGCATAGCAAAAGAGCGAGCAACTAGCATAGCAAAGATAGAAGTGATTTCGAGGGTATGGTCATCTTGCCTGCAAAGTTCTCAGAGTTGTCGAAAGCTTGATCCTCGTAAGCGTTCTCAACAGGTTCCTCGTTCACGTACTCGTCTCCCGGCTCTACCCAAAGCAAGAACACAAACAAAGGAACCACAATAAATCACGGTGCAATGCACAAGCAACATGATGCAAAACCTGACATGATATGCGAGATGTGATATGCAATGCGTATATGCGCCCGGAAGGAAAATGATGAACCAGGCATCAACTTGGCAAACCAAGTATGCCACTGGAAAGATGAGATGATTTCGGTTGAAATCGATATAAAGATCACCGAATCGGATGCACGGTTTGCAAATGACAAGCAAAACAAGAATGGCACAAATCTGCCATTAACAGCATGATACCACTTAGCAAGCAACAAGAAATTAAGCTACTGCACCCAAACGTACCAACAAAGTATATGGCAGTGATCTACACAAGATGCTCGACAAAACATGAACACTGAGCTACGGCTAAATCACAACATAACAGGTTCAAACAAGCATGGCAAAAGTGCACAAAATATGAGGCTGGACATGGCAAAAACAGCATCAGGTAGCAATGTTCAGAGCAACAAAACTACATGCTACAGGAACTTAAAATAGCAAAACATGGCATGGCATGAATCTACTCAAAGCATAGAACAAAAGTCCCTTACTGAGCATAAGCCAAAAAGGATCAGAAAATATAGTAACACCCATGTCAATATCGCAAGTTTCGTTAACAGAATCAGCAACATGACATGTCAAAAACAGATAACGAGTAGGCATGTTTAAGAGCTCGATGCACTCACTACAGAGCCTTACATGATAAACTAAGCATACATATATCAATAAGACATGGCATAGAAGACATACATAGCAAGAACAACATCATAGCATATACGGATCAACCACAACAACCTTGGCAAAATTGAATAACATGTGAACAATATGCCAGGAAACATTTGATAGCAAAAGTAGAGCTCGATTGACTCAAGCTATGGCACTCCATAATTGCAAACAAGGGCATGGATGGATATAGCAATACATGTAGAACAAAACATCCTTACTGAAGTATCACAAAATATGCATGGATCTTTCGGTAGCATCAGGTTAACATGGCATCAAAATAACAGCTAAACAGGGCTGAAAACAGCAACATCAGGACACCTACTTTGCATGCTTGTGCTAGTCACCACATAGATCACAAAAATACATGGCATACATCCCTGGAAAGATGGCATGGCATATTACAAAACACATGTAGGACTCAAATTCATAGGGTGCACACATCAATCATAGCAAAAATAACAAAAGTGCAAGTTCTGTTAAGAAACAGAAACTAACATCACATAGCCCTCTCCCAACAGCATTTCAGGCATCAAGATGTGCTCAAAAGAAAATGATGCAATGAGATGAAATGATCTACTCTTTGATACGAACATTTTGATATATTATACGCGCAAAATGGAGCTACAGATGCAAAGTTATGCTATGTTGAAAATGCCACGAAATAATCTCAGAATTAAAACTTAGAAGAAATTAGAGGGGGGAAGAAGTAAACGGGGAGGCGCCGATCCGGATCCGATCGGATCGGGGAGGCGGCGGCTCGGCTCCTCGGTGGCGGAGGCTGCGGCCGGAGAGGAGGCGGGCTGGGCAAAGGGGCGCCGGCGGAGGGAGGTGGCGCGAACCCGGCCGACCGGGCGTGGCCGTGGCGGCGGCATGGCCGTGGGCGTGGCGGGCGGCGGGAGGCCAGTGGCGGAGCGGAGATCCGAGCGGCGGCGAGGTGGCAGAGCCCGGCTGGGCGGGAGAGGCTATGCATGGCGGAGGGGCGGAGGCGCGGAGAGGCGGGGCGCGGCGGGCCCAGCGGCCCGGGGCGGGCGGCCGTGGGCGGTGGCGAGCAGCGGGTGGCGTGGCGGCGGCGTGCCACGTGGCGCGCCCTGATTCGTCGGGCGGCGGCGGCGCTGGTGGACGGACGTGTCCGGGTGTGGGGCTTCGTCCCGGCGCGAGGTAGGGAAGGCTAGGGTTAGACCCGAGATTGGAATGGGGTTTGCTTAAATAGGCATAGAGGGAGCTAGGAGAGTCCAAATGAGGTGTAGTTACCACACGATCGTGATCGAACGACGGAGAGCATGGAAGTGACTTAGATGGGTTATTGGACCATTTTGGAGGGGTGTTGGGCTGCAACTCAAAAGAGGCCTTTGCGAGAGTGCGGTTAACCGTTGGAGTACCAAACGAGCTCCAAATGACCCGAAACTTGACCGGTGGTCTAACGGTGGTATACCAAGGCCACTAGTCAAACCTCGGTCCATTCCGAGAAGGTTTAGTACCCGCTCACGGAAAAACGTAAAAGGGGCCGCCGGGGGAGATAGGAGTGCCGGATTGCAAAACGGACAACGGGAAAAATGCTCGGAATCATGAGACGAACACGTATGCAAATGCGATGCACATGATGACATGATAAAATGCATGACATGGACAAAATGCAAAAGGAGAAAACCCAACCACGGAGGGAATATCATATCACAATGCCGAAAATGGCAAGAGTTGGAGTTACAAATATGGAAAGTTACTTCCGGGTGTTACATTGCCTCCCTCGTGAGCCCCTCATGAGCAGGTTGAGCCTAGCTTGCGTGCAGCCCAGATCGCCGCCAAGCCGCATCCTCTCAGGAGGCTTTTACTGCAGATCCTACGGGTTCGATTGGGAGACGCTCGAGACGCCAAAGCCCTCCACAGGCTATCTCAGGGCCCGCGCGGGACAAAGGTAAACTAGCCAACCACTTAACACAGGCGTACGGGTGATATAGCATCTACTGATACGCAGAACACAAGTTTTACATGAGGGGCTCCCCTCCCAAAATGCTCTCACATCCGTCAGGGCAAAACCTGAGCTCTATTCGTGCAGGAAACAGGAACGGTGCGCGGTCAGTCGGATAAATCCCCCAATGCATCCTCAGGGGCACCTCCTAAATTGTCGCTGGCATCGCTGGCCTCGTTGTCGCTCTCTGCGTCGTCACCAGCGGCGTCAGGGCCGTTCACCACGCCGCCTTCATCAGCGGCCACGATCACGCCATCGTTGTCTGAAGCGAAGGCCCTGACAAGGGCGTCCACGTTGTCCTCCACCTAGTGCGCCAGGTCGTCCCGGACGGCCTGGGGTACTGGGGCGATGGCGGCGTCGAAATCGAAGTGGGGGTCCATATCCCGGAGATGGCTGAAGACGCGAGAAAAGGCGCGCCCGAGCAGGGCGCGACTCCTCTCCTCCACCAACCTGTTGGCTCTGACCGACCGCGCCTCCAGCCGAGTCACCACGTCGGTGAAGAACTGAAGGTTGCCGGCGTAGTTAACTGCGTGCGGCTCGCCAACAGCCGCCTCACAGATGTTACCCAAGGCTGTGTTGGCTCTCTCCCGGAGCATGGTGAGCATGGGGCCGTGCTCATGATCCAGGATCCGCCGCTGGCGTATCTCGCTCGCGATACATCGCATGACGGCCTCAGCCTCGCCCACCCATTGGCGAAGAAGAAGCACCTCGGCACGGGAGGTAGTTAACTCCTCCTGCGCCACCTCAAGGGTGGCCCGGAAAGCATCGGCCCACCGCGTCGCTTCCTCTTGCTTGGCCCTCAAGGCAGCGGTCCTACCTTCGGCCTCAGCCCGGATCAACCCCAGCCTTTCCTCGAACTTCGCGCCGAGGTTCAAGCGCCGTCGCCACCCGACGCCCGACCTCCTCCAGACATGGGCCTCCCAGAGCGACATCATCCTCCGCCTTGTCACCAAGCGCCCCTTGTTTCCAGGCGTTCAGACTCAAGGCGCTGCTCGGGCGGCTTCTAGCGTTAGCGCCTCCTCCCGCTTCTGGAGCTCTGCTGGGTCGCCTGGGGCCACCCTCATCGACGCAAGGGCCGTCTCGCGCAGCTCCACCTGCTCCTCTAGTTAGCGGCATCGGGCCAGGAGTTCCCGCGCCCGCTCCTCCGCCGCCTCTCGCCGCCGGTCAGCTTCCCGAGCCTCTTCAACGGCCCAAGAACGGACCTCCCGAGAGGCCGCCAGCGACGCCTTGGCCTCCTCATCGTCAAGATCATGCTGATGGCGCGCAAGGGCGACAGCCGCCTTCAGCTCGCGCCTCTCCGCGGCCAGGCGCAGGCCCTCGGCCTCGAGGCACGCGTCTTCATCGGCGAGCTCTTCACCAACCAGGCTCACCGCATCAGCCGCCCTCCGAAGAAACCCTTGGCGAAGAGCGCGACGCTCCCGGGCGCTCTCAAGTACGTCTTCCACACCATCATCCGCCCAGCGAGCGCCGAGGGTCACGATCGGCACTCCCCTCTGGGCGGGGGCTGGGGCTGGCGCCCCGCCACGGCCGGGCACGCCGCCAGAAGCCCGCCAGAGCCAGCCCATCCCCAAAGAAGAGCGCAGGGAATGCCTCGGCCAATCACGGTCGATGACTGCACGAGAAGCCCACGGCAGCTGGCTGTGCCACGAGAAGGCTCGCGAAGGAGGGTCGCGAGGCGCGCGGGGACGCGATGCGCCTCAGGATGACTCGTCTCTCCGGCCGGCCTCACCACGAGGGCTCTGCTGCTTGGAGTGCTCGAAGACGGCGGAGAGGGCGGAGCCCAGGGGGATGGCTCCTCGGCCATCTCCGTGAGCTCAAGGAAGGGCCTTCATGAGCAAGGGTCGATAAAAGCAATGTAAGAATCAGGAGCCGTAAAAGGGAAAGCTTACTCATCGGTGGCGGCACTTCCTGGCTTCAAGAAAGCGACAAAGGTAATCGCCGCCAGGCTTCCCTTCTCTTCCGGAGAGCCTCAAAGTCCACGCGAAACGACCCAAGAGTTGAGCGCAGGGTCAACTCGCAACGAGGAAGGAGCGCCGAGACGACCAGCGTCGGGGCGCTCTCACCGATGCACGCCGCGGTCACCTCACCAAGAAGAGTAATGGGGCCCAGGGGCCTCAACCGCAGAGCCCTACGGGCAGCTGCTCGCCACCCCAGCCGCGAAGCCTGGGCCTCGGGAGCTGCTCCCTCAAGAGCGCCGCCTGCACTTGTCACCCTGCGGAGGCCCCTCGGCCTCCAGCTGCTCAGGCCTCCTGCTCCGCCACTCGAGGAAGAGCCGCCATGGCCCATCGGAAGGGCATCACCACCACCGGTTCTCGCGAGACCCCATGAGGCACCGCGGGCGCAGCCCCATTCGTCAAGCTGGGCATCCGCTTCACAAAGTCATCCTCGCTGAGCAAAAGTACAACAAAGCACCCCTTGCCGGATGCCGCCAGGGTGGGGTCCCGATCAAGACCAAGAGCACCTTCCTCGGCGCTTCAGCGCCAAGTCCTCCTCTGGAGCCTCATGTGGTCTTCACGCCCACTGAAGGCCCACATCCCGCGGAATGGCGCCGAGAGAGGCAATGCGGCATAATGAAACTCCTTCACCACCTTGGGCGCCGTCACATCGAAGCGCCCTCAGAACGCGGTGACACACAGACGAAGGCGAGCCGGGGCTCGTGGCGTCTCGGCCCCGAGCTGAATTGGGGACAGCGGGTGATGTTGGCTCCGGCAAGCAGGGGCTGGGCACCCCACGTCCACGTACAGCCACCGCTCGCGGAACCCAGGCGCGGGCGGAGGAAGGGTGAAGTCAATCCCTGAAGCCGATGTTTCAGATGCAGCAATGAAGCTCACACACCCCGAACATTGGGTGGGGTCAACAAGGCGAAGAGAGAAGAAGTGGCGCAGCAAGGCAACTGAGGGAAGGATGCTCATCATCGCCTCGCAAACAAAGGCAAAGACTGCAAGAAGAGCGATGGATTCCGGACCCAAGTGCATCATATGGATCTGATAGTGGGAGAGCACAGCATTGATGAAATCGGAGAAGGGGGGAACCAGCCCCGCCCACAGGGCGTCGGCAAAATACTGGACCTCAGTGATTATCCTGTCAATGGTGAAGTGGGACGCGGGCCAGGCCGTCGTCCGCCCGCATTCATTGAAGATGGTGGCCAAAGCCGAGCTGACCTTGCCCAGGCCCTCTTGATTGAGTATGATTGATCGATCAACGGCGGGGGCCGCCGCCGACGGCGAGCGAGGTGGAGGCATGGGTTTCTTCCCTCTTCCCTTCTTCGTCAGAGCCATGGCAACGGAAGGGGGGAGGAAGGTTCAAGATAGGATTGGGAGCAGAAGCTGGAGTTCGAGAGGAGGAAGAGTGGGGGACGGTCGAGCAGCGAAAAGGGGAGCGGCTGTGTGCGGCTACGAGTCCGCCTAGCACGGCACAAAATAAGGAGGCATGGGGGAACAACGCCGCCCACGTCCAATCAACCGCCACGCGGCGCCCAAGGCCGTAGGCTGTTAGGGCCCGAGGTGCTTCGCACTTGCCCCTTCGCCTCTCTGCTCAGCCAAGTCCGGGCACGCCTTGGGCCTGGGGGCTACTGTCGGCGTTCTGGGAACGGGGGTCCGCAGACTTGCCTGCCTGCGGCCTGCGGCGTGGCTCTAAGGGGGGCCCATCATGGCCCATCTTCATCAACACGAGCTCAAGACCCTCGCGAGGGGCCAAGCCTCGCGGGGCGGACGACAGGGAGCTTCCTCAGGCACGGCCTCGTCAGGCTGGCTCGCGAGGAGGTGGAGAGATCAAGGCGGGGTACCTCACGAGGTGCCCATGATGCAAGCCATGACGACCAAGGGCGCCAGGCGGGCGCCAGCCCGCGCAGTGTCCTCCTTTCCTCTTTGGTGCAAAGGGAGCAAGCGCAGGCGAGAGCATCAAGCAAAGGCGTCCATTTCGGTGCAATAAGACCAAGACCAGTCCAACGGCGAGAAGGAAGTCATTGTGGAGCCCAAGCCGGCGTCACCACCAGACCCTTTGACAGGCGAGGACCAACTTTAGTCAGGATAAGTGTACCAGATGTTCCCCTTCAAAATGGCCAATTTTTGGCGCCCTTCCCACTCAATGTTTGGGAAGAGGCCCAGGGCCTTTGCCTATAAATAGGACTAGCCACCCATAGGGTAGGGGGATCGGAGATCTCGAATCAGCAGAGAGAGAGAGAGAGGTGAACTCCTCCTAGCAGTTCATCCCCTGCTAAGAACAGACCCTCATGAGGCTGTTCTTCCTTGTATTGTTCATCACCATCAGCCCAAGAGGTAATCCACCACACCACAAACTAGAGTAGGGTATTACACCACAGCGGTGGCCCGAACTAGTATAAACCTTGTGTCTCTTGTGCTGTTCCTTTAAGTAGTTTAGATCCTAGCGAGGCGCAAGGGTGCGAGTAGGTAGAGGCGAGATTTCATGCGCAGCCCAGTGTTCGAACCTCAAGGGTCTGCCGGAACCCGAAATCCGACAACCTTTGATTCAATGAGCTAGTCAAGTAGAGGCATACTAGTGACACTCTGTTTGTCTATGTATTCACACATGTACTAAGTTTCCGGTTAATACAATTCTAGCATGAATAATAAACATTTATCATGGTATAAGGAAATAAAAATAACAACTTTATTATTGCCTCTAGGGCATATTTCCTTCATATTGATGGTAGAAATATTTTTTTATAATCTGAATAAATAAAAACAGCAAGGTAACAAATAGTAAACGGGCACAAAAATGGTATTGCAATGCTTGAAAACAAGGCCTAGGGTCCGTACTTTCGCTAGTGCAATCTCAACAATGGTAATATAATTGGATCATATAACTATCCCTCAACGTGCAACGAAGAATCACTCCAAAGTTCTTATCTAGCGGAGAACATAAGAATAAATTGTTTGTAGGGTACGAAACCACCTCAGAGTTATTCTTTCTGTTCGATCTGTTCAAGAGTTCGTACTAAATAACACAAAGCTATTATTTCCGTTCAATCTATCCTAGAGTTCGTACTAAAATAACACCAAAGCAAATTCATATTCATAATACTCAATCCAACACAAAGAACTTCAAAGAGTGCCCCAAGATTTCTACCGGAGAAACAAAGACAAGAACGTGCATCAACCCCTATGCATAGATTACCCCAATGTCACCTCAGGAATCCGCGAGTTGAGTTCCAAAACATATATCAAGTGAATCAACACGATACCCCATTGTCACCACGAGTATTCAAATGCAAGACATATATCAAGTGTTCTCAAATCCATAAAAGTATTCAATCCGATAACAACCAAATCTCATAGGGAAAACTCAATTCATCACAACAAGATAGAGAGGGGAAAACACCATATGATCCAACTATATCAACAAAGCCCGTGATACATCAAGATCGTGACATCTCAAGAACACAAGAGAGAGAGATTAAACACATAGCTACTGGTACAAACCCTCATCCCCGAGGGCGGACTACTCCCTCCTCATCGTGGTGGCCGCCGGGATGATGAACATGGTCATCGGAGATGATTCCCCCCTCCGTCAGGGTGCCGGAACGGGGTCTAGATTGGTTTTCGGTGGCTACAGAGCCTTGCGGTAGTGGAACTTTTGATCTATGTTAACCCCGAAGGGTTTTGGAATATTTGGGAATTTATACGGCAAAGAGGGGGTGTGGGAGGCCATGCACCGAGGTGGGCACAACACACTTGGGCGTGCCTGGGCTGGTGGATTTTCCCCCCTCGGGGCACCCCCAGGTGCTGCTCTGGCCCATCCTGGGTGTTCTACTCCATCAAAATTCTCCAAAAACTTTCACTGCATTTGGACTCCGTTTGATATTGATTTCTGCGACGTAAAACACAAGCAAAAAAACAGCAACTGGTACTGGGTCAATAGGTTAGTCCCAAAAAATGAACTAAAGTTGTTATAAAATGATTGTAAAACATCCAATAATGATAATATAACAGCATGAATACTTCATAAATTGTAGATACGTTGGAGACGTATCAACATCCCTGTGCTTAATTCCTACTCGTCCTCGAGTAGGTAAATGATAAAAGAAATAATTTATGAAGTGTGAATGCTAGCAAAGTGCATAAGTTTGATCAATGATAATTTCAATCACCTTTCCTAGCATCACAACAACAATTTTTTCTTATAAAACTTCTCATGTTAAAGTAGCAACCAATTCACATGTTAAGGTTCAAACAATGAATTCTCTTGAAACTCAACAACCTATGTTCTCAGTCACCAAGCAATTGTACTTCAACTTATTCAATAGAGTTCAAGTAAGAGCTCCACATACTCAACCATCATATAGTATTCTATGATTGCTAACACTCACTACATGCACATGAGCAAAACGTTTCAACCGGACACATAGAAAGATAGGGTCTTATAGTTTCGCCTCCCAACGTATTCACCTCAAGGGTGATTTCAACAATAATAACTCATGCCACCCATATTCAACTGGACATCTGTGCCTAGATCTTTCCTCACGACATGATGCTCGCCAAAAGAGAAAAATAAAAAGGAACAGAGAGAAAAACTTTGACTCTTGCATAAAAGTAAAAGATAGGCCCTTCGCAGAGGGAAGCAGAGGTTGCCATGCGCTTATTTGTTTGTATGCTCAACCCCTTAGTGCAAGAGAACGTCACATTATATTGCCCCTTATGATAGCAACCTTTATTATGCAGTCCATTGCTTTTATTACTTTGCCATCACAAGTTCGTACAACGCTCAATTTTCCCTTACACTAAATGATCTAACACTTTTAGAAGCAATTTTTATTGCCTTATTGCACCGATGACAACTTACTTGAAGGATCTTGCTCAATCGATCTTTAGGTAGGTATGATGGACTCTTTAAAATAAGATTTGGGTTTAAGGGTTTTTGGATGCAGAAGTAGTAACTCTACTTGGTGCGGAATTTTTGGCTAGCAAAGATGGGGGGCAAGCACCACATGCTGAAGGATCTATGACAATATAACTTCTATGTGAATATGAACAAACATAAATCATACATTGTCTTCCTTGTCCAACGTCAACAATTTTGGCATATAATATTTTGATGGGGGCTCACAATCACAAAAGGTTTCCACGATAGTGTATTTGCATGTGAAAGTTCTCTTCCTTATACTAATTATTCGTGAATTACTTGTATGACCAATATTGTAACTGTCAAGCCTCAAAAGATTTCACTTTCTAAACCCAATGTGAAGCTAGGACTAGGCATGATATGATTTCAACTTCATGACATTCAATTTATTCAACAATTTACTCATAGGATATAAGTGAAGCACAAGAGTAATTCCATATAAAAGAGCTTCGTTGATGGGATGTAAGTGCCGCTTACCTAGCCTCACTTGCAACTATTTGAGGACTCACTTTTTGAAAACTTTCAGATCTAAATATTTTATTAAAAAATCAAGCAAAATGAAAATAAAATGACATATCTAGGATAGCACAACTCATGTGAAGAAGCAAAAACTTAGGCTCAACCGATACTAACCGATAATTGTTGAAGAACAAAGGTGGGATGCCTATCGGGGCATCCCCAAGCTTAGATGCTTGAGACTTCTTAGAATATTAACTTGGGGTGCCTTGGGCATCCCCAAGCTTGAGCTTTTTCATCTCCTTAATTCCTCTCATATCCCGGTTTTCCTAAATCTCAAAAGCTTCATCCACACAAAACTCAACAAGAACTCGTGAGATAAGTTAGTATAAACCAATGCAAAAACCTTATCATTCTCTATTGTAGCAAATCACTAAAATTATTATTCAACATTGCATACTAAATGCCTTTGCATATTTAATACTCCTATCCTCAAATAGAATCATTAAACAAGCAAGCATATGCAAACATAACAGCAATCTGCCAAAACAGTATGGTCTGTAAAGAATGCAAGAGTATCCATACTTATTCAAGTTGAAAATTTCTGAAAATTTAACACACTGTAGAAAATTTATCAGAGCTTATTATGCAAAAAGTTTCAACATTTTATCACATTCTGATTTTTCTAGGGAATTTTTGCAACAGCGGTAAACTTTCTGTTTTGAAACAGCAACATGTAGACTTGCAAAATAAGCATGGCAAAGGCTACCCTTACCACTTTTATTGAAATGAAAGATGCAAAACATTATTCTAAATAACAGCAAGAAAATCCTAAGAAAATAGAATGACTCTCCAAGCAAAACACATATCATGTGACGAATGAAAACATAGCTCGAAGTAAGGTTATCGATAATGTTGGAGACGAAAGAGGAGATGCCTTCCGGGGCATCCCCAAGCTTAGTTGCTTGGATCTTTCTTGAATATTACCTTAGGTGCCTTGGGCATTGTCGGTGTCAAAACCGGCGGATCTCGGGTAGGGGGTCCCGAACTGTGCGTCTAAGGTCGATGGTAACAGGAGATAGGGGATACGATGTTTACCCAGGTTCGGGCCTTCTCTATGGAGGTAATACCCTACTTCCTACTTGATTGATCTTGATGATATGAGTATTACAAGAGTTGATCTACCGCAAGATCGTAGAGGCTAAAGCTAGCCTATGGTATGATTGTTGTTTATCGACTAGCCTGGCCTCGGTTTATATAATGCACCAGAGGCCTAGGATAACAAGAGTCCTAGCCGAATACGCCGGTGGGGAGGAGTCCTTGTCTTGATCACCAAGTCTTGTGAAATCTTCCTTGTATGCGGCAGTTGTCCGAACTGGCCCATGAGTATACGGCCATGGGGGTCCTCGGCCCAATCCAACTGATCGGGACACGACACGATGAGTACCCCTAGTCCAGGACACCGTCAGGCATCTCCAAGCTTAGGGTCTTGTCACTCCTTATTCTCCTCATATCGACATCTCACCCAAAACTTCGATCACACAAAACTTAACGGATCTTCGTGAGATAGGTTAGTATGATAAAAGAGCAAACCATTTCACTTCGGTACTGTCAAAGACAAGATTCATAATTGTTTCCACACAATTCCTACTTTGAAGCACAAGTACCATCAACAATGGCGAATGTGAAAGAGTTGATCAATTTATGCATAATGGGGGAAGGAAGAGTTCATTGGGAGAACAACACTACCCCTATGTCCATGCCTACACCTAAACAAGACATCAAGATGAGTATGGTGGGGTGTGCAAAGGTTCAAGCCACATTGCTCAAATCAATGATATTTAGCTCATGCCTTAACTCGCAAAATCTTGCTTCATCGAAGGGCTTCATGAAAATATCTGCAAGGTTATCATGAGTGTTGACATAGTTGAGCTCGATCTCCCCTCGCCTAATGTGATCCTGGATGAAGTGATACTGAATATCAATATGCTTCATCTTGAAGTGTTGCACCGGGTTGAGAGAAATCTTGATGGCACTTTCATTGTCACACCAAAGAGGCACTTTGTCACAAATGACACCATAATCCTTTAAAGTTTGCCTCATCCATAGAAGTTGAGCACAACAACTACCGGCGGCCACATACTCCGCTTCGATGGAGGAGAGAGACACACAACTTTGCTTCTTAGAAGACCAACTCACCAAAGAGCAACCAAGAAATTGGCACCCTTCAGAAGTTGACTTCCTATCCACTTTGTCTCCCGCCCAATTCGAGTCCGAAAAGCCCACAAGGTTGAAGTTTGCTCCTCTAGGGTACCATAAGCCAAAGTTTGGGGTATGAGCCAAATATCAAAAGATTCGCTTGACCGCCACATAGTGGCTTTCCTTAGGTGCGGCTTGAAAGCATGCACAAATACCCACACTCAACATGATATCTGGTCTAAATGCACAAAGGTAAAGCAAGGAGCCAATCATGGAACGATATACCTTTTGATCCACCGCTTTACCATTGGGATCTATGTCAAGTTGGCATTTGACGGGCATTGGATTGGAAGCCAGCTTGACATCACTTAGCTTGAATCTCTTGAGCATGTCTTGAGTGTATTTGGCTTGGTTGATGAAGGTTTCTTCTCTTCTTTGTTTGATTTCGAACCCGAGAAAGAACTTCAACTCTCCCACCATGGACATCTTGAACTTTGAGGTCATGAGAGCGGCAAACTCCTCATTGAAAGATTTGTTAGGAGAACCAAAGATAATATCATCAACATATAGTTGGCATACAAATAACTCCCCTTTGACCTTCTTAGTAAAAAGAGTGCGGTCTATTTTCCCAATTTCAAACCCACGATCTTGCAACAACTCGGTAAGGTGCTCAAACATGCATGTGGGGCTTGTTTAAGTCCATAGAGTGCCTTATCGAGTTGGTACACATGATTGGGGAACTTGGGATCCTCAAACCCTGGGGGTTGTTTGACATACACCAACTCATTAATAGGACAATTAAGAAAAGCACTCTTCACATCTATTTGTTGCAACTTGAAGTTATGTTGAGAAGCATAAGCAATCAACAAACGAATAAATTCAAGGCGGGCAACGGGAGCAAAGGTTTCACCGTAGTCGATACCCTCGACTTGGGAGTAGCCTTGTGCCACCAAACGAGCCTTGTTGCGAACAATAATCCTATGAGCATCTTTCTTGTTCTTGAATATCCACTTGGTTCCAATAACATTATGGTTCTCCTTTGGCCTTGGCACCAATCACCACACCTTGTTGTGCTTGAAGTTGTTGAGTTCTTCATGCATGACATTAAGCCAATCCGGATCCTCGAGCGCCTCATAGACCTTTTGGGGTTCAACACAAGAAACAAATGCGTGATGTTCACAATAGTTTGCTAATTGTCTACGAGTGCTTACCCCCTTTCTTAAGCTTCCAAGCACATTTGTCATGAGATGATTTTTGGTAGTGAGCTTGGACGCAATCTTGGCGGCACGACGCTACAATTCCTCCTCAAGAGAAAGTTGAGGAGCGGTAACTTGATCATCTTGAGCGTCGTCTTGAGCTTGTTCTTATCTCGAGCGTGCTCTTGATCTTGATCTTGCTCTTGATCTTGAACTTGCTCGGTGTTAAGAACTTGACCTTGGGCATCATTTTGTGGTTCACCACCATCTGGAGGTTGATCTTGCCCTTGATCTTGTTCATGTGGTTGAGGGCCTTCACTTTGTTCTTCAGAAGCATGTGGGTCTTGGGTTGGTGATGGTTCCACTTGAGTGGAACATTGTCCTTCTCCTTCGGCCACAAGGGGTTCCTCAATTGGTAGGATATGACCAACACCCATTCTTCTTATGGCTTGGGGAGGAATTTCATCACCTACATCACAAGTACCACTTTGCTCCACTTGGGAGCCGTTATTCTCATCAAACTCCACGTTACACGTCTCCTCAATGAGTCCCGTGGACTTGTTGAGGACACGGTAATCATGAGAGTTTGTAGCATAACCAACAAATATGCCCTCATGAGCTCTAGCCTCAAATTTAGACAAACGAACACCTTTCTTGTGAAAGAAACACTTACAACCGAACACCCCGAAGTACTTGAGGTTGGGCTTGTTGACGGTGAGTATTTCATATGGAGTCTTGTTCAAGCCTTTGCGAAGATAGAGCCGATTGGATGCATGACAAGCGGTGTTGATGGCTTCGGCCCAAAAGTTGTAAGGAGACTTGAACTCCGCCATCATGGTTCTTGCCGCATCCATCAAAGTCCGGTTCTTCCTCACCGCTACACCATTTTGTTGAGGGGTGTAAGGTGCGGAATATTGATGCTTGATCCCCTCATCACTAAGAAACTCATCCAAGGTGTTGTTCTTGAACTCGGTGCCGTTGTCACTTCTTATTGTCAAGATCTTTGCATTGTGTTGACGTTGAGCTTCATTTGCAAAGTCGATGATGGTTTGTTGGGTCTCACTCTTCCTCCTGAAGAAATATACCCAAGTGTATCTTGAATAATCATCCACAATCACCAAGCAATACTTTCTACCCCTAAGACAATCAAAGGATGGGGGCCCAAAGAGATCCATGTGAAGGAGCTCCAAGGGCCTCTTCGAGTAGATGATAGTCGTGGGTGGGTGAGCCTTCTCACGTAGCTTTCCTTCGATACAAGCACTGCAAGCACGATCTTTGGCAAAAATAACATTTTTTAGTCCACGGACATGGTCCTCCTTGAGAAGACTTTGCAAAGATCTCATATTTATGTGGGCCAAACGGCGATGCCAAAGCCATCCCACGTCAACTTTAGCCATTAGGCATGTCGCGGTCTCAGTGGGTCGCTCCGAAAAGTTAATCACATAAAGACCGCTCTCGACATGCCCAACAAAGCTACTTTAAGAGTCTTGCTCCACAAGAGGGCCACTGTATCAATATCAAAGAAAGTGGCAAAGCCCATGAGTGCAAGTTGACAAACAGAAAGTAAGTTGTATGCAAGGGACTCAACAAGCATGACTTTCTCGATCGTGAGATCATGAGAAATGACAACCTTGCCAAGACCCAATACCTTAGAAGATGAAGCATCACCCCATTCAACATTGGTGGGCATAGATGAAACTTTGTGCACGTCCACCATCAAGTCCTTGCTTCCGGTCATATGATTTGTGGCTTCACTATCGAGCAACCATGATCCTCCACCGAAAGCAAACACCTACAAGAGATCAATGCTTGGTTTTAGGTACCCATTTTGTAATGGGTCATTTGATGTTATCAACAAGTGTCTTAGAAACCCAAATAGACCATTCAATCTACTCATAAGAAGAACCAACAAATTTGGCATAAACATGCCCATCACTAGCACAGCACAACACATAAGAAGGCTTAAAATCGCCGGCTTTGTTGGAAGGAGTGGCCTTGCCCTTCTTGGCACCACCCCTTTTTGCATTGTTCTTCTCCTCCTTTGGAGTACCTTCTCCCTCCTTCACAAATGTTTTCTTGAGAGGAGGAGGTTGTTTGGTCTTGTCATTCTTCTTCTTCTCCTTGGACTTGGGTGCAAACGCTACCCCCTCCTTGCCCACAACTTCCTTTTGATTGCTCAAAAGGTGATTGAGGTTCTTCTCACCTTGTATGTAAGACACAAGGCCTTTCTCAAGTTGCTCCTTCAACTTGGCATTCTCCTCCACAAGATGGACATGCTCACAACACGGTTTAGTAGCATTTGCATTATCAATTAAAACCATATGAGGAAATGTGCCTTTCTCCTTGGTAAGCTTCACTTGGAGTTGATCGTGAGACTCTTTAAGGCTAGCATGAGCACTCTTCAAGGCCTTGTGAGCCTTGTCAAGTATATCAAACTCCTCCTTGAGTCTAGCATGGTCAACCCCAAATTTGGCCTTCTCAGAATTGAGCACACGAGATACAACAAGAGCATGATCAAGATCTTTCTTTAATTTAGCATGGTCATCGTTGTGTGACTCCTCAAGAGCCAAACGATGACCATGCTCTTCCTCAAGCGCATTAGAGGGATCCAATATCTCATCGGCATAGTCACGACTATGCCCTTCTATCTTAGAAATGGTTTCTTCATGAGCCTCGATCATGTCATTGGCTTCACCAAGTTGTTCCAAGAGAGCAACAAAGTGCTTCTTGGATTACCCTTGAGCTTACTCATAAAAGACTCAAATTCATTTTCCTCCTCCTCCATCCCCTCACTTTCATCAATGCAATCTGTCAAGGAAGGATTAGTAGTGATGGTAGTTTTGATGTTGGGGTTTACCTTGTTGGTGGCTTTAGCCATGAGGCACTTGGCGGTGATGTTCTCGTTGGGTGAACCAAAGAGCGACACATGTGGAGTTATTGCAATGGCGCCACTTGAGTTGTTTTTGTTGAAGTTGGGCCTTGAGTTCTTCTTTCTCCAAAACTGACGTGAAGCGAGAGCCGTGTGCTCATGATAAGCATATTTGGTATCTTTGGGGCAACACTCCTCATCTTCCTCTTCACCTTCTTCTTCCACACTAGCCTTGGACTTCAAACCAAGGTTGGGCTTCTTTGATCGTTGAGAACGCAACACCGCATTGTCGGCAGTCTTGTCCAAGATCCTCATTGCAACAAAATCATCTATCACTTCACTTGAGGACAAGGTGTGAAAGTCCAGCCTTTGACGGATGACGGAGTACATGGCCTTATGGTAAGGCATCATGGCCTTGAGAAACTTGCGCTTGATCAAATTGCCATCCATATCCTTGCTCCCATGATCTCGGAGTGAGACCGCGAGAGTGGTTAATCTCCGGTAAAGCTCTCGAGGTTATTCATCTTCAATCATTGCAAACTCATCGGCTTCATCTTGCACCACTTCAAAGTTTGAACGTTGAATGCTTGCGCTTCCCTAGTAAATGGACACAACATGTTGCCATGCTTCCTTGGCCACGGTGAAAGGTCGGAGGTGGGCAATATCTTCGGGTGGAATTGCTTCTTGGAGAATGAAGAGAGCAGACTCGTTGAATTGATGATCCGCAGCTTCTCTAGGAGTGAAGAAGCTTGGGTCGTGTCGTGGTTTTGTCACGGCAAATGTCCTCATGAAAGGACTTAGTCGTGGAGCCATCACTACGGGTTAGCTTGAAGGGGTTAAAGTGGACACAAGGACGCAAGAGAGTTTATACTAGTTCGGCCCCTTCGATGAAGGTAAAAGCCTACATCTAGTTGTGATGGAATTGATGGGGGTTTCGATGACTAGGGAGCAAACAAGCTTCGCCTAAGTCTCGAGTTGTTGTCTGTTATTCGAACGCCGCCAGTCGCCCCTTATATACATGGGTGACGCCCGTCGGTTTACAGAGTCCTGAGACCGGCTCATAGACGTGTCCGGTTCGGTCTCTAGTATTTCTAACTTACAACACAAGTTACATACTAATGCCGGTTCACGGCTACAAGCCTTAAACCGGTTCTGGGCCTTGGGCCCTTATAGAATATCCTCACGGGCTTCAAGTATACTTGACTACTAATGAAGTTAACCCAGCCTGTCCTGGCCGGTTTACGCCCAGTAGTAATATCCCCAACATTAGGCCCCAAATTGATTTGAACAGGTTCATGTCAATCCTCAGCAAAAAACTTCGTCTTCAGCAACTTTGTGTAATTCGGTGAACCGCCATGATGCCATCTTCTCTGGTCATCGTAAATCGGCGTGACGTCACCTGTCATAAAAACTATCCACAATACCTCTTTTGTTTAATAGACATGCGACAATCGAGGCGACAGCTCCGTTTCCAAACTCGCGGCTCCGGTAAATCTTCTTCTCTTTCCGCCCCAGATCTATTCTAGGGTTTCTAGGATAACTTAGTCCGCACCGGCGCTTTAGGCAAAAAAGACGTCATTCACTGGAGGGTCCTTGGCCATTCTCTAGAACCCAAGGACGGAGAAGTTGTTGTTTTTGCTGATCATTTAGCCCGGGGCTTCAGTCCACCCGGTTCAAAGTTTTATCGGGATGTCTTGGCCAACTTCCAACTGCGTCCACAAGACATTGGCCCCAACCCCATAACCAATATCTATCACTTTCAAGTGCTCTGTGAGGTGTTCTTTCAAGAGGAGCCCACAGTTGAATTGTTCAGAGATTGCTTCCATCTAAACCGCCGCACTGAATTTTCTGACGGTCCCAACACTGAGTTGGGTGGTGTGGGGATACAAAAGCGGAAAGAGGTCACTTACCCTCACGCCAAACTGCACAGCCATCCCAAAGAGTGGAATTCAACATGGCTTTACTGCAAAGATACCTCTCCCGAGGGAGAAAATCCTTTACCGGGTTACCGTCCGGAGTGGCTAAGCAACACACATCCCCTCCCTCACAGACTAACTGCTAAGGAAAGAAGCAAATATGCCCCTCAACTATCCAAGCTCCGGGCCTTCATGGCCAACGGGTTGACAGGAGTTGATCTTGCTCGCTGCTGGATATCTTGGAGTATACTGCCCCTAAGCCTGCGCTTCGGTTTGATGTGCAAATACACAGAAGATGTGAAATACCCTCTACGGCATATTGAGATCCAGCTGACAGACGATGAAGTTACCGAGGCTGTTAAGAGGATGTTAAACGAACTGGAAGCTGCTTGCACCCAAACCGGCCTGGCTCCCTTTTCTGCCATTAACAAACCGCCAGCCGTAAGACTCATATCTTATGCCTTTAGAAAATCTGACTATGTTTAAATACTCTTTGTTGATATTAACATCTTTCAAACAGGGTGATGATCCATTTTGGAGAAGGAAGACTCCACAAGAGAAACTGGTGGCAATAACCCGGCCCAAGACCAAAGTTGTGAAGAAACCAGCAAATAGAAAGAAAACCACTGCCTCCTCCGATCCACCAGCTGACGATGATGTGGGTAATCCGGATTTTGTGGTAGAACTTGACTCACTTGGTCTATTTTTACACGCCTTATTGATAATGATTATTGCCAGGATGATGCTGAAGCTAGTCATGCTGATGTTGTAGAGGTAATCGCTCTTTCTTCCGATTCAAACCCTTTACCTTCAGTTAAAATCCGTCGGGCAAACCGGAAAGTTAAATTTTCTCATCCTCTTGCTTACTTGAATCGAAACTTTCTTATGAAGACACAACAGCATGAAGCTCGTCGCGCAACCCGACACAGCGGCCAGGTAGTCACCTCCACCGGTTTACCGAACAGTCCGTTTCGGAAACGCTGTTCAGAGGTCTCTAACTGTTTCGTCAATGCTTATCCTAAAGCGGGATGCATTCGTCAACCTCTTAATCCATCTGACTCCGATTATCAGGTGACTTCTCATTCTTCCTCTGGCGAGTCGACAGGCACCCAACTCCACCACTCAAGGCGGTGCTTGGGTGAGCCATATTCTGATAATGCTGTTTGGTATACCACTTTCAATGTTCATTGGACTGATCCGTCTTTTTTCCTTTCGAGGCCAAGCCTAGGCCAAGCAAGAAAGCTCGCTGGACAAAGCGGCGAAGGCGATGCTCTGAACCGACCCAAATACCAAATCGAGGAACACATCCAGGATGATATGTTGACCGACCCTCCATTGCAAGATCATGATGTTCTTGTTGAAGAGGCACATGTTGATACCACCGCCCTTCAAATCAACCCACGAGTCCTGCTCAAACCGACAAGACAATGAGTCCACCAAAGCATACGGATAAACCGGCGACCCGGTGCGAACCGGCGAAGCCAAGGATGACAATGCTGTTATTACTGGCTTTGGCCATTCCGAGCCAGGTAATCCTGTCGCCTTGTCCAAGCACACTGCAAAGGATGAATTTACTGCGTTTGGTAAAGGCAAGTGGAATGCCGATTTGGCAACTTATGCCGCTTTGAATCCCCAAGATCTTCATTCTGGTTATCTGAACCGGTTATATACCAGCCGTGATTATGAAGCTGGTCTGGTAAATATGATGAAGGACAAATATGAGGTAAATTCTAAGACTCTCTGCTTGTTTATTTCAATCTGTCAACTCTAATAGCCCCCAAGTGACGGTTTTAAGATGTGAACTTAAACTGGGACTTCCCAATACAATCCTGAGCAAAGTTGTACTTTTGGGAAAGTACCCCCCAAGGGCCGGTTCAACTTAATGTAGTTAAACCGGAACTTTTATACCATAAGAAATCCAGTATCCCTCAAGGACAAAGTAATTAGGCATTAGACCCCAAGTGCCAAGTTGAATACTTGTATTGAGCTTGGGACTTTATATTGAAATTGTAGGATGAAAAGCAAATATGCATTAGCCCCCAAGTACCAAGGGCATAACTTGTTGTGGGGTTGGTACTTCAACTCTTCACCTTAACCCTTATCAAATGATTATCTGTATGTAGGCTGATCTGAGCAAGAGAGAAAGTCAAATCGCTGATCTTCAAGAAAACCTGAAATCCCAGCAAGCTGAAACCTCCAAAGCAAAGAATGAATTAACCACCACTTTAAGCGTCATGGAAAAGCTTAAGGAAGGTTTCAACAAGGAGCGGGCGGATTGGGCCACTGAAAAGGCCGCTTTAACTCAACGGGCAGAAAATGCTGAAGCTGCCCTTAAACCGGTGGTAGATGAACTGACCAGTGTAAAGCGGCAAGTGCATGCCATGACCGCCGCTGTCTTTGGTAAGCCTTTTTTTGATTTCCTACATAATGAAGCTTTCTCATGTAATTTCCGGTTTATTAACCCTTTGAATGATATAGGGACACGTATCGGCCACTTGGGATCAGATGTGCGGGAGAAATTGAAAGCCTCTTATACATTGATAGAGCAATTCTATACTGGTGCGCAGCGGATCATCAGCACCGCTTCTCACAACAACCCGACACCGACCTTGATCCAGGACACCCTTAAAAGGTTGTCAATGCTTCCTGCCCGGTTTGAAGAATTAAAGAAATCTGCTGCTAGAACCGGTGCCATAAACGCCTTAATCCAGGCCAAAGCGTGGGTGCCGTATTTTGATCCTGTTGAAGCGGCACAGGGCTTCCCAAGCTTGAAGGAAGACGGGACAGAATTCAGCGAAGAGGATCTCCGAATGATAAACGGGAAGTCGCCTTTGGCTTGCCAATTGGTTGAAGAGGCAAATCTGTCTCACTATCAAGCCCAATATGATGGAGAAAATAAGCGAGTGCTCGCACCGATTCTCAAGCGGAGAACCTTATACCGCCAATCCGTAAGCATACTTACGCCCCGATATTGAACCGTCGTTCTGATCAATGATGAAGCCGTATTCAAGCATTAATGGGAATCGTTGGACAACTGTTGATTTCCAGCATTTGGGTAGGGAATCGAAGTTGAAGCGGCGCAGATGACCCGCAACCATCGTGCCAAGTGGCGATCAAGCATAAACGGAGGCGGTTTACATTATCGCTTCCTTACGTTATGCCAAAAACAATTATCTTATCTGGGCACTGTGTTGCCTTGTAATAAACTAGTTGCCACACTTTGTGTTGATATGCCTTCGTGCATATTTATTGCAATTTATGTTTTTGTTGAATCATCAACCTTAAACTGTTGTCTGCAGCAAAAAGCTTAAAACGCCATTGTGGTTGTATCACCAGGCGGGTCATCATATCCATGTATATGAAATTAAAGATAATACTTTAGATTAAACATATGATAAAATATGGGAATATATGATACCTGCCATCGTAAGGCATGAAGTTGGTTGTGCCAATCTTTAAGCGGAGTTGTAAGAAACCCGCTATGCTGAAGGAGAAAACAGCTCCTGTGTATATAGGGTCGGTTTACCAGGTAAACCGTTCTGGGTTAAGATGAACACCAGTGTTACTCCATAATAGGATATTTACCAAAAAATCAAACCGGGCAAAAGTGTCTCCGGATGAAAAAACAAACCGTGTCCCGTCAACTGATAGTCGAATTTGTTTAATAATTGTCGGTTTAAGAACACAACTAGAGAAATATGCAAAAAGGCAAACAAATTTCAGGCAAAGGCAAAGAGAAAATCTTTTGCGAAAAGAGGTTGTTTGAGCCGATCAAGTGGCATTACCATGGTCGGACACGACCAAGCCCCCAATAGGCGTAGCTATGGTTCATGTCAGCCAGGTCCCCAAATGATGCAGTGGCATTACACCGATCAAGAGGTGTAGCGATGGTTCGGGTTCGACGAAAGCCCCCAAGTGATTCTGTGGCCTTAGGCCGACCAAGAGGCGTGACTGGTTCAGACGTGACCAAGTCCCCAAGTGATCTCGTGGCTTTCGCCTATCAAAAGGTGTTGCATTGGTTCGGACACGACCAAGCCCCCAAGTGACATGATATAAAGCTTTGTTAAAAAGCTAACTCAAGGGGTAAACCGGAGAACGCTTTAAGATAAAAACTCCGTGTAACCACTCATGATGTGAAAATAACAGAGACCCCGCTTTAGCTAAGGCTCCGGTTTATTGTATTGATCATAATATATACATTGTCATAATATGTACATAAGTAGAGCCTATGGCTCAAGTATAATAGGGCCGAAGATGAGCTATGTTCTACGGCCTGTTGGTCTCCTCCTCTGATGTACGTGAGTCTTTATGCTCTCGAATATCAATCAGATAGTACGACCCGTTGTGCAGATTCTTGCTGACCATGAAAGGTCCCTCCCAAGGTGGGGATAGCTTGTGCATACCAGTCTGGTCTTGGATGAGCCGGAGCACCAAATCTCCTTCTTGAAAGGTTCTGGTTCTAACTCGGCGACTGTGATAGCGACGAAGATCCTGCTGGTAGATCGCCGAACGGGCAGCTGCAATGTCACGCTCCTCATCCAACAGGTCCAAAGCGTCTTGCCTTGCTACCTCGTTGTCCGCTTCAACATAAGCTGCTACACGAGGTGAATCATGACAGATATCACTGGGGAGAACCGCCTCCGCTCCGTAGACCATGAAGAACGGTGTGTATCCTGTCGATCTGTTGGGTGTAGTGTTGATGCTCCATAACACAGATGGTAACTCCTCAACCCAACAACCCGGTCCGCTGCAAAGGAACCATAAGTCGGGTTTGATGCCTCGTAAGATTTCTTGGTTAGCTCTCTCGCTTGGCCATTGGACTGTGGGTGAGCCAGCGATGAAACGTCTGTGGATGTGCTCATGTTCGAGAACTCCTTCATAGCACCCTTAGACAGATTGGTACCATTATCGAGAACGATCTTGTGTGGAAAGCCAAACCGGAAAATCACCTTTTTAATGAATTGAACTGTCGTGGCTGCATCACACTTGCTGACGGGCTCCGCTTCCACCCACTTTGTAAACTTGTGAACCGCCACCAAGAGGTGGGTCTTCTTGTCCTTGGACCGTTTGAAAGGCCCAACCATATCCAGCCCCCAAGTCACAAATGGCCAAGTAATTGGAATCATTCTCAATTCTTGAGCCGGCACATGGGCGCGTCTTGAGAACTTCTGACAGCCGTCACATCGCCTAACCAGGTCCTCCGCATCAGCATGAGCAGTCAACCAATACAAACCGTGACGAAACGCCTTAGCCACCAGAGATTTTGAACCGGCGTGGTGACCACAATCTCCTTCGTGGATTTCGCGCAAGATCTCACAACCTTCCTCCGGCGACACACAACGTTGAAACGCTCCTGACACACTGCAATGATGCAACTCGCCATTGACAATGGTCATGGACTTGGATCGCCGGATTATCTGCCTGGCCAGCGTCTCATCCTCTGGTAACTCACCCCGGTTCATGTACGCAAGATAAGGAACCATCCAATCCGGAATGAATGTAGAGCCGCCACCAACTGAGCCTCCGGATCAGGAATAGCCAAATCCTCTTCGCGAGGGAGCTTGACCGACGGGTTATGCAGGACATCCAAGAAGACATTAGGCGAGACCGGTTTACACTGAGAGCCCAGCCGGCTTAAAGCGCCTGCCGCTTCGTTCTTACGTCTGTCCACGCGATCCACCTGATATCCCTTGAAGTGGCCTGCAATAATATCCACCTCACGACGGTATGCTGCCATGAGCGGGTCCTTAGAATCCCAAGTACCAGACAGTTGTTGGGCCACCAGGTCCGAGTCACCGAAGCACTTAACTAGGCTGAGATTCATCTCCTTAGCCATCCGGAGACCATGGAGTAAAGCTTTGTACTCAGCTGCATTTTTAGTACAAGGAAACATTAAGCGGAGAACGTAACAGAACTTATCACCTCGTGGGGAAGTTAATACGACTCCAGCCCCCAAGCCCTCCAATTGCCTGGACCCATCAAAATGAATAGTCCAATAGGTGTGATCCGACTTTTCTTCAGGTGCTTGTAGTTCCTTCCAATCATTGATGAAATCCACAAGTGCTCGAGACTTGATCGCCGTCCGAGGCACATACTTCAAACCGTGCGGCCCAAGCTCTATAGCCCACTTGGCAATCCGGCCAGTTGCCGCCCTATTTTGAATTATATCTCCCAAAGGAGCAGAACTGACCACTGTGATGGGATGTCCCTGGAAGTATTGCTTAAGCTTCCGGCTTTCCATGAAAACTCCATACACCAGCTTCTGACAATGTGGGTATCTTTGCTTGGACTCAATAAGCACCTCGCTGATATAGTAAACCGGACGCTGAATCGGATATTCCTTGCTCGCCTCCTTGCGCTCCACCAGGATAGCTACGCTGACTGCACGAGCATTTGCTGCCACATAGAGTAGCAATGGTTCCTTGTCAATCGGAGCAGCAAGAACATGCGGATTGGCTAGCTGCCGCTTTAAGTCCTCCGATGCTTTATCGGCGCGGACTCGCACAAAGGGATCGCTTTCTCAAAGATTCGATACAAAGGATCGCCTTCTCACCAAGGCGGCTGATAAACCGGCTCAACGCGGCAATCCGGTCTGCCAAGCGCTGGACATCATTGATACATTTAGGTTTAGCCAGAGAGGTGATAGCTGTGATCTTCTCCAGATTAGCCTCAATTCCCCTGTTGGACACCAGAAAACCCAATAACTTGCCTGTCGGTACACCAAAAACACACTTGGCCGGGTTGAGCATCATCTTGTATGTCCGTAGGTTATCAAAGGTTTCCTTCAAATCATCAACCAGAGTCTCCTTTTCCCTTGACTTAACCACAATATCATCCACATAGGCATGCACATTACGACCGATCTGCTTATGAAGGCAATTCTATACACACCGTTGATAAGTTGCCTGGGCACTCTTGAGCCCAAAGGGCATGGATACATAGCAAAATGCTCCAAAGGGAGTTATGAACGCCGTCTTCTCCTGGTCCTTAACTGCCATCTTGATCTGATGATAACCAGAATATGCATCCAGAAAACTCAAACGCTCACAACCCGCCGTAGCATCAATAATCTGATCGATGCGGGGGAGGGCAAAAGGATCTGCTGGACAAGCCTTGTTAAGATGTGTAATCCACACATGCGCCAGTGCCGTTTTCTTAAGGACCAGCACCGGATTAGCCAGCCATTCAGGATGGAACACTTCAACAATAAAGCCAGCCACTAAGAGCCCGCCACCTCCTCTCCAATAGCTGCGCCTTTCTTTGTTGAACCCGGAGAAACCGCTTCACCGGTTTGTACTTAGGATCAACATTAAGAGTGTGCTCACGAGTTCCTCGGTACACGTGGCATGTCGGAAGGCTTCCATGCAAAATGTCCCGGTTCTCACGGATGAACTTCGATGAGCGCGCTTTCCTATTTCGGATCCAAGTTGGTGCTGATACTAAACTGCTTGGACGAATCGCCAGGTACAAAGTCAACAAGCTTAGTCTCAGCTGCCGATTTGAACTTTAGAGCCGGATCATGCTCTATGGTTGGCTTCTTCAACAGAGTCATGTCCGCCGGATCAACATTATCCTTGTAGTACTTCAACTCTTCCGTGGCACAAACCGACTCTGCATAGGCCGCATCACCTTCTTCACACTCCAAGGCAATCTTGCGACTTCCATGAACGGTTATGGTACCTTTGTGACCCGGCATCTTGAGCTGCAGATAAATATAACAGGGTCGTGCCATAAATTTGGCATAAGCCGGCCGCCCAAATAGGGCGTGGTATGGGCTTCGGATCTTAACCACCTCAAAGACCAATGTTTCTGACCTGGAATCGTGATCATCTCCAAAGGCCACCTCCAGAGCTATCTTGCCAACGGGATATGCTGACTTACCAGGTACCACACCATGGAATACCGCATTGGACGGTTTAAGATTCTTGTCTGTTAACCCCATACGGCGGAAGGTCTCATAGTATAAGATATAATGTTGCTTCCTCCATCCATGAGCACCTTGGTGAACTTATAACCTCCCACCTGAGGTGCCACCACCAACGCTAGCTAACCCGGATTTTCAACCCGGGGAGGGTGATCCTCTCTGCTCCATATGATTGGCTGTTCGGACCAGCGTAAATAACAAGGCACGGCCGGTTCAACAGAATTCACTGCTCGCTTGTGAAGCTTCTGGTCTCGCTTGTCTAAGCTAGTGGTGAATACATGATATTGCCCGCTATTCAACTGCTTTGGATTGCTCTGATAGCCCGACTGCTGCTGCTGGTTGTAACCACCCTGGCTATTCTGATTGTTTTGATTGTTATGTCCACACTGATCTCCATTGAAGCCTGAACCGGCATTTCCTCCATTGTGACCCGGCCCATGGAATCCGGATCTCGAACCACCACCTGATCCGTGATCATAACGGAAAGCATTAGAATTTTTGAACTCCTGCATAATATAGCAATCCTTCCAAAGGTGGGTGGCTGGCGTCTCCTTCGTCCCGTGCTTTGGGCAGGGCTGGTTTAATAGATAAGTCAGGCGGTCCGGGTTGGGGTTTGGAGCTCCACCGTGATTTGGCGGTTTACCCTTCCGTCGCTGGCCCCTGTCCTGCGTGCTAGTATTAGCCGCAAAGTCCATGCTGCCATCTGCTTTACGCTTGCCTCCGTTACCATGACCTGCCGTGTTGTGCTGCTGCCCCTTGGAGTTGTTGTTCGTCTTTCCCTTCCCTGTCTTGTCATCATCAAACTCAGGATCCTTGGTACTATCAGAATCAGCATACTTCACTAACGCAGTCATGAGGGTCCCCATATCGTTAGAATGGCGCTTCATCCGTCCCAATTTCAACTTCAGAGGTTTAAACCGGCAGTTGCTTTCCAAAGTTATGACCGCGGAGTCGGCATTGATACGGTCTGATGAGTGCAAAATTTCCGAAACTCGGCGTACCTAGCGGGTTGTTGACTCTCCTTCCTCTTGGACACAGGCCGCTAAGTCCACTATCGACATGGGCTGCTTACATGTATCCTTGAAATTCTGGATAAACCGGGCTCGTAACTGGGCCCATGAACTGATAGAATTGGCTGGTAAGCTCTTTAACCAAATACGGGTTGTCCCTTCAAGCATCATGGTGAAATACTTTGCACATGTCGCTTCATCTACGTCAAGCATTTCCATGGCCATCTCATAGCTCTCTATCCATGTTTCCGGAGACAAATCGGCCATGTAATTTGGCACCTTGCGCGGGCCCTTGAAATCCTTGGGCAGGCGCACATTGCGTAAAGCGGGGACAAGACGAGGCACTCCCAAAGAACTAGAAGTAACTCCTGGCTCGATCGAGGTGGTTGGACGAACCGGCGTAAGCTGACGAGCCTCATGATGCGCTGCTAACTCGGCATCCCTTCGTGCTCGGGCCCGGTCCACCACTTCCTGAGCATCACCCGCCGGGTTATGGCCACGGGGCGCTTCACGGTTCCGTGCATTACTGGATACGGCCGGTTCATCCATCCTCCTGCTGTAACTCTGGCTCGGATAGGGGGTGGAATGAATTCGGTCACGCCTATATGAATATGCTTCCTGCTGAACCAAGGTTGTTCGAAGAAGTTCCTTAAGCCGGCGCGTCTCCACCGCTTGCGGCGAATCACCTTCAATCCGGATGGCCTCCAGCTGTGAAGCGGCAGCGATAAGATTGTCCATTGGATCGGAATAATGACCTGGAGGTGTCTGGACAGGCTGAGGTACGATGTTATTCTGTCGAGGCGGATCCATCAGACGAGGTTGAACCGGTGCACCCGGCCCAGGTGCCTCCGCCCGGTTTAGCCACGGCGGGTTACTAGTCCCTACTCCTGGGGTATTAAAGAGGTTTCTGGCATCGAAAACCATCGGCAGGCAAGACCGATGCTTCCTTTTCAGGACTTCATGCGACGCGTTCTGGTCCAGCAGAAGCCTATAGGCCTGCGCATCCAAAGCGGCCCGCTCTGCGGCCATCCTGTTGTTCTCGGCTGCCAGGTCAGCCTTGGTCTGAGTGATCTGTTCCCTCACCTTTGCAATCTCCGCGTTAGGGCGCCCCTGATCCGCCGAGTTAGCCTCCGCCATAAGCACAGCCAACGATCAAGCAGATCAGATAAGACTTGAGCCGGCGGGTGCACAGGGCCTCCTGCCCCGGCCGCCGCTGCTGACTCGGAAAACATTGCTGCTGTGGTTGAAGAGTGGACCGCCGCTTGTGTACCGGCCAACCCGGTTGGGCAGATCAGAGGGGTCCGGAATACTGTCACCATCGGAACAGCCCCCAATCCGGCTGTCCTGTAGCTGATACAATGATTCGGTTTCTCCGGTCGAGGACTCATCGCCGGAATAAACGAGGTTCTCGCTGCCAGATTCCGATCCACCATCATAGTCTCCTCCGTGGATGACTCCCACGAAGGCACGCTTCACGGCCGGTTTAACCTAGGCAGATCTCGCACGCTGAGCCATTTCGACGAGGTCGGTGCAGATGTCCGGCTCAGGGCCCGGTTCACCGATCTTGCCAATGAAGACGTGTATGCCACCAAAGGGGACCCGGTACCGTTGATGTAGAGCTTGCCGCGACGACTCTTGGTCATCCGGCCCATAGCGTAACCCTTGAGTCCTTCAAAGTTGCCCTCCAAGAACTTGAAACCATCGTGCGATAGCCCCACGGTGGGCGCCAACTGTCGTGGTTTTGTCACGGCAGATATCCTCATGAAAGGACTTAGTCGTGGAGCCATCGCTACGGGTTAGCTTGAAGGGGTTAAAGCGGACACAAGGACGCAAGAGAGTTTATACTAGTTCGGCCCCTTCGATGAAGGTAAAAGCCTATGTCTAGTTGTGATGGAATTGATGGGGGTTTCGATGACTAGGGAGCAAACAAGCTTCGCCTAAGTCTCGAGTTGTTGTCTGTTGTCTGAACCGCTGTCGGGTCGCCCCCTTATATACATGGGTGACACCCGTCGGTTTAAAGAGTCCCGAGACCGGCTCATAGACGTGTCCAGTTCGGTCTCTAGTATTTCTAACTTACAACACAAGTTACATACTAATGTCGGTACACGGCTACAAGCCTTAAACCGGTTCTGGGCCTTGGGCACTTATAGAATTGAAGGAAATATGCCCTAGAGGCAATAATAAAGTTATTATTTATTTCCTTATACCATGATAAATGTTTATTATTCATGCTAGAACTGTATTAACCGGAAACATAATACATGTGTGAATACATAGACAAACAGATAGTCACTAGTATGCCTCTACTAGACTAGCTCATTAATCAAAGATGGTTGTGTTTCCTAACCATAGACATGTGTTGTCATTTGATTAATGGGATCACCTCATTAGGAGAATGATGTGATTGACATGACCCATTCCGTTAGCTTAGCACTTGATCGTTTAGTATATTGCTAATGCTTTCTTCATGACCTATACATGTTCCTGTAACTATGAGATTATGCAACTCCCGTTTACCGGAGGAACACTTTGGTACTACCAAACGTCACAACGAATCGGGTGATTATAAAGGAGTACTACAGGTGTCTCCAAAGGTACTTGTTGGGTTGGCGTATTTCGAGATTAGGTTTTGTCACTCCGATTGTCGGAGAGGTATCTCTGGGCCCTCTCGGCAATGCACATCACTATAAGCCTTGCAAGCAATGTAGCTAATGAGTTAGTTACGGAATGATGCATTACGTAACGAGTAAAGAGACTTGCCAGTAATGAGATTGAACTAGGTATTGGATACCGACGATCAAATCTCGGGCAAGTAACATACCGATGACAAAGGGAACAACGTATGTCGTTATGCGGTTTGACCGATAAAGATCTTCGTAGAATATGTAGGAACCAATATGGGCATCCAGGTTCCGCTATTGGTTATTGACCAAGAATAGTTCTAGATCATGTCTACATAGTTCTCGAACCCGTAGGGTCCGCACGCTTAAGGTTTCGATGACAGTTATATTATGAGTTTATGAGTTTTGATGTACCGAAGGAGTTCGGAGTCCCGGATGAGATCGGGGACATGACGAGGAGTCTCGAAATGGTCGAGACGTAAAGATCGATATATTGGACGACTATATTCGAGTTGGAAAGGTTCGAATGATTGGGTATTTTCGGTCTGGGAGAGTTACGGAATTCGCCGGGAGAAGTATTGGGCCTTATTGGGCCCTGCGGGAAAGAGAGAGGGCTGCCTAGGGCAGGCGCGCCCCAAAGCCTAGTCCGAATTGGACTAGGGGAGGGCCGCACCTTCTTCCCTTCCCTTCCTTCTCTCCTACTCCTACTAGGAAAGGAGGAGTCCTACTCGGTGGGAGTAGGACTCCCCCTTGCGCGCCTCCTCCTTGGCGGCCACCTCCTCCTTGCTCCTTTATATACGGGGCAGGGGGCACCCCATGACACACAAGTTGATCTACGGATCGTTCCTTAGCCGCAAGCGGTGCCCCCTCCACCATATTCCACTTCGATCATATCGTCGCGGAGCTTAGGCGAAGCCCTGCGCCGGAGAAGTCATATTGTCGCGGAGCTTAGGCGAAGCCCTGCGTTGGTGGAGCATCATCATCGTCACCACGCCGTCGTGCTGAAGGAACTCATCCCCGACACTTTGCTGGATCGAGTCCGGGATCGTCATCGAGCTGAGCGTGTGCAGGACTCGGAGGTGCCGACGTTCGGTGCTTGGATCGGTCGGATCGTGAAGGCGTCGACTACATCAACCGCGTTGTTATAACGCTTCGCTTTCGGTCTCACGAGTGCGTGGACGGACACTCTCCCCTCGTTGCTATGCCATCACCATGGTCTTGCGTGTGCGTAGGAAATTTTTGAAATTACTACGTTACCCAAATGGTATCGAGCCAGGTTTTATGCGTTGATGTCATATGCACGAGTAGAACACAAGTGAGTTGTGGGCGATATAAGTCATACTGCTTACCAGCATGTCATACTTTGGTTCAGCGGTATTGTGAGATGAAGCGGCCGGACCGACATTACGCCAGACGCTTACGCGAGACTGGTTTCACCGCTTCGAGCACTAGTTGCTTAAAGGTGACGGCGGGTGTCTGCTCTCTCACTTTAGTTGAACTGAGTGTGGCTCGCCCGGTCCTTGCGAAGGTTAAAACAGCACCAACTTGACAAACTATCATTGTGGTTTTGATGCGAGGTAAGAACGGTTCTTGCTCAGCCCGTAGCAGCCACGTAAAACTTGCAACAACAAAGTAGAGGACGTCTAACTTGTTTTTGCAGGGCATGTTGTGATGTGATGTGGTCAAGACGTGATGCTATATTTTATTGTATGAGATGATCATGTTTTGTAACCGAGTTATCGGCAATGGCAGGAGCCATATGGTTGTCGCTTTATTGTATGAAATGCAAAAGCCATGTAATTGCTTTACTTTATCACTAAGCAGTAGCGATAGTCGTAGAAGCAATAGTTGGCGAGGCGACAACGATGCTACGATGGAGATCAAGGTGTCGCACCGGTGGCGATGGTGATCATGGCGGTGCTTGGCGATGGAGATCACAAGCACAAGATGATGATGACCATATCATATCACTTATATTGATTGCATGTGATGTTTATCCTTTATGCATCTTATCTTGCTTTGATTGACGGTAGCATTATAAGATGATCTCTCACTAAAATTATCAAGAAGTGTTCTCCACGAGTATGCACCGTTGCTAAAAGTTCGTAGTACCCGGACACCACGTGATGATCGGGTGTGATAAGTTCTCGTCCATCTACAACGGGTGCAAGCCAGTTTTGCACACGCAGAATACTCAGAGTTAAACTTGACGAGCCTAGCATATGCAGATATGGCCTCGGAACACGGAGACCGAAAGGTCGGCGTGAATCATATAGTAGATATGATCAACATATTGATGTTCACCATTGAAACTACTCCATCTCACGTGATGATCGGACATGGTTTAGTTGATATGGATCACGTGATCACTTAGAAGATTAGAGGATGTCTATCTAAGTGGGAGTTCTTAAGTAATATGATTAATTGAACTTAAATTTATCATGAACTTAGTCTGGTAGTATTTTGCAAATTATGTTGTAGATCAATAGCTCGCGTTGTTGCTTCCCTATGCTTTTATATGTTTGTTTTGATATGTTCCTAGAGAAAATTATGTTGAAAAATGTTAGTAGCAATGATGCGGATTAGATCCGTGATCTGAGGTTTATCCTCATTGCTGCCTGTAAGAATTATGTCCTTAATGCACCGCTAGGTGACAGACCTATTGCAGGAGCAAATGCGGGCGTTATGAGCGTTTGGCTAGCTCAATATGATGACTACTTGATAGTTTAGTGCACCATACTTAACGGCTTAGAATCGGGACTTCAAAGACGTTTTGAGCGTCATGGACCATATGAGATGTTCCAGGAATTGAAGTTAATATTTCAAGCAAATACCGAGTTGAGAGATATGAAGTCTCCAACAAGTTCTATAGCTAAAAGATGGAGGAGAATCGCTCAACTAGTGAGCATGTGCTCAGATTGTGCAGGTACTTCAATCGCTTGAATCAAGTGGGAGTTAATCTTCCAGATAAAATAGTGATTGACAGAATTCTCTAGTCACCATCACTAAGTTAGTAGAACTTCGTGATGAACTATAGTATGCAAGGGATGACGAAAAAGATTCTCGAGCTCTTCGCGATGCTAAAATCGCGAAGGTAGAAATCAAGAAAAACAGCAAGTGTTGATGATTGACAAGACCACTAGTCTCAAGGAAAATGGCAAAGGAAGAAGGGAACTTCAAAAGGAACGGCAAGCAAATTGCTGCTCGAGTGAAGAAGCCCAAGTCTAGACCTAAGCACGAGACCGAAGTACTTTTGCTGCAATGGAACTGGTCACTGGAAGCGGAACTACCCCAAGTATTTGGCGGATAAGAAGGATGGCAAAGTGAACAAAGGTATATTTGATATACAAATTATTGATGTGTATTTTACTAGTGTTTATAGTAGCCCCTGAGTATTTGATACTTGTTCGGTTGCTAAGATTAGTAACTCGAAACAGGAGTTACAGAATAAACAGAAACTAGTTGAAGGGGAAGTAACGATGAGTGTTTGAAGTAGTTCCAAGATTGATATGATCATCATCGCACACTCCCTATACTTTCGGGATTAGTGTTAAACCTAAATAAATGTTATTTAGCGTTTGTGTTGAGCATAAATATGATTTGATCATGTTTATTGCAATACGGTTATTCATTTAAGTAAGAGAATAAATTGTTGTTCTGTTTACATGAATAAAACCTTATATGGTTACACACCCAATGAAAATGGTTCATTGGATCTCGATCATAGTGATACGCATATTCATAATATTGAAACCAAAAGATGCAAAGTTAATAATGATAGTGCAACTTATTTGTGGCACTGCCATTTAGGTCATATTGGTGTAAAGTTTATGAAGAAACTCCATCTTCGATGGACTTTCGGAATCACTTGGTTATGAATCATTTGATACTTGCGAACCGTGCCGTTTGGGCAAGATGACTAAAACTCCGTTCTCGGAACAATGGAACAAGCTCTTGACTTATTGGAAATAATACATACCGATGTATGCGATCCGATGAGTGTTAAAGCTCATGGCATGTATCGTTATTTTCGACCTTCACAGATGATTTGAGCAGATATGGGTATATCTACTTGATGAAACATAAGTCTGAAATAGTTGAAAGGTTCAAAGAATTTTAGAGTGAAGTGGAAAATCATCGTAACAAGAAAATAAAGTTTCTGCGATCTGATCGCGAAGACGAATAATTGAGTTCTGAGTTTGGTCTTCAATTAAAACAATGTGGAATAGTTTCACAGCTCACGCCACGGAACACCACAACGTTATGGTGTGTCCGAACGTCAGAAACCGTACTTTATTTTGATATGGTGCGATCAATGATGTCTCTTACCGATTTACCAATATCGTTTTGGGGTTATGCATTAGAGACAGCTGCATTCACGTTTAAATAGGGCACCATCTAAATCCGTTGAGGCGACACCGTATGAACTATGGTTTAACGATAAACCTAAGCTGTCGTTTCTTAAAAGTTTGGAGTTGTGATGCTTATGTGAAAAAGTTTTCACCGATAAGCTCGAACCCAAATCGAGAAGTGCGTCTTCATAGAATACCCAAAGGTAACTATTGGGTACACCTTCTATCACAGATCCGAAGGCAAGTTATTCGTTGCTGAGATGGATCCTTTCTAGAGAAGAAGTTTCTTTCGAAAGAAGTGAGTGGGAGGAAAGTAGAACTTGATGAGGTAATTGTACCTTCTCCCTTATTGGAAAGTAGTTCATCACGTAAATCAGTTCAGTGATTCCTACACCAATTAGTGAGGAAGTTAATGATGATGATCATGAAACTTCAGATCAAGTTGCTACCAAACCTCGTGAGGTCTTCGAGTAAGATCCGCACTGAGTGGTACGGTAATCATGTTCGGAAGTCATGTTACTAGACCATGATGAACCTACGAACTATGAGGAAGCGATGATGAGGCCAGATTCGCGAAATGGCTTGAGGCCATGAAATCTGAGATAGGATCCATGTATGAGAACAAAATATGGACTTTGATTGACTTGCTCGATGATCAGCAAGCCATGTTAAATAAATGGATCTTCAAGAGGAAGACGGACACTGATAGTAGTGTTACTATCTACAAAGCTCGACTTGTTGCAAAAGGTTTTCGACAAGTTCAAGGTGTTGACTACAATGAGATTTTCTCAACTGTAGCGATGCTTAAGTCTGTCCGAATCATGTTAGCAATTGCCACATTTTATGAAATCTGGTAAATGGATGTCAAAACTACATTCTTTAATGGATTTATTAAAGAAGAGTTGTATATGATGCAACCGAAGATTTTGTCAATCCTAAAGGTGCTAACAAAATGTGCAAGCTCCAATGATCCATCAATGGACTGGTGCAAGCATCTCGGAGTTGGAATATGCGCTTTGATGTGTTGATCAAAGCATATGATTTTATCTGAGACTTTTGGAAAGGCCTGTATTTACAAGAAAGTGAGTGGGAGCACTACAGCCTTTACGATAAGTATATGTGAATGACATATTGTTGATCGGAAATAATGTAGAATTATTACGCAAAGCATAAAGGAGTGTTTGAAAGGAGTTTTTCAAGAAAGACCTCATTGAAGCTGCTTACATATTGAGCATCAAGATCTATAGAGATAGATCAAGGCGCTTGATAAGTTTTTCAATGAATACATACCTTGACAAGATTTTGAAGTAGTTCAAAATGGAGCAGTCAAAGAAAGAGTTCTTGCACGTGTTACAAGGTGTGAGATTGAGTAAGACTCAAAACCCGACCACGGCAGCAGAAGATAGAAAGAGAATGAAAGTCATTCCCTATGCATCAGCCATAGGTTCTATAAAGTATGTCATCTTGTGTACCAGATCTATTGCATACCCTACCACTAAGCTTGGCAAGGAGTGCAATAGTGATCTAGGAGTAGATCAATGGACAGCGGTCAAAATTATCCTTAGTAGAATAAGGATATGTTTCTCGATTATGGAAGTGAAAAAGGTTCGTCGTAAAGGGTTACGTCGATGCAAGTTTTAACACTAATCTAGATGACTCGAGTCTCAATCTGGATACATATTGAAAGTGGGAGCAATTAGCTAGAGTAGCACCGTGCGAGCATTGTAGACATAGAAATTTGCAAAACACTTACGGTTACGAATGTGACAGACCCGTTGACTAAAATTATCTCACAAGCAAAACATGATCACACCTTAGTACTCTTTGGGTGTTAATCACATAGCGATGTGAACTAGATTCTGACTCTAGTAAACCCTTTGAGTGTTGGTCACATGTCGATGTGAACTATGGGTGTTAACCACATATAGATGTGAACTATTGATGTTAAATCACATGGCGATGTGAACTAGATTATTGACTCTAGTGCAAGTGGGAGACTGAAGGAAATATGCCCTAGAGGCAATAATAAAGTTATTATTTATTTCCTTATACCATGATAAATGTTTATTATTCATGCTAGAACTGTATTAACCGGAAATATAATACATGTGTGAATACATAGACAAACAGATAGTCACTAGTATGCCTCTACTAGACTAGCTCATTAATCAAAGATGGTTGTGTTTCCTAACCATAGACATGTGTTGTCATTTGATTAATGGGATCACCTCATTAGGAGAATGATGTGATTGACATGACCCATTCCGTTAGCTTAGCACTTGATCGTTTAGTATATTGCTAATGCTTTCTTCATGACCTATACATGTTCCTGTAACTATGAGATTATGCAACTCCCGTTTACCGGAGGAACACTTTGGGTACTACCAAACGTCACAACGTAACTGGGTGATTATAAAGGAGTACTACAGGTGTCTCCAAAGGTACTTGTTGGGTTGGCGTATTTCGAGATTAGGTTTTGTCACTCCGATTGTCGGAGAGGTATCTCTGGGCCCTCTCGGTAATGCACATCACTATAAGCCTTGCAAGCAATGTAGCTAATTTGTTAATTACGGAATGATGCATTACGTAACGAGTAAAGAGACTTGCCAGTAACGAGATTGAACTAGGTATTGGATACCGACGATCAAATCTCGGGCAAGTAACATACCGATGACAAAGGGAACAACGTATGTCGTTATGCGGTTTGACCGATAAAGATCTTCGTAGAATATGTAGGAACCAATATGGGCATCCAGGTTCCGCTATTGGTTATTGACCAAGAATAGTTCTAGGTCATGTCTACATAGTTCTCGAACCCGTAGGGTCCGCACGCAACAAGGTTTCGATGATGGTTATATTATGAGTTTATGAGTTTTGATGTACCGAAGGAGTTCGGAGTCCCGGATGAGATCGGGGACATGACGAGGAGTCTCGAAATGGTCGAGGCGTAAAGATCGATATATTGGACGACTATATTGGAGTTGGAAAGGTTCGAATGATTCGGTATTTTTCGAGTGGGAGAGTTACGGGAATTCGCGGGGAGAAGTATTGGGCCTTATTGGGCCTGCAGGGAAAGAGAGAGGGCTGCCTAGGGCAGGCCGCGCGCCCCAAAGCCTAGTCCGAATTGGACTAGGGGAGGCCGCACCCTTCTTCCCTTCCCCTTCCTTCTCTCCTACTCCTACTAGGAAAGGAGGAGTCCTACTCGGTGGGAGTAGGACTCCCCCTTGGTCGCGCCTCCTCCTTGGCGGCCACCTCCTCCTTGCTCCTTTATATCACAGGGGCAGGGGGCACCCCATGACACACAAGTTGATCTACGGATCGTTCCTTAGCCGTGTGCGGTGCCCCCCTCCACCATATTCCACTTGGTCATATCGTCATGAGCTTAAGCGAAGCCTGCGCCGGAGAAGTCATATCGTCGCGGAGCTTAAGCGAAGCCCTGCGTTGGTGGAGCATCATCATCGTCCACCCGCCGTCGTCTTGTGGAACTCATCCCGACACTTTGCTGGATCGAGTCCGGGATCGTCATCGAGCTGAGCGTGTGCAGAACTCGGAGGTGCCGTCGTTCGGTGCTTGGATCGGTCGGATCGTGAAGACGCACGACTACATCAACAGCGTTGTTATAACGCTTCCGCTTTCGGTCTCACGAGTGCGTGGACGGACACTCTCCTCTCGTTGCTATGCCATCACCATGGTCTTGCGTGTACGTAGGAAATTTTTTGAAATTACTACGTTACCCAACAAGAATATCCTCACGGGCTTCAAGTATACTTGACTACTGATGAAGTTAACCCGGCCTGTCCTGGCCGGTTTACGCCCATAGTAATATCCCCAACAGGTCGTGTGGGTAGAAACCTTGCTCAATAATTCTCCAAAGATTAGTAGAACTATGATTTAAATGACGTTTAAAGCGATACACCCAAGAGGCAAAATCCTCATTTTTCACAAGCTTAGGAGGAGGACCAACATGATTCATATGTGTGGAGGGAACCGGTCCTCCATAAGTAAGTGGAGGTTCAACATGGGAAAAGATGCCACTACCACTTCTACCACTAGGCAAAGGAACTTGATCACTAGTAGCTTCCCCCTTATTGGAGTTAGCATCCGCCACCTTGTTAGTGGGATCGACCACTTTCAATGGTGCAGTGGATAATTTAAGACCATCAAGAAAATTCTTAAACATGCCTTTGACCTCGGTCGTCATGGAGGTTTTCAATGTGTCCAAAGCCACATTGAGCTCCTCACGAGAGACTGAGGATCCCCCATCAGCCGTAGGCAAGAAAGGATTCACACCGGGGTGTTCCTCCACCTCGTCTGTGGTGTCAACCATACTCTTCGGATGAGAAAGTCCTTAATAAAGAGACGAGGCTCTGATACCAATTGAAAGGGTCGATATGGTTGACTAGAGGGGGGTGAATAGGAAACTAAAAAAATTTAGCTTCTCTTTACCAAATTAAACTTAGCATCAAAGTAGGTTGTCTAGATATGCAACTAGGTGAGCAACCTATATGATGCAACAACAACAAGCACACATGCAAGCAAGGGATACAACACAATATAAGCTTGCACAAGTAAACGTAAGAGATAACCAAGAGTGGAGCCGGTGGAGACGAGGGTGTGTTGCCGAAGTTCCTTCCCTTTGAGAGGAAAGTACGTCTCCGTTGGAGTTGTGTGGAGGCACAATGCTCCCCAAGAAGCCACCAGGGCCACCGTATTCTCCTCACGCCCTCACACAATGCGAGAAGCCGTGATTCCACTATTGGTACCCTTGAAGGCGGCGACCGAACCTTTACAAACAAGGTTGGGGCTCTCTCCACAACCGAATTGGAGGCTCCCAACGAAACCACGGAGCTTCACCAGAATGGAATATGGCTCCAAGGTGACCTCAACCGTCTAGGGTGCTCAAACACCCAAGAGTAACAAGATCCGTAAGGGATTAGTGGGGAGAATCAAATTTCTCTTAGTGGAAGTGTAGATCGGGGCCTTCTCAACCAATCCCTAGAAAATCAACAAGTTTGATTGGCTAGCGAGAGAGATCGGGCAAGAATGAGCTTTTGAAAGGCAATGGAGCTTGGTGGAAGAGGTCAACCGTAGGAAGAAGAAGACCCCCACCTTTATATAGGGGAACCAAAATCCAACCGTTTTCTGCCCAGGCCCGCAGCTAAGCGGTACTACCGCTCCTAGGAGTGGTACTATCTCTTAGGCGGTACTACTCCACACAAGCCTAAAAATACACAGAGTGTATCTACGGTAGTGCCGCCTGAGTGGTACTACCGCTGACCCCGGCGGTACTACCGCCTTGGGTTTTAGACCTGGAGGGCAGCGGTAGTAGAGGGTGCCAGGGCCGGCAGTACCGTGCCAAGCGGTACTACCGTCCTAGTGCCGCTCTACTACCGCTAGGAGCAAAGTGCGAACAGAACTTTGCACAAAGGAAAACCCCGCAAGCGGTAGTGAAGACGGTAGTACGGACTGTAGTACCGCCGGAGCGGTACTACCGTGCTACTACCGCCCTACTACCGTGAATTACAGACCGACAACCGAATGTTGCAAGCTCGGGGAAACCCTAAGCGGTAGTGCCACGGAAGTACCCAGCGGTACTACCGCATAAGCGGTGCTACCGTGGGCACTAGCGGTACTACCGCTGGCAAGATGTTGAAAACGCCACAGAAAACATGGAAAAGCTCCAGAGAAGGGAAAGGAGGTTGTCGGTGCATATGGGGCTGTGTACGTGTTGATTCCATCCATACCTTTCCGAAGCGGGCCCTCTTAATAGTACGGCTTTCCTATGACTCTAATCCACCGAAAAGAAACGTAGAGAACCGCCGTCTTCGAAAGGCTCCGAGGGGCATCGATTCGTCTAGTGCCTAGACGTGAGATATCTGAAATGCTCAATGCACACGATTAGTCCGCAAATGCATTGTCATCAATCACCAAAACCACTTAGGGAGAAATATGCCCTGACAGTAACTAACTCGGTGGAATACACCGCAAAAAAAATGTGCCAACAGAATTCGATCCTTGTACCTATTACGAGGTAACCCAACTAGCCAACCACCTCACCTACCTTCACTTCTTTGGAAAAAAATGAAAGCAAATAGGCTTTTTAACCTGTGTCCTTTAGGCTTTTTAACCTGTGTCCTTTCTACATTTGCACAAAAGTGAATGCAATGTCCGATCCTTTTTGCACTTAAGTAGATTATTTTACCAACTCGTCTCGAGTTGATGACACCATGGTAATTTTGGCAGGGGGTTGATGAAATATACCGCCGGTAATTTTGTGTGTGTATAGCATGGTAACTCACAGATCACATACCTGGTAACTTATGTACCCCAGTACTAATAACTTTGGGGATCGGGAGGGAGGCATTGATGAAATATCCTCGGTCACTTTTGTGTGAATATCATGATAACTCACGCATCACATACCTGAGAAACTTATGTACCCCGATCCTGATAACTTTGGGGGAAGGGGGTTGATGAAATATCCCCCAGTAACTTTGGTGTGAATAGCATGGTAACTCAGACATCAGAGACCCGATAACTTATGCACCCTGGTCCTGATAACTTTGGGGGGGTTGATGAAATATTCCCAATAACTTCGATGTGAATAGCATGGTAACTCAGACATCGGAGACCCGATAACTTATGCACCCCGGTCTTGGTAACTTTGGCGAGGAGGGGCTGAAATATACCCCCGGTAACTCACACATCGCAGACCTGATAACTTATGTACCCTGGTCTTGGTAAATTTGACGACCAGGTGGGGCGGGGGTGGTTCATGAAATATACCCCCGGTAACTTATTGTGTGAATAACATGATAACTCACACATTACAGACCTGATAACTTATGTACCCAGTCTTGGTAACTTTGACAACGATGGTGAGGGGCGGGGAGGGTTGTTGGTGAAATATACCCCCGGTAACTTTTGTGTGAATAGCATGGTAAGTCACACATCGCAGACCTAATAACTTAGGTACAAACATCGCGGTAAATTTAGACCCGAATAAAAAGTTGTTGAGAAATACCCCATTTTACTTCTATGCAAATAGCACGGTAATATATGCATCACATACCTGATAACTTAGGTACAAATAGCATGGTAACTTTGACCCGAGGGAAAGAAGTCGCTGAAAACACATCCCCGGTCACTTCTGCATAATAACATGTTAATATAGATATAACATAACCGATAACTTTTGACCAAAAAAGTTATCAAAACATGACAACATGATATCTAGCTTCTAAGTTCTCGTTGCAATGATTTTTTTAATGTGAAAATGACTTTTCAATCAGAAACGACAGTTTGAGCTATAAAACATTTTGCCATTTGAAATAGTGAGAATCTACATTGACATCAGCTTTCATGTGCTCTAGTGCATTTGCATGTGGAGAGAATGTTGGACGAGCCATTTTATGCCCAATTTCTATGAAAACGGGATGGTAACTGACGTACCACAGACGGGATGATAACTTATTTAGCCTAGGTCTGGTAACTTTTGACCCAAAAAATAAGTTGTGGCGCCCCCGATTCAATCGTACACTAATCATGCACGCAAATGTGTACGATCAAGATCAGGGACTCACGGGAAGATATCACAACACAACTCTAAAACATAAATAAGTCATACAAGCATCATAATACAAGCCAGGGGCCTCGAGGGCTCGAATACAAGTGCTTGATCATAGACGAGTCAGCGGAAGCAACAATATTTGAGTCTGAGACATAAGTTAAACAAGTTTGCCTTAAGAAGGCTAGCACAAACGGGATCTGAGATGAAAGAGGCGCAGGCCTCCTGCCAGGATCCTCCTAACTACTCACAGTAAATCGTCGTGAGGCTGCATGTAGTAGTAGGCACCCCGTGTAGTAGGAGTAAATCGACGACGGTGGCGTCTGGATCCTGGGCTCCAACATGTGGTTGCGACAACCAGGTAGAAGGGAAAGGGGGAAAAGAGGAAGAAAGCAACCGTGAGTACTCATCCAAAGTACTCGCAAGCAAGGAGCTACACTACATATGCATGGGTATATGTGTAAAGAGGCAATATCGGTGGACTGAACTGCAGAATGCCAGAATAAGAGGGGGATAGCTAGTCATGTCGAAGACTACGTTTCTGGCCGCCTCCATCTTGCAGCATGTAGAAGAGAGTAGATGGAAGTCCTCCAAGTAGCATCGCATAGCATAATCCTACCCGGCGATCCCCTCCTCGTCGCCCTGTTAGAGAGTGATCACCGGGTTGTATCTGGCACTTGGAAGGGTGTGTTTTATTAAGTATCTGGTTTTAGTTGTCATAAGGTCAAGGTACAACTCCAAATCATCCTGTTACCGAAGATCACGGCTATTCGAATAGATAAACTTCCTTGCAGGGGTGCACCACATAACCCAACACGCTTGATCCCATTTGGCCGGACACACTTTTCTGGGTCATGCCCGGCCTCGGAAGATCAACACGTCGCAGCCCACCTAGGCCAACAGAGAGGTCGAGACGCCGGTCTAAACCTAAGCGCCGCAGTGCAGGCCCATCGCCCTTAGCACACACTGCGTTCTATAACGCGCCGGAAGCGAACTAGCCCCTTAATACAAGAGCGAGGCTTACGTTCCAATCCGGTAGCGCGCCGCTTCGGCCGACGTCAAGAAGGCTTCGGCTGATACCACGACGTTGAGTGCCTATAACTTTCCCACGTAGTTGGTTAGTGCGTATAGACCAAATGGCCAGACTCAGATCAAATACCAAGATCTCGTTAAGCGTGTTAATGATGTAATCACGGACACCGACCAGGGCCAGGCCCACCTCTCACCTAGGCGGTCTCAACCTGCCCTGTCGCTCCGCCACAAGGTAACAGTCGGGGGCCGTCGGGAACCCAGGCCCACCTCTACCAGGATGGAGCCACCTGCCCCTTCAGCCCCCATCTCCGAATAGTATCACAAGTAATGTAACAGTATAAAGTATATAGCATATGCCCGAGATCACCTCCCGAAGTGATCACGGCCCAGTAGTATAGCATGGCGGACAGACAAGGGTGTAGGGCCACTAATGGAATACTAGCATCCTATACTAAGCAGTAGGATAGCAGGTAAAGGTAACAACTGTAGCGACAATGACAGGCTATGCAGCAGAATAGGATTAACCGAAAGCAGTAACATGCTACACTACTCTAATGCAAGCAGTATTTAGAAGAATAGGCGATATCTGGTGATCAAGGGGGGGGGGGGGCTTGCCTGGTTGCTCTGGCAAGAAGGACGGGTTGTCAACACCGTAGTCGAACTGTGGGTTCACCCGCAGCCATCGGGGTCTATTGGAAAGAAGTAACGGAGGGGGAACACAATAAATAACAGAGCAATCAAAGCATCACAAAGCGTAACATGGCAATACGCGGTGCTAGAGGTGACCTAATGCTGTAGGAGGTGATAACGGCGAAGGGGGAAAACATCTGGGAATGTATTCTCGGTGTTTCACGTTTTCAGGCAGATGAAACGGAGGTGGATTGTTGCATGTTCGCTATTCTAGGGATGAGTGGCGGACGAACGGGCTGCGTATTCGGATTCGTCTCGTCGTTCTGAGCAACTTTCATGTACAAAGTTTTTTCATCCAAGTTACGGATTGTTTTATATTAATTTTTTAAAGATTTAATCCATTTTCTAGAATTTCTGGAATTATCTAATTCGAAATATAAACAGAATAAAGTTTTGTCACCTAGTGCTAAACTAGCCGGGTGTATGACAGTGGGCCAGGGAGAAGCTGAGTCAGCAGGGTCAACAGTCAACTATCTTGTTGTTGGTGGTCAAAACTGCCAAGTGGGCCCAAAGTCATAGACTAGAGTTAATTAGATTTATCTAGTTTAGGTTAATTAGCTCGGTGGGGGGGCCTTTGTTAGTGGGTTAGGTGGGGTTAGACTTGGTGCTAATACTAATTTGTTACTAGCACCTAATTATGAGGCGGTCCCACCAAATAGTGGCACTGGCTTGCAGTTGTGCTCGTCCATGGCCTCATGGCAGAGCAGCAGCTTCGGCGCGATGGCGCCAAGCGTCAGCGATAGCGGGCGTCGGGAAGCATGGTGGGGCCAAGCGCGGCAGTGGGTGGGCCGAGCCATGACCCGGCAGGCATGGCCCGGAGCAAAGCGAGGCGGGATGAGGGAGCAGGCGGACGACAGGAGGCGCTTGTGGCAGAGGCCAGGCGTCAGCGGGAAGCCCGAGCGCGGAGGCAGCGGCGTGGGAGGGCACGGCCGGGCGGAGGCCGACGGCAGCAGCGGCGGGCATCGAGTGGCAACAATGGCGATCAACAAAGTGAGCGAGGTGAGCGAGGCGGCAGGGGCGAGGCCACGAGTAGGCGGTCGCGTGGTGAGGCGGGGTCATGGCGGGCGAGTCGGCGGTGAGGCTTCGGCTCGGCAGGCTTGTGCTATGGCTCGAGAACGAGGGGAGCAACAGGCGTGTTTGAACCAGGAGTCACATGAGACTAGCGACACTCGTGGCTGACCATATGGTCACCGGAGGGTGGCGGCGGTGAGGCACTGCGGAGCGGCTACGACGGCGATGCGGGGAACCCACGTAGAGGACGCGCGCGAGAAAAATAGGAGAGGGAGGAGGTGCGTGAGCTCACCAAGGAGCTGTGGGCGTGCTCAGACGCGTCGGGGGAGGTCGGGAGCAGGCGAATCGGAGAAGGGGAGCTTCGGGGACCGGTGGTGTTGACGAGGTCGATCCAGACGAGGCAAAGCTTATCAGCCCGATACACGGCTTTGGTTCGATGAGGATGAACATGACGGAGCTCCCAGTGTAGTCCTAGGTGGCGGCGACGACGGTGGGCGCGAGGTTTGTGACGACGGTGGCGACGGAGCTTCGGCTTGTCGCAAGGAGGAAGAAAAACGGCGCGAGGGGATGGGAAATGGCAAGCTAGGGTTCTACGAGGGGGCTCGAGGGTGTCAAGTAGGCGTCGTGGAGGAGGACAGATGGCCGACGTGTGGCGATCGCCGGCATGGACGACACAGGCGCGTCCAGCCAGCCCCTGATGAACAGAACAAGAAGAAGATGGGGATGGTGGACTGGGCCGGTACTATAGCCAGTGGGCTCAAGTGCACAGTGTACTTTAGTTTTTCTCCTATTTCTTATTTTTGTTTTTCTTTTACTATTTTTCTTTTTGCTTTAATTTTATTTCCCAAATTATTTTAGTTTTACAAAATACACAAATGGTTCCTAAATTGGTATTGCTATATATACTACTGCCACATTAATTTGGGTAACTAAATAAAATAGTTTAATATTTTATTTATTGAAAAAGGAATTCAATTAATTGTTTGTGCTACTATTTAAAACATTTTAGAGTCTTTAAGCCTTTTATAACAGTGTGGTTTCTCCACCATAATTACTTATGAATTATTTGGCTCACTTCAAACATTTTATTTTTAATATTTGAAAACTTTTATTGTTTGCTTGATTTTGAATTTGAATTCGAACCGGTTTCGAACTAACGCGAGATTAGCAACAGTAATCGAGGTGACGTGGCATCATTAGCAGAGGGTTACTGTAGCTTAATTATCCGGGCGTTACATAAGTCGTCGAAACATACCAATATGGGATCTAGTTTCAGAGATCTCGTCGTGATGATTTTTTATGTGAAAACAAATTTTGAATCGGGCGACGGTTTGAGCTATAAAACTTTTTAAAGTTTCGAAATAGGAAGAATCTTTGCTGACATCACCAATTTTGTCTTATATGCATGCATACATGTTTAGAGATATCAAATGCGTGCAAACTCGCTCCGGTCCATATATTTTGTCAATAAAATAATGAGGAATTAGCAACTAAAAATGAATAAATCATGAGGATTAGCCCTAGTGCAGGATTAGCAAGCGGATTAGCTATTAAAGAAGGAAAGAATGATCATTCGTATCTATTCCTATCTTTGACTAGTCGGAAGTTAGTCAAGTCCTTTATATTATTATATTTCCATGTTCATAATTAAAGAGTTTATATTCTATGCTATAACTGCTATAATCATGGAATGTGCGATTCAGCGGAAAACTCATATCCACGTGTGGAATGATAAACGGTAAAATAAAAGGTTCCTAGTATCGCCTCTAAGACTAGCTCAAATGTTGTTGGTGATCATGTTCTCTGAATTTTAGGATATCGTTAAGCGTAATGATAGTCCTAAAACAACATTAAGATTATGACATTGGAAGAGCGATCATATTGAATTGACCCAATCTTGTTTGTTATGAATTAAGTTAATATCGCATGCATTCAATTGTAATAACATAGAGTGTTAACTTGTGAAACTACTCCTTAGACCATGAGAGTATCGTGGTCACTTCTTACAGTATAGTGGGCTTTGGGGTTGCTCAAACGTCACCTGTAACATGGTGATCATGAAAACAACTTGCAGGTTCATCGGAAAATTTGACAAGTGGTCGGATAGCTCGAGAGTGGAATTTGCTCCTCCGACGATGGAGAGATATTCTTAGGGACCTCTTGGTGTTATGGCATCAATCATCGCCTGGACAGACACACGTGACTTCGTCACGGGGATGCCGAAACACAATAACGAGAAAGAAGAACAAAACTGGTAATGAGGATTTCGATATAACAATCATAGTGATTACTCAGGAGGATACCGATGTGAAGTATCACGAAGCAAAGGGAACATCACATGATAACTAAAATTTCACTCGAATCTCATTCGTGTGCTCATAGGGACCGATACAGACGTCCGTGGTCCCACTGTCGGTTATTGAACGAACTGTTTCGTTCATGTCTATGGGTTACCGAACCTACGGTGTCACAAGCTTAAGGAAATCACGATCTGCTGAGTGTTAGTAGCACGGGAGTCATGAGAATATATTTGTGGATTTTTTTCATGAATATTCAGAATAGTTTCGAGAGGATCCGGAAGCGTTTCGGGGGTCACCGGAAGGGTTTCGGATAGTATCGGGTAATACTGGGTATTACCAAAAATTATATAGGTGGAAAATGTTTCCTGAGATGTTAAAATATCTATAATGGTCTAGAGGTATTTAGATTATTTTATATTTAATTAAATATCAATGGGCCTTAAAGGGCCAAGAGGTAGAAGGCAACTTGGGCTACAAGGGCCCAAGTAGGGAAGACGCCCCCTTCCTTGTGGGGGCGATTGACAAGGGAGGTAGTAGGACTCCCTCCCCATGGCCGGCGCCCCAAGAGGAGATTTTCCCCCCTTGGTGGCTGCCCTCTCCTCCTCCACCAACCTATATATACTAGTTTTTTTTCTCTATTGGATACACAAGTTTTGGAGCCTCCTCTAGTTCTTCTAGTTCATGTTCTAGTTGGTCCTAGGTTACTAATTAGAGCGTGGATAATCCTCTTGTCCTTGTAATTAGAAGCTCAGGGTGGTTCTAATTTCATCTCTCTAACTCTCCGGCGATGATTAGCTCTACACGGCGAAGCGCTGCACGCTTGCAACCAAGTAGAGAGGTCGTGCTTTTGGTCTTCGGTTTGATGGACTATTCGTGGGTGGTACTAGGAATCGCTCATCGATGGTTCAAGGGAATACAAGTATGATCTACACCGACACGTTCTTCTTCTGCTGCAACTCGGTGACGGTAATGATCGTGATCCCAACCCGTTATGCATCTTCATATGATCTTGGGTGATCTTAGGTACATTTTTTTTGTTTTCTACTATGTTTCCAACACTGGTATCAGAGCGGGATTATGAGTAGGTGTAGGTTGCGATCTAGATTACATGTGATTGTGAGGGTTGATGTTCTTGCCATGCTTTCCTTGGGTGTTGCTTCGGTTCAATTCATAAACGACATGGTGTAGCTTTTCACAAGGTTCTGACAATCGATCAGCTCTGGCTGTCGACGATCTTCTAACAGTTTCTTGGGCTTCACCATAGTTGAGAATAGTTAATTGTTGCGTACGCAAGAGGGTGCCAGAGATGGATGATCTTTTAGAGGGTCATGCGTATTGATGAAGTTTAGTGTGGGGCTAGAGTTTTTTAATTAAGTCTCTTGTTTCACACACCCTGAAACTTAATCTAGCATTAAGAATCATCACCTTAATTATGGACGTAGGTAGCTAGTACTACTTGTTAAAACTGGTTAACCGCGTAGCTAAAATTTTGCTAAAACCGATTAGAGGACGTCTAACTTGGTTTTGCAGGGTATGCATATGATGTGATATAGCCTTCGTCATGATAATGAGTATATGTATGAGATGGTTATATGTTGTAATGTTAAGTGGCGCTGCGCGTCACGGCATGATGGCTGGAGCCACGAGATTTCCACGTTAATGTAAAATTCGTAGAGGACTACAAGTTATAGGTGACGATGGCAAACATATAGGGAGGACCCCGACGAGGAGAAGGTGTACATGGCGCGGGACAAGAAGCTATAATTTCGTGCCACAACAGAATTTTTGAAATTAGTGCCATGACCACAATTTTGAAACAATCGCCATGACAACATTTTCTGAAATTGCTGCCACGACAACGTTTTTGAAATGGTTGCCACGACAATGAAATATTGGCTATCATGACGCTTCGACTGAAGATTGAGATGATCATGGAGATTCCCGGCACCCAGAGCTATACCATATCATGCTTTTATGAATTATCTGAGATGTTTATCCCTTTGTTGTTTGCACCCTTTGATTGCGGTAGTCAATTATTAGGGTGATCTCTCACAGTAAAAATCAAGTTAAAATGTGTTCTTCCCAGTGTTGCAACCGTCTACGACATTCTAGCATCTTGGAGTTCGTCATGTCCACATGAGTTTAGACGAGATGAGAGATGTAAGACGAAGATGGTTAGACCATATGTGCATATAACACTTGGTTAACTTGAATTTCTAACAGAATCATTCTAAACTCGGAGCACAAAGCATCGAAAGATGAACAAGAGTTATATGGTGATATGGTTGGCAATAGATTGCCCACCATTCGAAATTCTCGTCATCAGTGATGTCTACATCAATGACTGAGAACTAGATTTGGATGTTGAATCACTCACTATTAATTATGAGAGATATTAATTTGAGTGGGAGTGCACTTTATATTATTAAAATTAAACAACTTAGTGCAAGGTTTAATTGTGATAATGTCTAAATATTTTTGTGTCTATCGTTGTAGAGCAATGGCTTGCAATATGTTCAACTTAGCCCCTATATTAGAGAAAGAAAAAGTTGGCTGCTGATGGTGGAAACTATGCGGATTGGATCTGAAACCCGAGATTTCTTCTCAAGAGTGCTAAGAAGGAGTATGTGTTGGATCAACCCCTAGGTGATGCTCCTGGAAAGGATGCAACACCAGAAGAAGTTGATGCTTACGCTGTTCGTAGTGATGGCTATGATTCAGTCCAGTGCCTCATGTTAACTTGCTTGGATCCTGAGCTACAAAAGCATTTTGACGATCTACTACCCAATTCATAATTGCGTCACTGGAAGTTATGTACAAGAAACATGCAAGGACCGAACGTTTTGAATTAATCAAGGCCTTGATTGAATGCAAGATGAAAGAGGGTTCCTCAATGAGTGACCATATAGTAAAGCTTGTTGGCTACGTTGATAGACTGGCTTCTTTGGAATTTGGAATTCCACCAACACTCGGTACATATATTGTGCTTGCTTCACTGCCACCATCTTACGATGGCTTTATCATGAATTACAACATGAATGGGATGGAGAAAAGTGCAAACAGGTTGTTTGCTATGCTCAAAACTGCGGAAGCTGGAATGCAGAAGAACAAGACAGTATTGATGGTCAACAAAACCACCAGTTTCAAGAAGAAGGGCAAGCCCAAGAAGAAGAAATCTATTGAAGCCGGTAAGACCGACTTTCAAAAGAAGAACAAGGGCGGAGCCTCTAAAGAGACTGAATGTTTCTACCGCAAGCATAAGGGACACAGGAAGCGTAACTGCGAGAAGTATTTGGCAGATAAGAAGAACGGTTCTTCCGGTAAAGGTATAATAGTTATACAAAGTTAATGTTATTCTACTTGAAAACTTCTGTATGTCATGGGTATTTGATATTAATCGATTTCTCATGTTTTGCAAACCGATACAGGGACTACAGAAAGCTCACAAGGAGAGAAGAAATGAAGTCGTGATACAAGTCGAGATTGGTGATGGGATTGCTACTCGGAGACTCTCGAAGTCATGTCTTTAGTTTATCTTCGAGATTTATCTTAGAACTAAAATAATAGTTATTTTACTTCGGAGTTGTAATGCATTATCCTATGGATTATGTGATGGATATTCTTATAAGTGTTAAACAATAGTTGTTCAAATTATTATGAGAATATTTTTTTTGATTAAACCTTTATTTTGAGATGGTTTATTCATGATAAATCTTGAAGTTTATGATCTATAACATTAAAGCTCCATAGGAATACCGCGAGGACTTATTTGAGAGGCTTTTGATGGAACTCTTCCCACATAAATCCAACATGCTTCATACATCACTATGGAACATTTCTTCATATAAGATACAATGACCTTAATGCTCCATAGGAATTGTCATCCAATACTACAGCTAAGAGCAAATATTCATCCTTACGGCAATCATCCTTAAGGCCCACCTATGTAATATCCGTTCAAGTATATCTCAGTCAAAGCATTAGTCCATAGAGATTGTCATTAATTAGCAAAACCACACTTACGGGCTACATGCCCTTTCAAGACGACCTAGTGGTTGTCGACGGCCACCACCGAGAAAGCCCCGGCACTGTCCCTGACCTGATCGAGTCATACTCGCACGCCGCCACACCCATGGCCATCGGTGTTGATTCGACCTACAACGTAGCAACAACAAGGGCGCATACTCCGACTAACGCCACAATAAAGAAATAGGAAGGAGAGCACTAACGCGAGGGCAAGCCAGCTCGGACTTGGTCTGCTCTCAATACCTGCACTATGTCGGACATTCATCACTGCCAAACAGATTTGTGTCCCCCCGGCGGCAAACATCGCCCGTCGGTTACACAAACCACCGCTGCCGGAGAGCAACGGGTTGCCGTACAGACACCCGGAGAGCCTGAGCAGCTCCACCATGCCAGGCCCGCGCCGCCCCACCAGTGCTGTGACAAATCCGTGTGTCCAGCACGAGCCCAGCCACTGCTGCCACCCCTACCCGGCGCTAGCCGAACCGGTGCACTCATCGAGGGACACCGCCCAACAGAGGCTTGACCGAGCCTCCACCAACCACCGCACCGCACGCACGCCCGACCCGCGCGCCGCTACTAGATCCACTGAACAGTGACATCCCAGCTCCACGGGCACGGCTGACCACCTCCACACCGCCCGGAGCCACCGCTCGTGTCGCCCTTCCGACGCCAAGCACCACCACCAGATGCCGATGTTCTAGTGTACGCCGACAAAGAGCCAAGCTATGCCGATCTGCATTTCATTCCATGAAGAAGCTGTTACATAGCTTAAGATGAGCACAAAACTAATTCAACTTCTTCGGAGAGAAGATGAAATAGCCACAACAACACGCACACCACAACACCACAACAACACTAACTCGGCTTCAGTGCTAGCTCGAGCAAGTGGAGTAGGTCCTCGGCATCCATCTCATCTAACCAAGCAAGGCGAAACCTTTAGCATTAGTCATCCGGTTGCCACCCGAAACACCCCACAAACAGGAGGAGGGGTGTCGCGTGGGAACGAAATGATCATGAAAACCAAGACCTCCCATAAAATTTGGGTGTGTCATCACCTCTCAAGACACTGAAGCATCTTCTCTTTCTCCTCTTATGATAGACTTTATATGTCCACAACAGCCCCTTGGTAATTTAAAGGAAGCCATGTGAAGGAAATATGCCCTAAAGGCAATAATAAAGTTGTTATTTTATATTTCCTTATTCATGATAAAGGTTTATTATTCATGCTAGAATTGTATTGAACGGAAACTTAAATACATGTGTGAATACATAAACAAATACCGTGTCCCTAGTAAGCCTCTACTAGACTAGCTCGTTGATCAAAGATGGTTAAGGTTTCCTAACCATAGACATGTGTTGTCATTTGATAACGGGATCACATCATTAGGAGAATGATGTGATGGACAAGACCCATCAGTTAGCTTAGCATATTGATCGTTTAGTTTATTGTTATTTGCTTTCTTAATGTCAAATACGTATTCCTTTGACTTTGAGATTATGCAACTCCCGGATACCGGAGGAATACCTTGTGTGCTATCAAACGTCACAACGTAACTGAGTGATCATAAAGCTGCTCTATAGGTATCTCTGAAGGTGTTTGTCGAGTTGGCATAGATCGAGATTAGGATTTGTCACTCCGAGTATCGGAGAGGTATCTCTAGGCCCTCTCGGTAATACACATCATAAGCTTGCAAGCAAATGACTAAGGAGTTAGTTACGAGGTAAAGCACACTAGAACATCATCTTAGCCGTGTGCGCGCCCCCCTCCACTGTTTACACCCCGGTCATATTTTCGTAGTGCTTAGGAGAAGCCTTGCGGAGATCACTTCACCATCACCGTCACCACGTCGTCGTGCTGTCGGAACTCATCCACTACCTCGCCATCTTGCTGGATCAACAAGGCGGAGGACATCACCAAGCTGAACGTGTGCAGAACTTGGAGGTGCCGTACATTGGGTACTTTATCAGTTGGAGTACGAAGAAGTTCGACTACATCAACCGTGTTACTAAATGCTTCCGCTTACGGCCTACGATGGTACGTAGACACTCTCCCCCTCTCGTTGCTATGAATCTCCATGGATAGATCTTGCGTGTGCGTAGAATTTTTTTGTTTTACATGGAATGTTTCCCAACACCATGTAATACAGCAGAATAGCTTGGACAACAGGCTTCACCAAAACATTTTTGCCTTCTGCTGACAAGAGTTTTACCATCCAACATTGGATCTTGTTCCATATTATGTCATTTAGATACTTGAACATGCCATTTTTTGATCTCCCACTTCGGAGGGCATGCCAAGATACTTTTCACTTGAAGATTCATTTTGCAGATGTAGCGCCAATTATACCTTCTCTCTAACGGACCGAGGACACCCTTTACTAAAGCATCTAGATGGTTTTTCCAATTGATTATCTGACCTGATGCCTTATAATAAACATCCAAAAGGTGTGAAACTCCCTCGTCCTCTACTCGCTTTAATAAACAACATGTTTTCATCTGCAAAAAGTAAGTGGTTTACTGCCGGAGCAGTTTGAGGCACTTTAATTCATAAAGGTACGATGACCGTCATTAGCTTTCAATAGGCACGAGAGGCCCTCTGCTACTAACAAGAAGAGATACGGTGAAAGAGGGTCTCCCTGACGGATTCCACGTGAAGGCTTAAAATTGTACAACCTTATACTATTAAACATCACACAAAAGAAATTGAGCTTATCATACCCGTAATGATGGAGATCCATTGGTGATTAAAAACCAACTTTTGCATGGTCATAAGAAGATAACTCCACTCAACTTGGTCATAGGCTTTGCCATCTCTAACTTTAGGTCACTGGATCTATGTTTCTTTGTTGTGTTCCGCTTCATGAAGTGCAAATACCAAAATAATGTTATTTTTTATTAAGTGAAAAAAGTTGACTGCTCCTTTGAAATAATGTCTGGGAGAATTACCACTTCTTTGAAGCAATCTTGTAGAGTACATTCCACAGGCTGAGAGGACGGAATTGAGATAAAGCTGAAGGGTTTAGTACTTTAGGAATGAGAACCAGGATCGTGTCATTGATCGATTCCGCAGTTTCAGCTCCTTCACAATACGCAAAACAACATTTGTTACCTTATATAGATGAACAGGGGACGCGATTTGAGCATGCCCTTAAAGAAGCCCTAGAGAGGGAGACCCGAGTCATAGCTTGCAAGTTAAGTAAAGATCCTCTACCTCTCGTCGGCGCCGCCGCCGGTTCGCCCCGTCTTCGGTAGCTTTAGGGCCATGACGCGGTGGATACCGGCCATTGCCGGTGCAAGGGCTCTGTTTATAGATGTTCCTTCGAGTTTTGTTAGGGTTTGTGTCCTGCTCAGAAAGATCAGACGACAGCGACTCCCTGAAGATGGAATAAGGTTCTCCCCGCCTAGACACCGCCCCGATGGTGTGTCTAGCATCGTCAGTGGGCGTGCGGAGGTGTGTCTCTGGCGGATCTGTCCTTGGTGGATTTACTCGGATCTAGTCGTAGTTAGTCTACGTTTGTTGTGGTGGGTGCATGGCAGATGCCAAAGGATGGCTAAAGAGAGGGACAGGCTCGAGGGCACCGGTGGGCTCCTGAGGCAAGGTCGGCATGAGTGAGTGAGGGACGCAAGACATACCCAGGTTCGGGGCTCTCCGGAGAGATAACACCCCTAGTCCTGCCGAGTGTGGTTTATATGTGGATGCACGTAGCAATACAGAGTTGCTCCTAGAGTTGTTTGGGGGAGGAAGGAAGGCAGGCCAACGCTTAGGCTGCTCCTTCTCCTGGTGTTTCTGTGTTCTACTAAATGATCTGATCGCGTGTCCCTCGTGCATGGAGGCCTGCTGGGGGATTTTATAGGTCAAACCCCCAGGGTTACAATGGTAAAGTTACATGGTCGCGGGGCCGAGATGTCAGCGCTGGGGCCCGCCGGGTTCTTCGGGCGCGGGTCCCGTGCGCCAGGGGGCACTGTTCCCCATCTTGTCTTGCGTCATGGAGTGGTTGGGCCGGCTCGGCTCTGATGGCCTCGTCGCTCGTCGCCATCGGCTTGCGTCGCCAGGACGAGGGGGCACTGATGCTATCTTGGCCACAGTCGCCGGAATAGGCGGGCCACTATTGCCACGCTCCTGCCAGTCAGAGGAGTTGGTGGGCCACTGTAGCCATGCTCTTCTCCTTTACGGGGACTTGATCCGTCGTACGCCTCGTATGGGACGGGAGCTGACCCGAGGCCGGGTTGAGGAAGTCTTGGCTTGGCGGGGTCGGCAGACATGCGCCAACGGCCCCGGCCGTGTCGCGGTCTTGGCCGCATTGCGGGGTTTGGCCGGATTGCGGGGCTTGGCCGGATTGCGGGGCTTGGCCGGGTTGAGGAACCCGGCCAAGTGTAAGCCGGATTGAGGAGCGAAGCCGGCCCTGATGTTTTTGAAAAGGATCCGGGTTCCGTTGTCTGCCCGGGGTTCATCCCCCCGACAACGTTGGTGTGTCTTCAGGTTGGATCCTACTGATCTACGCTACTCTTCATTGCCGATGGTTGTTGTTCTACTGCGTTAGTCCTATGGGGTCATAGCACGACCACTTCCCGGTTGTCTGCTGCAACAAGTTTTGCCCGACTTCAACGAGAGAGGGCGATGACGGCGGATGCGGTGGTGGCATGAGTTTGTATCGTCTCTCGGTTGTAATGCGGTGATGATTGCTTTACGGAAAAACTAATGCCCACACGTGTGGGCGTTTGCACATCGCTCACACGCCTCCATCACCACTCATTTTGCCACGTATAAACAGATGACATCAGTAGAAATCTTTTTGGTTTTCGGCTTAGAAATGTTTTATCTCCTAATTAAAAATCCGTTTTCACCATTAGATCCATCTCGACGAGATCTTCAAAAGTAGACCCATGTTGATATGTTTCAACGAAATTTTTTTTGCCCAAAAGTTGCCATGATGTTTACACTGTAGCTGCTATAGTGCTTAAACTAAAGTTGTCATGTGACAATTTTAGTTTGTAGATCATGGCAATTTTAGTTTTTTGATAATGGCAATTCTAGTACTTTGACCATGAAAATATTTTTTTGTATGAACCATGGCAATTTTAAGTGCATGTATATGGCAATTTTAGTTTATAGTGCATGGCAAGTCTAGTTTTTTAATTGCCCGTTTTATAATATGTCAAAATTTACTTTTAAATATAGAAGAAAATAGTTGAAACATATCATGGCAACTTCAGTTTAAATATCACGGCAATTCATGTGCAATAGACATGGCAACTTTTAACAAAAAAAAAATCATCGAAATATATTGATATGAGATCTAGTTTCGAAGATCTCGTCGCGATGGATTTAACGGTGAAAACGGATCTTCAATCGGATTTTTCATTTAAGAGATAAAACATTTTAAAAACAGAAAATCCAAAAAGATTTTCACGTGCATGCATGCGGTGACATGGCGTGGTCTGTGTGTTATAGATCGTGTGGGCAGGTTTGGTTTTCACCACACATGTGGTCGTTAGCATTGTCCTTGCTTTATTATAATATAAAGCGGGGAAACCCTTTTTTGTCAGAGAGGGACGATGATGGCGGCGCGCTTTCGGCTCGCTTCATTGATTATAGTCGTCGCTACGTGGTCGAAGATGAATAGAATGGAATGTTTCTCCAAAAAAAAATGCCCAAGGCAATTGGATTTCTTATGTCAAAATTGTGAAAACCAAATGCGACACCAACTTCATGCAACGGCGGCTTCCCTCTCGCATCGTTTTCGGCTTCACGTTGTATGCCACCGCGGGCACGACTCGTCAACCGCCGCCACCCTTTGCCGGGCCACCGAAAGACGTCGCGGGAGGCCGCACCGGCACGGCACAACCAGACGCGGACAGGACCCTCACGAGATGCGTTGGCCGCGCCTCGCCGCCCGTCGGCACGCTGGACGCCAGGCACGACGCCATCTTCTTCAGAGCAGAGCCATCTCGGTGGCCGTCGAACACGAAGGCGGACGTGACCGGCGCGTCGCTGGCGACGACACCACATCGTTCGCTGGCCCGTATCAGCTCCACCGGCAGGTCGAAGCACGGCGACGGGCAGTATCCATGGACGGCGCCACTGTCGTCCCTTTCCCCCGGCTCCACCAGGAAGTCGAAGATGATGTTGCTGCCGGAGTAGAGCGAGGAGCACTCGAGCTTCTCCAGGGACGCCGCGCGGGTTAGCAGCACCTGCGGGGGTTCCTGCTCCGTGCGCTGGTCTTGTTCCGGAACCGCTGGCTGCTCCTGCTGGCTCTCGCCGGTTTCCTCGGGCTTCTTCTTGGAGAGTCCTGGGAGGCAGAAGCACGTGAGCAGCGTGCCGCAGGTGAAGCCGTCGCGCTCGTCGGGCTCGGCGTTCGGCGCTTGGGACATGGCGCTCGCCGGCCGGTTGCACACAAATTCGAACGCCTTGGAGCGAGTGGGGAGGACGTAGGTCTAGCTAGCGCAGTACCGGTATATAGTGAGGTGGCCGGGTAAGGTCGCGGAGGCGGGTGGTGGTGGAGTGGAGGGGCACACCGCCGGTCAGCCCGCTAGATCGTGTGTTTCATGATTTCCTGGCTTAACTTAGTCGTCGGGGCCCACTTACATGCTCGTTCTGCGTAGATCTAGCCGTATGGCGCTTGGTTCGTTGACTCGACTTCGTTCATGTGCTGTGCATGCTCTGCATGATCGTGATACCATGATACAGCTGCTCAAAAAAATTGCAATTTTTTTAGAAAAAACGAAAAATAAAACTCTGAATGTTCACAACATATGAGTCTACAGTCTCTAAAATTTTCAATCCCAAATTCGAAGTATACACAGAGAATCCAAGAAGACAAATTCAATAGTGAGTAGTGTTATTTGTCTTTTTGTGACACTGTTCATGCTAGATTTGTCCCTTTTGTTTCTCATTGTATATTTCGAATTTGGGTCTGAAAATTTAAGGGATTGTATAAACATATCTTGTTGAACGTTCACATTTTTTATCGAATTTTGTGGGGACTTGCAAATTTGTGTGATATTCCCCCCTCGTACTATACTGTTTCAGTGGAACCGAGGGAGTACATCCGTACTGCCATCGCATTCCAGTTCACCAAACTGACAGATCAGTTCAAGTTCCTTGAAAACGCACATATTACCTAAGAATTTTGAAGGTAGTACAGAGTACAGAGTACACAACCGTTTGGTGATCTTCTCAGTTCTTCTCTACAATTAGTTTAGCTCTTGCATGCCCAGCCTCTATCCTGTACTGCTCGCCCATCCCCAGGTGCGTCATCAAGAACCAGACGACGGTGAGCAGCTCGCCGCCGTTGCTCAGCTGCTTGGCGTGGAAGTTGCTCCGGCACTTGCTGGCGGCGTAGCAGAGCATCTCCACCCACACCACGCGAATGAGCCGCCACCTCTTGCCGGGCGGCAGCTCCAGCAGCGACTTGGCCAGCCGGCACGCGTCGAACAGCACGGACTTGCTCCTGTCCCCCTTCACGTCCCTCGGCGCAATCTCCGCGTTCACCTCCAGCACCATCCTTGCCGCGGCACGCTCATCCGGCCGTGTCGCCTCCCGCCCCAAGAAGTTCTTGGCCTCCGCGCATGTGTCCCCGAACCGGATCTGCCCGATGCCCGCAGTCAGCATGAACGGCCGAGCCACGAGCAGGAAAAGCATGTAGTTTGACACCGCCCTGCTGATGCTGACATACTCGGTGAGCTTGGCGTCGTCGTTGTTGTTGTCGTCCGAGAAGAAGCAGAGGTCCGTGGCGATGTGCCAGAGAAGAATGCTCTCGTCGAACTCTGCCTCGACGCTCCAGCCGAGCTCCTTGTAGTAGCCCTTGCACTGGAGCGCCCACTGGCCCCTGTGGTTGCTGAACTTGCGGTAACTCTCGGTGTCCACGATGCTGAGCGCCTTGTCTTTCAGCTCCCTGAACACCGAGATCTTCAGCTCGGGCGACACGTCTATGTGCCAGATGTACAGCCAACTGTCCAAGTGCCCTTTGAGTCCGAGCAGGCTCAGGATCTTGGTGACCAATGTTGGTTTGTCCTGGAGGCAAAAGCTGATGAGATTGTGCTGCGCCATCAAATTGGACCACTTCGCCCGGCTTTCTGGCCGGAAATACTTTATGCACCGGAGGATCAGATGGCTGAGCGAATGGCAGATGGAACCTCGCATAGCTGCGTATGTCCAGTATGATACAAGCATCATACCAATGGCAGAAACCTCCAAGCAAAGCGCTCCTCCAAACAACAGATTGGTGATGAGGACATCGATGCCGTCGTACGACCCGCGTCGACCCTTGTGTAGCACATTGAAGAGGACGCACGCTGTCGTCGTGGAGACGAGTGTGACACAGCGGAACAGGCGGCCATACCAGGTGTGTATCACCGCCGCCTTGGAATGCAGGGTGTCATACATGAGGGACAGCTCGATCTCGATGATCTTGTACGCCTGCTCCGGCATCAGCCGCAGAAACGTGGCCTGGCTTATGGTACGGTCTTGGAAACTGAGGATGAGGTTCACGAACAGGCGCTTGAAGGTCACGAAGAAGCACCGCGCCTCGGTGATGACCGTGGCATAAGGCACGGTCTCCTCTGTGATTGCCGGGGCGGTGACCCCAGCGCGTCGCTCTGGCTCGATGATGATCTTCGCCTGGAGCCCCGCCTCGCGTGTGAAGCGATACTCCTCCATGAACTTGGCGTAGTTGGGGCCCGGGTCCGGCGTCGTGACCATGCCGCTCCGCAGGTTGTCCATGCTGGCGCACTTGAGCGCCCATGTCCTCTCGCCGTACTTAAGAATGCCACTCAGGAACATGAACACAGCCGGGTATAGGATATCGGCACCAGGGCGAGACTTGGAGAAGACGTAGACAGCAAGGGCAACCTGTTATAACACAAGACAAGGCAAGGCTTGGTTGTTTCAAGTTTGTGAAGTGAGCAGTACTAACTCTGTCTGAAGTGCAAAAGATTCGAGAAATTAACCATACCTGCGACAACAGGCTGAGCAGGTGACGCTTCCAGAGCTCGTTGTCTTCAATGGAGAAGGCAGTGATGGTGTCCTGGCCACCGAGGTGAAGGAGCAGGAACGGCGCCCAGAAGACCTGGATGCGGTGGTTGCGGTTGAAGAACGACTGTGCATCGTCACCGCCGCCTCTGGGCACACGCGTCTGGGAGAGGTACCCGAGCGCGTAGATGGCAATGGAGTCCGCGAGCAGGTAGGCGAGCCAGAGGAGCACGCTGAGCAAGGCGGAGACGTTGCGCTTCCGGATGCCCGCGGAGAAGAGGAGGAACACCTGCAGCGCGAGGCTGGTGAGCACAAGCACGCGGATTTCCCACTCGTTCCACACAGTGAGTAGGCCTCCCATGGAGTGTGTGCTCATGCCGTTCCCCTCCATCTCTGCCTTCCACTCCGGCAGCTAGCACTTCTCCAGGATCATATCCTACTGCTCCTGGGGAGACTTGGCTCCTGGTCTCCCATGGGGTCAACCTCACGCGTCATTGGTTTTCTTAATGATTTCAATGAGACATGTACGCGTCTGGAAGAAGAAACAAGAGCCAAAGTGGGCACTAAAAGTTAAGGGCCGTCACTGTCTTGGTCTCTGCGCCTCATGGTTCAGTTAGCTCCCCCCTCTTTATCCCTTTATTATCCTGTGAATCCATCAAACAGCTACTGAAAAATCCTCCATCAAACTACCTTCTTACGAGCAATTTCTGACCGGAAAAGCCGAAGGGGTCGATGGCCGTGGTCGTGCAGTTTCTGGTTAGAAAGTTCGTTGATAGCCTGGCGGAGGAGGGAGCCGCGGAGCTCCCTTTCAGCTCCCACTTCTACGACATGAGGGCCGGGTTGGAGAAGGCAGCCATTTCTTCCACCAACGCCGATGAGCTCCGAGAGTGCATGTACGAACTCAATAACCTGCTCTCGCAGTGCCGCATGCTCACCAACCGGCCAATCACGCGCAGCTGCTTCTTCTCCCCCTCCGAAGCGTGGCTTTCCAACAAGGTCAAGCAGCGGGTGATCGCCGTGAAGCGCAGAGTCCTGCAATGTGTCCAGAACGACGACCCCAACGGCGATGCTGCAGCCTCGCCGGAGGAGAATGCCACCACCGCTGGGTTCAGCCGGTGGAGTACTTCTTGGGTTGAGCAGAGCAGGGTCTACGGGTTCGACCAACAGCTCGCGGCGCTAGAGTCCAGGGCGTTCGGGGACAGCAGCCCCGGACGACTTACCGGCATCGGCATCGTCGGCATGGGCGGCATCGGGAAGACTGCACTCGCGCAGCTCGTGTTCAACAGCCCGTTGGCCAGGCGCCGCTTCTTCCCCAGGATCTGGGTGTGCCTGTCGCGCACCTCTTGCATTGGCAAGGATGTGCGCAAGGAAGTCTTGCAAAGCATACTTATGGCCCTCGGACTCGAAGAGGAGTTCATATTGGCTATTGATAGCCTGGGAGACCTGGAGTTAGCTGTCCATGAGCAGCTCAAGGGGAAGCGGTACCTCATAGTATTCGATGATGTCTGGAACATCGACGACTGGTACGCCAACGTTGCAGGCCATGAAAATGCCTTGTCGAGGGGCGAACAATTGCCGAACGGCCTTGCGCTCGGGTTGCCCAAAGAGAGAGGTGGAGTTGTGGTCGTTACCAGCCGGCAGGAGCAGGCAGCAGAGATGATGGTGGGGAAGGGTAGTGTGTACCGTGTGCAGCCACTGGCCGACAGAGAGAGCGCCTGGGCGATCTTTATGGATGCACTGAATAAGGAAAGACAGCCGATCGATCTCGCAGCTATTAACGACCTGAAAGAGGAAATTCTTCAGACCTGTGATGGGCTACCGTCAATGGCCAAGGCAATGGCAGACATCTTCGCAAAAAGTCTAACGTTACCAGCATCAACTTCTAGCCAGGAACTTAAGCTTGAGTAGTGGAAATGTAAGGCAGGCAATATGCCTGTCATGGACCAAAAAGACACTGCATAGCAACTGTATATGAATTTTATGGATTTGTCACATGAAAGTTATGGCATAAATTCTTATGAATGGCTGTGAGAAGAAGATCTACAGGCATGTACCCATTTCTCCCTGCAAAATAAGTTTGAACCCCACGTAGAATTGAATGTTCAGTGCTTCTCCCTCTCGCGTGGTGGGGTTGCTGCGGGCAGATCCAATCGGGCCGGGGCGCGTCGTGGTGCGGGACGGCGCGGCGGCGCTGTGGCGGCGACTGGCGGCGGTGCTGGGCGTCTCCTGGTGGTGTGGAGGGCTGCACGGGAGCGGTGGAGCGCGCTGTGTTCGCGGGATCCAGGCGGCGCGGGAGGTGGGCTCTCTTCCGTTGGTCGCGGTGGGGTGTCCTTGGTCAGGTCCGGCCGGACCTGACTCCGGTCTGCTCCGGCGAGGTGCGGGAGGTGGCGGCGGGGCGGGGGCGCAGGCTGCGCGGTGGCTGGCGTGCTCGTGGCGGCGGCAGCTCCCGGTTTGGGATCTGGCGCAGACGGCGGCCGGCGAGGCGGGCTGCGACCTCGGCGGCGCACCACAGTTGCTGCAGGGCGGCTCGGGGCTGCCCCTCGGGGTCCCGGCATGGATGTGGGCTGCCACGGCGTGGTGGTGGCTCATGGCGGTGGTTTGGGTCGTTTCACGGCGTCGGCCCGTCGGGAAGCGGCCTGTTTTGGCCTTCGATTCCTCTCCTCGGCGTTCGACGCTACCTTCGTCAAAGGGCTGGCCCTCTCCCAGCTGCAGTCCATCGCCTGTCTCGCGCCCGGTGCTGCGGGACTGATCTCGTCTCGCGCCCGGCAGCAGGACCGATCTCGTCTCGCGCCCGGCAGCAGGACCGAGCTCGTCTCGCGCCCGGCAGCAGGACTGAGCCCGTCTCGCGCCCGGTGCAGCAGGACAGGGCGATGGAGGCCAGTTTCGGCCGGCCTCTTGGGTCTCGACGTTGGGGGTCGCCCAGGGGTGCGAAAGACGAGGCCTTTCCACTCGTCTCTTTGGTTGGAGTAGCGGCTGGTCTCAGGTGAGGTGGTGTCAAGGTCTTGGATGCCAGGGCGGCGGCCCTGGTGGTGGGAGCGCGGTGCTCACGGGCAGAGGCCGTGGCTTGGTGCTGCCTGGTGACTATGGCCGTGTGGGCGGCATGGTTGCCGAGGTGTGGCGTTCGGTGGTGGTGATTGCCGGCCAAGGTGAAAACCTGCTCTATCTTCGGACGGACCGGCGGCGGCGAATCGTTCCCTCTTGAAGGCGTCGTCGCGGCCTTCATTGCCCGTCGTGTTGCTCCAGGGGAAACCCTGACCCTCGTGTCGGGCGGTGGCGACGCTCCGGTGTCGTTCCCTTCCTGAAGGCGCCGCCTTGGAGCACACGGTTCGCCATATGCGGCTTCACCTCTTGGCGGTGGCGTGTTCACGGCCGAGATCTCCAGTTGCTCTTGTAGTGGTAGGGGTGGTGTTGCTGCGCTCAGCAACCTTGTATCCTGCCTTGGGTGTGTGTGTTGTGTTGGCGTGCGTTTGTACCGGGTTGTTGATGATCTTTGCTTTATATATAAAGCGGGGCGAAAGCCTTTTTCGGTAATGTTCAGTGCTTCCGGTTTCCTCATAACCAAAATGTGCAGGTGTCAGACTTTTATGGCTTTCACAAATATATTGTGACAAAAATTCAAGACAAGCATACATTTTGTAGAAAGTTAAAAAGGCTGGTAAATTTTCACTTGAAGGCCGTAACAAACTTCTGCATGACGCCGTGAAATAACATGTGTGAGATAGACTGACCATAACTTGCACAACTTTGGTAGAGACTCTGATAATACTTGCTTTCCATTAATACATCACTCTTTCCTGACAATGCGCTCACATGAAAAAGCCTGAAAAGAAGAATGATTCGGGAAATCAGTGAAAATGGATGAATTACTATTTGTGTTCCTACATCATAAGTTCATAACCATAGGCCACAGATTTGTTTGATGAAGCTCAAATTTATCAACATTGTGTAGCTGATAAGCTGTACAACATATGCAATCAAATAATTAAGACAACAAATGGATAACCTGGCTTCGTGCATCTTCTTTTTTTCCTTTGTATTTTTGTTTCAACATTGAGGGCAGAAATTGACTTATTACATATGTAATAATGAGAACTCACTTGATTTGGTGCTTTGCTCTACTCTCTGGTTTCCTGGGTATCGTAGTTCATCCACACTCCATCCTTGTCACAAGGGAAAGATTCTATGTTGCTACATCTGAATACCTCCAGGAAGGTCAGGTTTGGAAACATCTCATTCACCTGGGTCCATTCTAGTACCAAGTCATTCAAGAACTTCAAACGCAATATCTCAATGTTCCACTGCTCAGACATGCTCTTCTCTCCAAAAGTGCGCAGCATTCCTCCTGTGAAGTAGAGCCTGCGTAATCTCAACAGCCTACTCGGACTCAACCAAACCGGCATGTTCTCGCCAGGGAAGCAACGCAAGTCTAGCTTCTCAAGATGGGGAGGAAGGGATAACGAATTTAACAATGCCGTTGCTGCTGAATCTTGTTCATCCGCTCCTTTCTTTGACAGCAACACAGCCCATGTAATTGTCAGCACACGAAGGGCTTTGATGTTCTCAACTTCATGCAGTTCGTCTTCTGTCACTAGAACTTTGCTTCCAATATATATGCTTAGCTTCTTCAGCTTGCCCAGCCTGATCAGCTCCGCTACCTGACAATTGTACTTGCCTGTAGATCCACCAATGACAAACCCTTTCAGCACTTGGAGTTCAGTAAGCAAACCAATGCCCCTTGGCATGCCCTCCAAAAGGTAGCATTCTGAAACGTCCAGGTGGGTCAGCATCTGAAGAGACGTGATGCTCTCAGTAAGCCTCTCAAGGTTATGACAAGCATGGAGATCCAAGATCCTGAGATTTGAGAGTGCGCCGATTGAAGCAGGAAGCTCTGTGATACGGGAGATACCCCGCAGACAAAGATATTTCAATTGTTTGCATGACTGCAACCCTTCCAAATATTCCGTGCTGTCAACCTCAATATGGTGTCGGTACAAGTTATGCCACCGACCTAGTTGGAGAACTTCGATCTTCCTCAAATTCAAGAACCAATTCTTGTCGAACTGGAGGTATTGCTCGCTCACATTGAATATTGCAAGAAGGTAATCTGGATTGGACTGATTTCTGAGTGATGCCGTTTCTGTTGCCTGAATATGTTCTCCAACTAGACAAGCACGGCGAGTACCTGAAAAGCCCCATGTTGCACTGCCATCGGAATCAAATTCAAAAAATCGTTCTTGCCTTGCAACGGTAATCAACATACGCCGAATCCAAGGATGCAACTTGCATTGGTTCACACTACAGTTACGTTTATGACGTACATGTTCAATCATCTCTGCAGTGATCAACTTCTCAAAGCACTCCTTCCCAATATCTTCAGCTGTCTGACTTCTTGTGGCTTCTACTAACCCTTCACCAATCCACCAATGGATCATAGCCCTCTTGCTAATAATGGAATTTTCTGGGAATATAGAGAAGCATAACAAGCACAGCTTCAGCTGAAGGTCAAGATTATAATAGCTGAGCTGCAAGCTAGATATCGTGGAGCTCTCAAGGATTTTCCTCTCAATCTCCAATTTTTTCCATTGCTCTGAAGCATTTGCGGACAGCAATTTAGATGGTAAAGATGATGATACCAACGCAGGAGCTGCTGGCTTGATCAAAGGAACATGGAGAGGAAATTTCATGCGGTCTTTTAAGTTGGACATTTCAGTGTTCACAATCTGAAGCTTAGAATGTACAAACTGCTGCTGGGTATCTTCTTCTATGATGTCATCTAAATGTCGAGCTATTCCTCCAAAGTCATTGATAATCTCACTTTCCCATCTAGACACCCGCTTTAGTATATCCTCCATGTCACGTACTTCTCTCTCGATATTTTCTAACAGAAGTTTGATCTCTGAAGGTAAACTATCCCCATCCAGTGTCAAGGAATGAACTCTTGCTTTCTTTAACTGCATAAGAAAGGGAGACACAACTTCCTCCACCGTCCTTTCGTGTGACATCTTTTTTGGTCAATGAACTGAAACTCTGAAGAGGAACAGACATAAGAATTAACGACAGACACGCACACATATGATGTTTCAATAGTGCTTATAGTCACAAACATAACAAATTGTGTTCTCTGGCCCATGATCTATGACGTTTCTTTGAAACCAAATGACAGCTCTCCTGGAGAGTGGCGATACGGCGGACGAGCTCGCCTGCTCCTGTTATACGGACCAATAGCACAGCGTCTGGTTGGGAGGAGCATTTATGGGGGGAGGAAACGCTCGCACGTATATGGCAGAGAAATAGTGCGCGTACAGAAATGGGCCCGTATGACGGGGCAACGGAGTTAGTCATTGCCGTGACGGCCGGACCTGATAATGTTCGATTGGTACAGGACGACCGCAAAAAGTGGGTCAAGCTTTTCGCCCAGGTAAGCGGTGGATCAACGTGCATGCATGGCTGCTTGATTCTTTTACCTGTTCGTACTCATGATGCATTTGGCTTTATCATTTTGTTTTCTACTTGTCAATAGGCCTTCCTCCTGAAATTGATGGACATTGAATCTGCGAACGGGCCAAAATCACTCTTTTGACTTTGATTGATGAGTTTAGCATGAAATAATCCATATTTGAAAAAAAATCATGATTTGACATTTTTTGCTGCCATCTGCGACGGTTGGGTGGACGAGCTACCGACGGGTCAATGACGTTGCAAAAAACAACCTTGAGTGCCCATGGCAGAAGATCATATGAGACTACCGCCATGCTCTCCCGCGTTAGCTAATATCAGCCATCCGCGTGCTCGTTGGTGATAGCTTAAGGATATCTCAAACGGCGTAGATCAAAATGAATACACCAAACGTCAGTGGACACGTAAGCGCGCTTGGATACGTCAACCGACCATTCAATCTTGTGCATCAAAGTTCGATAATATCTGAAACAGAAATTTAACAAAACGGACGAAATTGAAGTATACACCAATTTTTTTATTAATATTTGGATGAAATTGACGGGGACATGGATTTTTTAACATAGCAAAAGTAAAAATATCCTAGTCTACACGAATTTATCGGACAAGGGTGTCCATGCTCCACATCCTACTCTTTGTCGTCTGCCGTCTGGCCGGCAGAGGCCGTCACATATTGGCTATGGACTATTGTTAAAAACACATATTGTGCTTATTTGTAAGTTTGTCACTGATTACCATTGTGCTTATATATGTTGCTGGTCCTATAACTTATACTTCCATAAAAGTACGCAACCAATCAATTCATTCAGAAAAGATGGACGGCTACAGAGGAAAGCTCTTTCTCCAGGTTTATAACAATGTAGAGTAACTTGAAACAGGAACCTAATTTATTGATATGACCCGCTGTAATAAAAACACTGAGGTCGTCGACGTTTCATCTGAAGCTGATGTTGTCCAAAAATACAAAGCATCTACACCGGAGTATCTCCGGCCAAGTAATGAAGATGAGGATACACTAGTTAATACCCGCATGCACGTTGATGCACCACACATAATTAATATAGGCCAAAACGAGAAACATGTCGAGGCCCAGGACCAGATGAGATTTATTCCAGGACTTGCCATGCGTACAATGATGCAAGAAATAAAGAGAGATAAACATGAGATGGAAACCAGCCTAGAATGCTACTACCTCCGTTTCAGTTTACAAGTCCTGCGCGTATACCTAGGTTGCCAATTTTATCATCCTAATATAAACTATATAACACAAAAATTATATCTTTTGAAAGTAGAAACTTCGAAGTTTATGTTGGTATATTTTTTATAATATATGACTTGTATTAGGTTGGTCAAATTGACGACCTAGGGGTACGCGCACGCCCTGTAAACTGAGAGAGAGGTAGATACATGGTGTTTGTTGCTGAGATGTAAAAGGAAACTAGTTAAATATGGTATAGAGTCCAGGATAGATTATAGTCTTAGTTTCCCTTTTGATTTGTGCATAGCATGTAGGGATAGATTACTTCTACGTGAGGGTCAAGTTGATTAGTCGGACCAGCTATAAGTAGTAGAGGATGCGATCATGTAAAGGCAGATTATTTTCTTTTATGAATAAACACGATGCATTTTTAGGGTAAATACTCGTATCGAGTTTTGGGGGAAGCTGACTAAAAATCCTTAAGTTTTGAAGGAAGCTTTAGAAAACCTCCGTGTTGCGATTTCTTTGCGAGGAAATTGTTTTGCGCGGGAGTACCATCGTCGAGATTGGTTTTCTCGTCTTTGGACCGTAAGGTTCAATCCTCTACTTGCGTTCACGCGCTTGTGGCGAGAGGTTGCTGCTATTGGTGATGGAGTGTCGTGAAAGATCGGCCGCAACAACAGATCAAATCTCGCTATCGAGGTTCGGTCCACATCATTTATGGAAGGAAAAAAATATGGTAGCTATCACCTGGCCAATGCAACAAAACACAAAGGTACAAACAGACCGTGGATTCAGTTTATAGTTCACGTCCTCTATCTCTTCGAATTTTCAAATCAGTAGAAAAAAAGAAAAAAAAACTATGATCTTGGCTGATTTTGGCACTGAGTTGCGTTAGCACATGTAAAAATAAGGTTGAAACATGAATTTCATGCGTAGTAGCACATGAGTGGTTAGTTTTTTTTTTTTGCAGTGAGTCGAAGCAAAGTGGATCAAAAATACAGAAAAATAAGACAGGATTTACATCACAAAATAAGTACTTTCAGTTATATGCGCTAAAGTAAAAACATGTTTTTCCAACAGTAATCCATATCCAATATTAATTAGATGCTCTTTGTTATTGGGGAACAACAAAGAAAAGAAAAGAATTGCCAGATTGCCATCGCAAGAATCGAACCCAACACCTCTTTTAGGTTTTCTTTTTCTTTTTTGAGAATCACACCTTCTAGCATTAGGGTTCGTTCAGAACGTATGCATGTCAAAATAAAGGAACGTGTACATGTAAAAAAAGGTTCAGAACATATGCCATCTGGCCATGAGTACAGAATGTGTGCACTGTGCAGACGTTGTTTTCACGGCGTGAGGGAACGCTACTGTGCCGTGGGTCCACACCAGAGTTCTTAATATGTATGGCGTTGCGTACAGCAGTATATACCACGTTCAATGCCAGCCACCAGTCTCCGATCCCAACGAAAACGAGCGCGCAACGATAACATGTGCAGGCGAGGACGAGCACTCCTATGGATTTTCGAGCTCTCCTGTCACTTCATGAAGAGAAAAAAACCGTAGCGCAAAAGGAGAAAATTATACTAACACTCTGTTTTTAAGACAAGTGTATTGTAGCCAGCTTGTATATCATAGCATTTTCTGCCCTGCTGCTTTTACTTTGGTAGTTTTTTTTTTTTGCGGGTGTTTACTTTGGTGGTTCGGTAAGACCAAAAACACAATGAAGTTTTGCAGGAATTAATTTTACACAGGCCGCCGTTAACTTGGTTCAGCGAATTGATTAATCAGGTATAATCTCAGGCGAAATGAATCAAAATGCCCAAGTGTCGCTCGGATCTTCAAATCAGATGTGATTTGATTTGATTTATTTTTGGAATAAGTACACTAGATGTGAAAATTTGCGATGTTACTTGCTAATTGCAATTCAGAAGAAAAACATAGTACTTGCTTACTAAAGAGCATGGATGCCATCACTGAACTGGATTCGCTAGGGCACATCTATCCAGTTCGTAAAAACCTGCTAGGCCATGGAGCATAGCGAGTGTCTACTCCGTCACTGGGCAACCGTGAAACAGAAATAGGAATAGAAATTTGAACTCTAGATGCGGAACTCTACTCTTTCCGCGGCAACAGGTAGGCTCGCATACAGAACAAGGTAAAGGGGAATAAAAGGGGGTAATCCAGGCCGGCGAAGAAAAGGGAAATTACCCGAAAATATAGAAGGAGGCGGCGGTAGCCAGTCGGTCTCTTTACAGCGCCGCCGATCTCAGGTCCTGTATATTTTTACGAACTCGGCGGGATGATGATCCTGCTCTGCTCTGCAGCTCTATTGCTCTTTCGCGGAGACAACGGGGCAAAGCTGAGATTTAGAGCATCTCCAGCCGTTCGCCTCCCAGTGTGCAAAAAAAAGAGCGGTCTGGGGCGAACCGGCGCTAGTTTGGCCCTGGGGCGACCTAGCTCCCGGTCCCAGGACGCGGAAAATTCGAACTTGGTCGTTCCCGCTCATAAAAGACATCACAAGTCCGGCGATCACAAGTCACAGTTCGGCGATCGGATATAGTCAGGCATAAAAAAAACAGAGCGGCACAAGTTCGCATGCGCAACGCATCACTCGGCGGGGTCGGCCCCAGGCATCGGCGGAGTCGGCGTGTGCGAGCTTGGCGGTGTCGGAGCTGCTTCTGCGCTGGGCGGTGTCGCGCAACCGGTCTTCTTTGGCGTCGTGGAGGCGTCATCACGCTGGCTTGGCGGCGGCGGCGGCGGCGCGTCGGCGGCGGCGCCGAGGGAAGCCGGTTCAGATGAGGCCGCGTTCCACCAAGTACCACGCCTTGACCGCCTCGTCGGTGCTCGAGCATGTCCGCCCGCCAAAGCAGAAAGCGGTCGGTGTTTCTCTTCTTCGCGCGACGTTGGTCCGGAGTAGGTCGAGCTTGACGGCGCCGCCGACATCAACGCCGACCACCGAGCCTCGGTCTTCTCTTCACGCAGGACGGCACGGGCCTGCGCTTCGGCGAGGCAGTGCTCGATGGACTCCTGCACTCGAGCGGTGGCCGCGCCGGCGTGTTTCCCCTTCTTGGCACCTTTGTTGCCGTCCGGCCGCCCTTCCGATACGCCAGGAGTCGGCGCGCCCGGCTTGTAGGTCTCCTTGCCCTTGTCGAGGGTGCGCCAGACTTCCGCCCACTTCTCGCACTTGTCAATGCGCTTGTAAACGTGGAGGTACTTGATCGGCGTCACTATTGCTCCGTCGGTACAGGGCGAACATGCGCAGCAACTGCGCGGAGAAACAAACAGTTGGCGGGCGTACACGGCGAAGAGAGGCGGGAGACCGGCGTGGCATACCTGATCCTCAACGCTGGCGCCGCTCTCCGGGCGAGCCGCGACCTCCTCGACGACCCCATGTCATTTGTTGCACGCCCCTGGATACGCCCCCAATGGTTCGCCATCGCCTTCGAGCCACGCTGCATGTAGATGCCTTTGAAGTAGGGGTCGACGAGCTTGCGCTCGTCGAACTCGGCCTTGATGCGCTCCCAGTACGTCTCGATGCTCTGGTTCGTGCCGGTGGTCGGGTCGAGGCAGACGACTTTCCATGCTTCGGCGAGGCATTCTTCCTCCTTGGACACCCACTTGATGTGCGGCTCGCCTGACCTGGCCACCCGCTTCTTCTTCTTGCGCCTCTTCGCCGGAACAGTCGCCGGCTCCTCCTCCTCCTCCTCGTCCTCCTCCTCCTACTCCTCCTGCTCCTCCTCGCCGTAGACGTAGCCGAGCTCGCCGTCCATGCCGCTGCTGATATCCACCGACGCGGCGGCCGCGGCCGAACCTGCGGCGGTGATGTCATCCATGTCGCCCTCGGTATCGTCGGTGTCACCGAGGTGCGAGAAGGGCAGCGCGCAACGGCGGAGATGGGGCGTCGGGGAGGACGCGTAGGCGGGCGGCGAGTAGTTGTATGGAGGGTACTGCACGCCGGCAAAGGCGGGCGAGGCCGTCCGCTGGACCGGGTGTCCATGGGGGAAGGTGACGTTTGGGTTGAACCTACCGTGCGCGTACCCGTCGGTGTAGCTCGGCGAGGGCGATCCCCATGGCTGCGGCGACGGAGAGCCGACTGTGACGCCCTCGATTCAATCGTACACTAATCATGCACGCAAATGTGTACGATCAAGATCAAGGACTCACGGGAAGATATCACAACACAACTCTACAAATAAAATAAGTCATACAAGCATCATAATACAAGCCAGGGGCCTCGAGGGCTCGAATACAAGTGCTCGATCATAGACGAGTCAGCGGAAGCAACAATATCTGAGTACAGACATAAGTTAAACAAGGTGCCATAAGATGGCTAGCACAAACTGGGAATACAGATCGAAGAGGACAGGCCTCCTGCTCGGGATCCTCCTAGGTCACTCACGGTCGTCGTCGTGGCTGCACGTAGTAGTAGGCGCCCGAGTAGTAGTCGCCGAGGCGGTGGCGTCGGATCACAGGCTCCATCGTCGATAGCAACAACCGAGTAGAGATAGGGAAAAAGGGGAACAAGGCAACCGTGAGTACTCATCCAAAGTACTGCAAGCAAGGAGCTACACTACATATGCATGGATATATGTGTAAAGGCCATATCAAGGACTGAGCTGCAGAAATGCCGAGAATAGAGAGAAGGCCTAGTCCTATCGAAGACTAGCATCTTCCGAAACCACCATCTTGCAGCAAACAAGAGGGGTAGAGTAACATAACTTAAAGTAGCAAGAGTGTTATCAACCTCGCCGAGATCCTTTCTCGACTCCTGCGAGAAAGAAATCCCTGAGCCATACTATCCCGTTATCATCACAATCCAAAGCTCATATCCATGTCTCATCTCAAGTAACCAGTTCTAGTTGTATCGATCGATACAACTCCAAGCGTCCGTTACCAGAGGATGTGCTATCGATAGATGTTTTCTTCCTGCAGGGTGCACCAACTTACCCACCACGCCGCTTAACTCCGCCGGACACACTTTCGAGGTCATGCCCGCCTCGCCAAACAATACGCCGCAACCCGACCTAGGCTTAATAGAGAGGCCAGCGCGGACTAAACCTATGCCCCTGGGGTCATGGGCCATCTCCCGAACTCGTGACGTTGCAGGGCGGCCGGAAGCAGACCTAGCCTAACAGCGTTCCAGCCCAATCCGCGCCAAGCGCCGCCCGACGCCGACGCCTAATAAGCTTCGCTGATGTATACGACGCAGAACGCCCATACTTAGCCCACGGATGGTTAGTGCTATCGGGCCGAGGCCCTCGGATCAAATATTCAAATCGTAGTGGATTAGGAACGCGGTAACAAGCAGAGACTCACGAAGATGTGACCCGCTGCCCGCCTCGAGGACTTGCGGCAAGGGCTAGGAATGCCCGCCACGCCTCGTAATTATCTCGCGGGCACCCTCCGTGTCAACCCGCCTCCACATCACTCGCAATTAACACGCTGGCACCCTCGTGGTCGACCCGTCTTTCCAAGCAACAATGGTAAAGTCCAAGTAACCGTGAGTCCAAACATCAAGGGAAAACACGAGGAATCACCCGGTGTATTCCACTCAATGTAGTCGCCAAGGTGAACATAAGAGGATTCACCGAGGTCCACACTTGAGGGGTTGCACGACAGTCGTATCGAAGTGGTTAAGGAGGAAAATCACCCTCGATGTCCACAACCGGATAGCTATACTACGAGGTTAATATCGAGGTGTCAGAGGTTTCACCCTCGGTACTCGATAGTAACCTAGTAGTGTCGAGCAACTAAGGGAAGTGATGTGCGGTGTCGGGCTGGTCTTTGATCCCGCTGATCGGGTCTTCAATGGTGAAGCGGGGGCAACAAGGACAAGGTGGGGGTCACCGATGGGTCTCTAACCAACCTATACTAAGCAGTTTAGGATAAGCGGTAGGTAACAAAGCAGGTTACAATAAGCAAAGGCTATGCAATGTAATAGGAGCAACAATAATGAGAGCAAAAATCTAGTGCAAGCAATAAGAGAAATGGAATGGGCGATATCGGGATGATCAAAGGGGGCTTGCCTGGTTGCTCGGCAAGAGAGAGGGATCACAAGATTGTAGTCGAGCGCCACCGCAGCTGGTCGGTCTCGTAGTCTCAAGAGAAGAGGGGAAGAAACAATGAATACACGATAACAGATGCATAACGATGCATGACATGCCAAGAAGCGATGCTAGGCGTGCCCTAACGTGGTAAGAGGGGGGTACTAGTTTAGGGGAAGCATCCGAAGTTATCCGGTTCGGACGTCATCATCTGATGAACCGGAGGAGAAAGTTTGCAGGTTCGATAGGTTAGAGGCGTGCGGTGGACGAACGGATGCGATCGAATTCGCCTCGTCGCTCGAGCAACTTTCATGTTGAAAATATTTTAATCAAGACTACGGATTAAAAGTTATGAATTATAAAAGGTTTTATTAATTTCGGAATTTTAATTAATTATTTAATTAATTTGAAAAAGCATTTATGACATCAAGATGAGGTCATGCCGACGTCATCACCAACAGGTTGACTAAGTCAACCCCGCCAGTGGGTCCCACATGTCATTCACTAAGCCTAATTAACCTAATCAGGTTAATTAATCTTAGTTAATTAAGTTAACTAATGATTAGTATTAATTAATCCAGATTAATTAGTTTAATTAATTACCCAATTAATTAGCTAATGATTAGGTTTAACTAATCCGAATTAATTAGATTAATTAATTACTCAATTAATTAATTAATTAGTTATTTAGTTAATTAGTTTAATTCATTTTTAATTCATTTTTCGCTTCGCTTAATTAAAACATTCCTTTTATCGTTTTTTTGGGGTGGGGCCCCTGTCATGACACGTGGCGCAAGCAGGCGCGGCGCCTGTGAAGGGGGTGCCGCCGATCCGGCACTGACCCGGCCGGTCGGCGGCGACCACCGGGCGGATCGAGGCGCTGAGGCGGCGGTGGCACAGCCTGGCCGCGCGGGCGAGCGACGCCGCCGGGGGGGCGACGGAGGGGCGGTTATGGGGCTCGGTCGGGCCGAGTGTCGCGGAGAAGGGGGGATCGGGGCTCGGTCGAAGCGGCGGGAGGCGCCGAACGGGGAGGAGGGCCTTGGGCTCGGGCCCGGCGTGGGGAGCAGAGAGCCATGAGGCGAGGAGGGGTCGGCGGGGTTGCAGCGCCGATGGGGAAGGCCGGGCGCGACCCACGGACGGGCAGAGGCGCCGGGCGAGGGAGAGGCACGGCGGCGTGGCGCTGCCACGGGCTGGTGAGCGCAGCGCTGGCGCGCAGCGACAGCACGGGGCGTCGAGGAGCTTGTCTGGGCGGTCGGGCACGACCGGGCGATGAGGGAAAGGGAGGAGGAGGTCGAGGCTCACGGGGTGTAGGGTCTCGGCGCGCGTGGAGGAGGTCGAGGTGGGCGTCGGGACGAGCGGGCGACGGGAGCAGGCGGGTGAGTGGAGGAGTCCGGAGAGAGGGCGAGGCCGAGCCGGACCATGATCGCGGTCGCCGGGCTCGGTGGGGAGGCGCACTGAGGGAGGGAGGGAGTCCCGGCGTGGAGGAGGAGGGAGGACCGTGGCGGGGGCAGCGGGGAAACGGCGGCGCGGGGGGATCGCCGACGGGGAGGCGGTCGGTGGCGCCTGCCCCGATCTAGATCGGCGGGACGAGGGGGAGGGAGGCGCGAGGGGAGAGTGGGGGCGGTGGCTAGGGTTAGCCACCGATGGGGGGGTCTAGTGGGCGGCCGGGCCGTGGGCCGCCTGGGGGGAGAGGAGATGGGCCAAGGGGAGTGGGGAGGGGGCCGGTTGGTGGGCTGGTGGGGTTTATCCTCCCCATTTATTTTTTTTTTTGTAAACGAAACAATGTTAGAGATAAATAATGTAACCGGGGTTTACTGTTGCAAATCCATCCGGGCGTTACAAATCTCCTCCACTACAAGAAATCTCGTCCCGAGATTTAGGAGGTAGACGGAAAGAGTGCGGGATATTCATCTCGTAGACGATCCTCGCGTTCCCAGGTGGCTTCATCTTCAGAGTGATTCGACCACTGGACTTTGAGGAATTTGATCGCCTTCTGACGGGTGCGGCGTTCAGCTTGGTCGAGAATGCGGACCGGATGCTCTTTATAGGAGAGGTCCTGTTGCAATTCGAGCACTTCATGGTCCTTCGCCGGATTGGGTCCTTGAAGCAGCGTCGGAGTTGGGACACGTGGAACACATCGTGAACCCGAGAAAGGTTCGACGAAGCTCCATTGATAAGCCACTTTTCCACGCCTTTCCAGAATAGTGAAAGGGCCAATATAGCGAGGAGCTAACTTGCCCTTGATCCCGAAGCGGTGAGCACCCTTCATTGGTGTAACGCGAAGATAGGCCTTTTCGCCAGGTTGATAGACCATGTCTTTGTGATGACGGTCATAATTACTCTTTTGACGCGACTGAGCAGTCTTGAGATTCTCGCGAATAATGCGGACTTGTTCTTCGGCATGTTGGATAATATCCGGACCGAAGAGTGGACGTTCCCGATTTCGACCAGTTCGGAGGGTTCGCACTTTCGTCCATATAACACTTGAAGGGGCCATTTTCGACTAGCTTGAAAGCTATTATTATAAGAGAACTCAGCATACGGAGAGATTCCTCCCATTTCTTGCCGAATGAGGCGACACAAGCTCAAGCATGTCTTGAGAATTTGGTTGACACGCTCAACTTGCCCTTGAGATCATGGATGAAAAGCAAGATCTTGAAAGATAAATGAGTCCCCATAGCTTCTTGAAAACTTGCCTGTAATCTTGAAGTGAATAAGCTGCCACGGTCCGAAGCGATAACCAGTGGAATACCGTGAAGTGAAACAATTTCGACATATAGAGCGTTGCCGGTGGCTAGCAAAGTGATCGTTTCTTTGACCGCCGAAAATGTGCAACTTTAGAAAGCCGGTCAATGACGACAAGAATAGCATCATTACCTTTCTGCGATTTGGGAAATCCAAAGGCGAAGTCCATTTCAACATGGTCCCATTTCCATTTGGGAATAGAGATAGGCTGCAGAGTTCCAAGAGGCCTTTGATGTTCTGCTTTGATACGACGGCAAACGTCACACTCGTAAACATAGCGAGCAATGTCCCGCTTCATATTAGACCACCGTAATCTCGATTTAATGTCTTGATACATCTTTGTACCTGCCGGGATGGATACATAGAGGCGTATCATGAGCTTCTTGCATAACCTTCGGGTCATATCCAGGTTGTCCTTCTTACAAGGCACCACTAGGCGGCCTTTGAAGTACAAGGCGCCATCATCGGCAATAGTGAAGGATGAGGGATTTCCTTTCCGACGCCTTGTTTAAGCTTGTAGACCTCGAGTCGATCCTGCATTGTCTTTATGGTGCCCAAGAGATCGGGTTCAACAGCCAGGGTAAAGAGGATCCTCGGGGAACAACACGGAGATTCATCTTGCGGAACTCCGGAGGAGGGGAGCGAAGTGCACCGGAGGAACAATATGGAGGTTCACCGCTGAATTCTTCAACAAGTGAGGGCTGAACTTTGTGAACTCAAGGTGGTTGCGAGAAGACTTGCGGCTCAAAGCATCAGCCATCACATTAGCCTTGCTCGGGCGATAGGAGATTCCCAAATCAAAGTCTGCATGCAGTCTCCATCCATCTCTGCCGACGGAGGTTCAGGTCTGGCTGAGTAAACAGATACTTCAGACTTTGGTGGTCGGTGTAGATCTCATAACGACACCGAGAAGGTAATGTCGCCATCGCTTTAGCGCATGTATGACAGCAGAAGTTCGAGGTCGTGAACTGGGTAGTTCTCCTCGTGAGGGCGAAGCTGTCGAGAGGCATAAGCAACCACTTTGCGCTCTTGCATTAGGACACCGCCTAAACCTTGACGGAAGCGTCGCGATAAATGACGAAGTCCTTCTTAGTATCGGGAGGAGCTAGCATCGGGCGGTTGTCGACTTGTCTTTGAGTTCTTGGAAACTTTCCCGACACTTATCATCCATTGAACTTGACGCCTTTATGCAATAGATTAGTCGAGGCTCGGCAATCTTGGAGAAGTTCTCATTTAATCGACGGCAATAGTCAAGAGACCGAGAAAACTTCGACTTGCTTAACGCTCTTCGGGAGTCCAATCGAGAATAGCCTGAACTCGTTCAGGTTGACGGCAATACCATCCTTAGAAATGACATGCCCAAGATAGGTTACTTCGGAAGCCGAATTCACATTTGGAGAACTTGGCATAGAGTTGATGCTCTCGTAGCTTTTCCAAAGACTAGACGAAGATGTTCAAGATGTTCTTCTTCATTCTTGAATAGATCAGATATCATCCAGATAAACCACGATTTAACTTGTCGAGGTAATCCATGAATATATAGTTCATCGAGGCGAGAGAAGGTGGCTGGAGCATTGGTTGCCGAAGACATGACGGTGTACTCGTATGAACCATAACGAGTCACAAATGCGGTCTTGGGGATATCCTCCTCGCGAACACGGATCTGGTGGTAACCCAACCTCAAGTCGAGTTTCGAGAACACCGGCGAACCAGCCGCTTGATCATAAAGATCATTGATCCGAGGAAGAGGATACTTATTCGAATGGTAGCTTGATTTATAGGACGGTAGTCTTGAACCAATCGGTTTGTCCCATCCTTCTTCTTGACAAAGAGAGAAGGTGCTCCCCAAGGTGAGCAACTTGGGCTAATGAAACCGCTTTGGAGAGATTTGTCGATTTCCTCCTTTAGCTCAAGGAGTTCATGCGCGGCATCTTGTAGGGGGGACGGCTATAGGAGTGGTGCCTGGTTTCAAGTCGATGACGAATTCGACAGCTCTAGCAGGGGGAATCCCTGGAAGTTCTTCAGGAAAGACGTCTTGGAAATCGCAAACGACAGGAATGTTTTCAATTCCCTCGAGGGGTGCGGCGTTCAATGCATTCAAAGCATAGAGCCTTGCCTCGGCATTTTGAACCAGACGAGCATTGTAGCTTACGATTTCATCAGAAGGGTGCAGCAGATGGACGGTCTTAGTGGCGCAAACGATTGACGCCGTATGCGCTTTCAACCAATCCATCCCCAAAATGAGGTCAATGCTACAAGACTTCAGCACGATAGGAGAGACAAGGAATTCCATTCCTTCGATTTCAACGGGGACGTCGTTGCAAACCATGGAGGTCCGACATTGGCCCGCTGGGTGTGTACTAATAGTGAAGCATTCATGTCTTCACTTTTAATGCCATGCATGAATGCAAAATCTTCGACATGAATGAATGCGATGCCCCGAATCGAATAAAACAGATGCGTGTACTGAATTTACGAGAGTGTACCCATCACGATGAGAGCAGGCTGGTCTTGAGCCTCGCTCAGTTCAACGTGGTTGGCCTGAGCTTGCCCATAAGACTTGCCGGTGTTGTTGCGGTTATGGTTGTTTCCACGGCCACCTTTGGAAGGGCCGATTGATTCTGGTTTCGTTGCATTCTCTAGCACGATGCCCTCGCTGTCCGCACCAAGCATAAGCCATTATTGGGAGTGGGACAGAGCTTGGGGTGGTGGAGCTGGAAGCTTGGCTGCTTAGTTGTAGGCGCACGAGGTGTAGCATAGTTTCGCTTTGAAGCGTATGCATTGGGCTGGTACATGCTATTGGGAATCCATATCTTGCGCCTGCGAGGACGGGCCCAAGATGAGCCGGTGTCACGGTTGCGCTGTTAGAGCTCGTATTCCTGCGCACCAGTTTCGACATTGATAGCTTTGTTCACCAAGGTGGCGAAATCAGCAAAGTCGTGCACTAGAAGTGCGAGCTTGATGTCGACTTGAAGTCCGCCACGGAACTTCTCTTGTCTGCGTGCATCGCTTGCAATATCCTCTTCAAGATAGCGAGACAAGTCCAAGAACTCTCGCCGATAGGCTTCAACAGTCTTGTTGCCTTGGGTGAGGTTATGAACTCACGCTTCTTCCGTCCATGACCCCTTGAGGAATGAAGCGGGCGCGAAGGCAGCTCTGGAAGTCCGCCAGTGATGAGTGTCCCAACCGGCAGAGTACGACGGTGGCTGTCCCACCATTGAGCTGCGGGTCCCTTCGTGAAGAAGGAAGCAAAGGTGACATAGCTGGCAGGGCTACATTAGCAGACTCCATCTCATAGGTGATGTCACGGAGCAGACCATCAACATCCGATGGCTGAGTTGAGCTGCGGTATACGTTGGGGTTCAGCGTATGAATTCTCGCAGAGTTGTTCCGTTTGGGTGCTGGTTCATATTGGGGCGAGGGAACTGAGCCATCATGTTCTCCATGAACTGGCGATTCATCTCGAGCTGTTGGATCATACCAGCCATGTACTCAGGCGGTGGTGGAAGGTTGGTACCACGACCACGACCTGCTGGCCTAACCATCCTGCTATTACATAACAGGGGTAGTTCAGCATTTGAGAAGATAAGCAAGAGACAAGAATCATTCATGATGAAACACTCATAATGAAAGTAGCATTATGGAAACTACATAGTAGTTGGCATATCTTACAAAAGGAATCATGCATAGAGTTCGATACATAGAGTCCAGTACATAGACTACTACATCATAGGCGCACGAGGCTCATGGCGAATACATCAAGAGCTAACAAGCAAGCCTACATCAGTCCCACGATGCATCATGGAGGTAGTCTGTAGCCTGAAAGCTGGTAGTGCGGCAAAGGATAGTCCTCCACGTCGCTGACACGAGGGCCGCGGATACTCGGTGCTGAATCCGACGCCCGTGTGGCGTGAAAGGACCAAGTCGCGGAGAGTAGCCTCCACGCCCGCCAACCAACTCCACAGGGCATCACGGTCTGGCGGGGTAGATCGCGAACGCGGCAGCTCTCCGAACGGACAAAGGGTGCATCAGCGTCGAGCACGGTAGAGGTGCCGACGGGTGATGTACAACTCGTGGCGAAGAGCTCGGTTAGCTCGATCCAGCCCATCGCGATGCGTAACAAAGTTCGATGGTGGATAGGCTCTCTGGTGACGAGTGGTGTAGGCAGCGCAGTAGTAACCTCCTCACCAACATCGACGCGATAGCAATGTGCTCGAAGGGGAGGTGTCCAACTCTCGATACTCTGACGAAGACGTGTCGGTGCAGCATAAGCAGCATCGTGGACTGCCATATCGATGGTCACTCCAACACCATGTGCGGTGTGCAGACAAGAGTGGACTCATACTCCCGAGAGTAGAGGTGGACGATGGCGCTGCATCGCTGCCCCGGTTGTAGTCTGGTACTCCTCATAGACGGTGTACTGGGTGCCAGCGATAACCCGGATAGGTCATCATCTCGGCTAGCACCGCAGTGATCCCGAGGCACCAATGGCCGTCGTGTGGCGCACGACCTGCCTCGTGGGTTCCATCTGAAAACAAAGACGCTTCAAAGGAGTCAATGACAGGTGGAAATTGTTCAAATACAATTCCAAAAACAACTAAGGCTATATCCATCTTCGGGTGAAAGCGGTCACGGATCCTAGTGATAGTTAGTAAAATTGTTTAACCCGAGTAGAAGAGAGTTGAGCCCCGAGTAAAGGTCGAGGAGTAAAAGATCCTAATACCACCCGATGGCGACGTGGGCCCGTAAGGCACACAGCCAAGTTAGTAAAAGTTTTACAATGTCTAGACTCGACTTCGCCAAGGAGTGTGGAAGGGGATTCCTACAGCAATCGGCTCGATACCAACTTCAGACGCCCTCGATTCAATCGTACACTAATCATGCACGCAAATGTGTACGATCAAGATCAAGGACTCACGGAAGATATCACAACACAACTCTACAAATAAAATAAGTCATACAAGCATCATAATACAAGCCGTGGGCCTCGAGGGCTCGAATACAAGTGCTCGATCATAGACGAAGTCGTGGAAGCAACAATATCTGAGTACGAGACATAAGTTAAACAAGGTGCCATAAGATGGCTAGCACAAACCGGGAATACAGATCGAAGAGGACAGGCCTCCGCTCGGGATCCTCCTAGGTCACTCCCGGTCGCCGCGCCGGGCTGCACGTAGTAGTAGGCGCCCCGAGTAGTAGTCGCCGAGGCGGTGGCGCTCGATCCTGGGCTCCATCGTCGATAGCAGCAACCGAGTAGAGATAGGGAAAAGGGGAACAAGGCAACCGTGAGTACTCATCCAAAGTACTGCAAGCAAGGAGCTACACTACATATGCATGGATATATGTGTAAAGGCCATATCATGGACTGAAGCTGCAGAAATGCCGTAATAGAGAGAAGGCCTAGTCCTATCGAAGACTAGCATCTTCCGAAACCACCATCTTGCAGCAAACAAGAGGGGTAGAGTAACATAACTTAAAGTAGCAGAGTGTTATCAACCTCGGCCGAGATCCTTTCTCGACTCCCACGAGAAAGAAATCCCTGAGCCATACTATCCGTTATCATCACAATCCAAAGCTCATATCCATGTCTCATCTCAAGTAACCAGTTCTAGTTGTATCGATCGGGATACAACTCCAAGCGTCTGCTATCAGAGGACAGGCTATCGATAGATGTTTTCTTCCTGCAGGGTGCACCAACTTACCCACCATGCTCGCTTAACTCCGCCGACACACTTTCTGTGGTCATGCCCGCCTCGCCAAACAATACGCCGCAACCCGACCTAGGCTTAATAGAGAGGCCAAGACGCGGACTAAACCTATGCCCTGTGGGTCATGGGCCATCTCCCCGAACTCCAGACGCTATGAGGGCGGCCGGAAGCAGACCTAGCCTAACAGCGCTCCAGCCCAATCCGCGCCAAGCGCCGCTCCGACGCCGACGCCTAATAAGCTTCGCTGATGTATACGACGCAGAACGCCCATACTTAGCCCACGTGATGGTTAGTGCTATCGGCCGAGGCCCTCGGATCAAATATCCAAATCGAGTGGATTAGGAACGCGCGGTAACAAGCGAGACTCACGAAAGATGTGACCCCGCTGCCTGCCTCGAGGACTTGCGGCAAGGGCTAGGAATGCTCGCCACGCCGTAATTATCTCGCGGGCACCCTCCAGTCAACCGTCTCCACATCACTGCAATTACACGCTGGCACCCTCGTGGTCGACCCGTCTTTCCAAGCAACAGTGGTAAAAGTCCAAGTAACCGTGAGTCCAAACATCAAGGGAAAACACGAGGAATCACCCCGGTGTATTCCACTCAATGTAGTCGTCAAGGTGAACATAAGAGGATTCACCCCGAGGTCCACACTTGAGGGGTTGCACGACAGTAGTCGACGGAAGTGGTTAAGGAGGAAAATCACCCTCGATGTCCACAACCGGATAGCTATACTACAGGTTAATATCGAGGTGTCAGAGAGGTTTCACCCTCGGTACTCGATAGTAACCTAGTAGTGTCGAGCAACTAAGGGAAGTGATGTGCGGTGTCGGGGCTGGTCTTCGATCCCGCTGATCGGGTCTTCAATGATGAAGCAGGGCAACAAGGACAAGGTGGGGTCATCGATGGGTCTCTAACCAACCTATACTAAGCAGTTTAGGATAAGGGTAGGTAACAAAGCAGGTTACAATAAACAGGCTATGCAATGTAATAGGAGCAACAATAACAGTAGCAAAAATCTAGTGCAAGCAATAAGAGAAATGGAATGGGCGATATCGGGATGATCAAAAGGGGGCTTGCTGGTTGCTCGGTAAGAGAGAGGGATCACAAGATCAGAGTCGAAGCGGCCACCGCAGCGTCGGTCTCAGTAGTCTACCAAGAGAAGAGGGGAAGAAACAATGAATACACGATAACAGATGCATAACGATGCATGACATGCCAAGAAGCGATGCTAGGCGTGCCCTAACGTGGTAAGAGGGGGGGTACTAGTTTAGGGGGGGAAGCATCCGGGAAGTTATCCCGGTTCCGGACGTCTGTCATACAGATGAACCGGAGGAGAAAGTTTGCAGGTTCGATAGGTTAGAGACGTGCGGTGGACGAACGGACTGCCTATCCGAATTCGTCTCGTCGTTCTGAGCAACTTTCATGTTGAAAATATTTTAACCGCCACGGATTAAAAGTTATGAATTATAAAAGGTTTTATTAATTTCTGGAATTTTAATTAATTATTTAATTAATTTGAAAAAGCATTTATGACATCGGCATGAGGTCATGCCGACGTTATCACCAACAGGTTGACTAAGTCAACCCCGCCAGTGGGTCCCACATGTCATTCACTAAGCCTAATTAACCTAATCAGGTTAATTAATCTTAGTTAATTAAGTTAACTAATGATTAGTATTAATTAATCCAGATTAATTAGTTTAATTAATTACCCAATTAATTAGCTAATGATTAGGTTTAACTAATCCAGAATTAATTAGATTAATTAATTACTCAATTAATTAATTAATTAGTTATTTAGTTAATTAGTTTAATTCATTTTTAATTCATTTTTCGCTTCGCTTAATTAAAACATTCCTTTTATCGTTTTTTTGGGGTGGGGCCTCGTCAATGGCTACATGGCATAAGAAGGCGCGGCACCGCTGGGTAAGTGGTGCCGCCGATCCGGGCACGACCCGCCCGGTCGGGCGACGACCACCGAGGCGGATCGGGCGCTGGGCGGCAAGTGGTGGTTACGGGCGCGCGCGCGGCGGCGAGCGACGCCGGTGAGGGGGGCGACGGAGGCGGTTATGGGCTCGGTCGGGCCGAGTGTCGCAAGGAGAAGGGGGATCGGGGCTCGGTCGGAACGGGCGGGAGGGCGCCGAGCGGGGAGGGAGGAGGGGGCTGAGGCTGGCGGAGCCGGCGTGGGGAGCAGAGAGCGGGCGAGGAGAGGGGTGCGCTGGGGTGCAGCGCCGATGGGCGATGAAGGCCTTGGCGCTGACACGCACGGACGTGGCTGAGGCGCCGGGCGGGGAGAGGCACGGGCGGCGTGGGCGCTGCCACGGGCGTGCAGAGGCGCGGGCGACAGCACGGGGCGCCGAGGAGCTCGTGGGGCGGTCGGGCACGACCGCGATGAGGGAAAGGGAGGAGGAGGTCGAGGCTCACGGGGGTGTAGGGTCTCAAGGCAGCGCGTGGAGGAGGTCGAGGTGGGCGTCGGGGACGAGCGGGCGACGGGAGCAGGCCGTGAGTGGAGGAGTCCGCGAGGGAGGGCGAGGCCGAGCCGGACCATGATCATGATCGCCGGGCTCTCGGTGGGAGGCGCGGCTGAGGGGAGGGAGGGAGTCCCCGGCGTGGAGGAGGAGGGGGAGGACTGGTGGCGGGGGCCATGGGGAAACGGCGGCGAGGGGGATCGCCGACGGGAGGCGGAATCGATGGCGCCTGCCCGATCTAGATCGGTCGGGACGGGGGGGGCGAGGAGGCGCGAGGGGAGAGGGGGCGGTGGCTAGGGTTAGCCACCGATGGGGGTCTAGTGGGGCGGCCGGGCTGTGGGCCGCCCGGGGGGGAAGAGGAGATGGGCCAAGGGGAGTGGGGAGGGGCGGTGGCCGGGCCGGTGGGGTTTATCCTCCCCATTTATTTATTTATTTTTGTGACAGAAACGAAACAACGGTTAGAGATAAATAACAGAACCGGGGGGGTTTACTGTTGCAAATCCATCCGGGCGTTACACCGACGCTTTGCTAGCCCTAGGGAGCATACTGGGCGTGGCTGCCGGGTGGATTCATCATCCCCGCGTGAGTCTCCTCGGCGCTGGCTGCAGGTTGTCACGGCCTTCTTGGCGATGGTTCTGCTCACGGTCGGCGTGTTACAGCCTCCGTCGCTAAACTTCCGCCCTCCACTCGGCGTTTGACATGCCCGGTGGCTTGTACGGCGGCGCCCTCGGCTTCCTCTGCTTCGGCTGGGCGACGGAGGTGGTCACGGTTGCCGCCGCGCGGGGGACGACGTACTTCTTCGGTGGCATGGCGGCCGGCTGGGAGGCGAGCGGGAGGGAGATTGGCGGGAGGAAAGAAGAAAATGGGAGGGTAGTGGGGCAAAAGCGGGAAGAAACTTCGGGAATAGGCGCTGGACTCGCCGACAGGGCGGACCCACGGTTCTTTTTCGCTGTGCGGCGCCCAGGCGCCCCTGTGGCGCCGGGTTCTGCCTGGGTCCACCGGCACCGCCGCCCGAAAGTGGCGAAAAAAGGGCTTGGGGCAATCGGGCCGTTGATGATGCGGTCGCAAAACGCTCGGGAGGGCCTGTTGGGGGCGCGGCTGGAGATGCTCTTAGGTCACTTTGGCGTTTTTTAGTCGCTGGTTTGCTGCTTGGTATAAAAATGGAAATTGACAATGGCTCCTAGGTGCAAATGCACTCATTGTCTAAATACACATTTTAAAATTAAGATATTTGGATAAAAAATATGCTCCACGAAATGATGTTGATGTAATTTTTTTGAGCAACTGATATTTTGCCAAGTATTTGGGGCACTCCACCGCTTGTTGAAAAAACCAACGTATGCACGCTGCCCAGTTGTCGCGATGAAAGTTCTTACCGCCCCACCCGCCTCTCCCCTGCGTCCGTCGCCGGAGGGATCCCACTGTTCCACGCCACCGTCGCCATCACGAGTCTGTCGTTTGCCCCCGACTTTGCCGCCACTTTGTCGCCCAATCCCTATCTGCATCTTAGACCAAACCTTAGCCACTCCACTGCACCGCAATCCGCCTCTACGCTCCTCTCTGGCGATCTTCGACCTTCTCCGGTATTGCGGGCAGCAGATCCGACTCCGAGATCTTAGGATTCGTCGACGGAACCTCATCCAATGCGATGACGAGGAGGATTTGGCTGTCCAGCGGGCTCCCAGCCCGTCTTGGGAGGAAATCCCAACTCCGTAGTCAGAATCGCTCCGGCAGGAATCCATTACGTCCACGCAAATGGTGCTTGGATCCGACGGCGTCGGCTGCTCGAGGAGCATAACTGCGGCAACCATCGAACTCTTGATCCAGCAGAGGGTCGAGGGAGAGTTTCGTCAACACGACGGCGTGGTGACGGTGATGGTGATGTGATCCGCGCAGGGCTTCGCCTAAGCACAACGACGCTATGACTGGAGGAGTAAACTGTGGAGGGGGCACCGCACACGGCTAAGAGAATAATTGTTGTACTTTGGGGTGCCCCCTGCCCCCGTATATAAAGGAGGGGAGGAGGAGGCCGGCCACCAGGGGCGCGCCAAGGAGAGGGGAGTCCTACTAGGACTCCAGTCCTAGTAGGATTCGCCCCCTCCCCTAGTCCAATTCGGACTCCCTATGGGAGAGGGGCGCGGCCACCCCTTGTGGGCTGCCTCCCCTCTCCCCTATGGCCCATGTAGGCCCATGACTTTCCCCGGTGGGTTCCGGTAACCCCTCGGTGCTCCGATAAATAACGTCCCGAAACCATAGAACCTATGGCTGAGGCATAGGGAATGACTTCCATTTTCTCTCTATCTTCTGCAGTGGTCGGGCATTGAGTCTGACTCAACTTCACACCTTGCAACACAGGCAAGAACCCTTTCTTTGACTGATCCATTTTGAACTTCTTCAAAACTTTATCAAGGTATGTGCTTTATGAAAGTCCAATTAAGCGTCTTGATCTATCTCTATAGATCTTTATGCCTAATATATAAGCAGCTCCACCCAGGTCTTTCATTGAAAAAATCTTATTCAAGTATCCTTTTTGAAGGAAATATGCCCTAGAGGCAATAATAAAGTTGTTATTTATATTTCCTTATATCATGATAAATGTTTATTATTCATGCTAGAATTGTATTAACCGGAAACTTAGTACATGTGTGAATACATAGACAAAACAGAGTGTCCCTAGTATGCCTCTACTTGACTAGCTCGTTGAACAAAGATGGTTATGTTTCCTGACCATAGACATGTGTTGTCATTTGATGAACGGGATCAGATCATTAGAGAATGATGTGATGGACAAGACCCATCAGTTAGCTTAGCATAATGATCGTTTAGTTTTATTGCTATTGCTTTCTTCATGACTTATACATGTTCCTCTAACTATGAGATTATGCAACTCCCGAATACCGGAGGAACGCCTTGTGTGCTATCAAACATCACAACGTAACTGGGTGATTATAAAGATCCTCTACAGGTGTCTCCAATGGTGTTTGTTGGGTTAGCATAGATCGAAATTAGGATTTGTCACTCCGAGTATAGGAGGGTATCTTTGGGCCCTCTCGGTAATGCTCATCACTATAAGCCTTGCAAGAAATGTGACTAATGAGTTAGTTGCGGGATGATGCATTACGGAACGAGTAAAGAGACTTGCTGGTAACAAGATTGAACTAGGTATGATGATACCGACGATCGAATCTCGGGCAAGTAACATACCGATAACAAAGGGAATAATGTATGTTGTTGTGCAGTTTGACCGATAAAGATCTTTGTAGAATATGTAGGAACCAATATGAGCATCCAGGTTCCGCTGTTGGTTATTGACCGGAGAAGTGCCTCGATCATTTCTACATAATTCTCGAACACGTAGGGTCCGCACGCTTAACGTTCGATGATGATTGGTATTATGAGTTTATGTGATTTGATGTACCGAAGGTTGTTCGGAGTCCCGGATGAGATCACGGACATGACGGTGAGTCTCAAAATGGTCGAGAGATCAAGATTGATATATTGGACCATGTTGTTCGGACACCGGAAGTGTTCCGGAGAGTTGCGGATAAAACCGGAGTGCCGGAGGGTTACAGGAACCCCCTCGGAAGTTAATGGGCCACCATGGGCCTTAGAGGAGAGAGGGCCGGCCAGGAGGTGGCGCACGCCCCCCAGTCCGAATTGGACAAGGGGTGGGGGCGGCGCCCCCTCCTTCCTTCTCTCCCCTTCCTCCTTCCTTCTCCTCCTTGTTGGACTAGGAAAGGGGGGAACCTACTCCTAGTAGGAGTAGGATCCCCCCCCCTTGGGCGCTCCCCTTGTGGGCGACCGGCCCCCTCCTCCCCTCCTTTATATATGGGGGAGGGGGGCACCCCATAGAAACACAAGTTGATCTCTTAGCTGTGTGCGGTGCCCCCCTCCACAGTTTTCCACCTCGGTCATATTGTCGTAGTGCTTAGGCGAAGCCTGCGCCGGTAACTTCATCATCACCGCCACTGCCTGTCAGGTCTTGTGAAACTCTCTCTCTCGGCCTCAGCTGGATCTAGAGTTCGAGGGACGTCACCGAGCTGAATGTATGCAGATCGCGTAGGTGCCGTGCGTTCGGTACTTGATCGGTTGGATCACGAAGACATTCGACTACATCAACCGCGTTACTAAACGCTTCCGCTTTCGGTCTACGAGGGTACGTAGACACACTCTCCCCTCTCATTGCTATGCATCTCCTAGATAGATCTTGCGTGATCGTAGGAATTTTTTTTGAAATACTGTGTTCCCCAACAGTGGCATCCGAGCCAGGTCTATGTGTAGATGTTATATGCACGAGTAGAACACAATGAGTTGTGGGCGATAATAGTCATACTACTTACCAGCATGTCTTACTTTGATTCGGCGGTATTATTGGATGAAGCGGCCCACACCGACATTACATAACCGCGTTCATGAGACAGGTTCTACCGACGTGCTTCGCACACAGGTGGCTAGTGGGTGTCCGTTTCTCCAGCTTTAGTTGAATCGAGTTTGACTACGCCCGGTCCTTGTTGAAGGTTAAAACAACATACTTGACGAAAAATCGTTGTGGTTTTGATGCGTAGGTAAGAACGGTTCTTGCTAGAAGCCCGTAGCAGCCACGTAAAACTTGCAACAACAAAGTAGAGGACGTCTAACTTGTTTTTGCAGGGCTTGTTGTGATGTGATATGGTCAAGACGTGATAATATATAAATTGTTGTATGAGATGATCATGTTTTGTAGCAGTTATCGGCAACTGGCAGGAGCCATATGGTTGTCGCTTTATTGTATGAAATGCAATCACCATGTAATTGCTTTACTTTGTCACTAAGCGGTAGCGATAGTCGTAGAAGCAATAGTTGGCGAGACGACAACGATGCTACGATGAAGATCAAGGTGTCAAGCCGGTGATGATGGTGATCATGACAGTGCTTTGGAGATGGAGATCAAAGGCACAAGATGATGATGGCCATATCATATCACTTATATGATTGCATGTGATGTTTATCCTTTATGCATCTTATTTTGCTTCGCACGGCGGTGGCATTATAAGATGATCTCTCACTAAATTTCAAGGTATAAGTGTTCTCCCTGAGTATGCATCGTTGCTACAGTTCGTCGTGCCGAGACACCACGTGATGATTGGGTGTGATAAGCTCTACGTTCACATACAACGGGTGCAAGCCAGTTTTGCACACGCAGAATACTCGGGTTAAACTTGACGAGCCTAGCATATGCAGATATGGCCTCAGGAACACTCAGATCGAAAGATCGAGCGTGAATCATATAGTAGATATGATCAACATAGTGATGTTCACCATTGAAAACTACTCCATCTCACGTGATGACCGGATATGGTTTAGTTGATATGGATCACATGATCACTTAGATGATTAGAGGGATGTCTATCTAAGTGGGAGTTCTTAAATAATATGATTAATTGAACTTTAATTTATCACGAACTTAGTCTTGATAGTATTTGCATATCTATGTTGTAGATCAATAGCTTGCGATGTAGCTTCCCGTTTATTTTTTGATATGTTCCTAGAGAAAAATAAGTTGAAAGATGATAGTAGCAATGATGCGGACTGGGTCCATGATCTGAGGACTATCCTCATTGCTGCACAGAAGAATTATGTCCTTGATGCACCGCTAGGTGACGGACCTATTGCAGGAGCAGATGCAGACGTTATGAATGTTTGGCAAGCTCGGTATGATGACTACTTGATAGTTTAGTGCGCCATGCTTTACGGCTTAGAACCGGGACTTCAAAAATGTTTTTGAATGCCACGGAGCATATGAGATGTTCCAAGAGTTGAAATTCGTATTTCAAACTCATGCCCGTGTCGAGAGGTATGAGACCTCTGACAAGTACTTTGCCTACAAGATGAAGGAGAATAGTTCAACCAGTGAGCATGTGCTCATAATGTCTGAGTACTACAATTGCTTGAATCAAGTGGGAGTTAATCTTCCAGATAAGATAGTGATTGACAGAGTTCTCTATTCACTATCACCAAGTTGCTGGAACTTCGTGATGAACTATAATATGCAAGGGATGACGAAAACAATCCCCGAGCTCTTCGCGATGCTTAAATCAGCGAAGGTAGAAATCAAGAAAGAGCATCAAGTGCTGATGGTTAACAAGACCACTAGTTTCAAGTAAAGGGGCAAAGGAAAAGAAAGGGAACTTCAAGAAAGAATGGCAAGCAAGTTGCCACTCCCATGAAGAAACCCAAAGCTAGACCGAAGCCTGAAACTAAGTGCTTCTACTGCAAATGGAATGGTCACTAGAAGCAGAACTACCCCAAATACTTGGCAGATAAGAAGGATGGCAAAGTGAATGAAAGTATATATGATATACATGTTATTGATGTGTACTTTACTAGTGTTCATAGTAGCCCCTGGGTATTTGATACCGGTTCAGTTGCTATGATTAGTAACTCGAAACAGGAGTTACAAAATGAACAAAGACTAGTTGAGGGCGAGGTGACGATATGTGTGTTGGAAATGATTCCAAGATTGATAAGATCACCATCGCATGCTCCCTCTACCTTCGGGATTAGTATTGGAACTAAATAAATGTTATTTGGTGTTTGAGTTGAGCATAAATATGATTGGATCATGTTTATTGCGATACGGTTATCCATTTAAGTGAGAGAATAATTGTTGTTCTGTTTACATGAATAAAACCTTCTATGGTCTTACATCCAATGTAAATGGTTAACTAAATCTCGATCACAATAATACACATAATATTGATGCCAAACATGCAAAGTTAATAATGATAGTGCACCTTATTTGTGGCACTGCCGTTTAGGTCATATTGGTGTAAAGCACATGAAGAAACTCCATGTTGATGGGCTTTTGGAATCACTTGATGCTTGCGAACCATGCCTCATGGGCAAGATGACTAAGACTCCATTCTCTGGAACAATGGATCGAGCAACTGACTTATTGGAAATGATACATACTGATGTATGCATTTCGATGAGTGTTGAGGCTCGCGGAGGGTATCGTTATTTTCTGACCTTCACAGATGATTTGAGTAGATATGGGTATATCTACTTGATGAAACATAAGTCTGAAACATTTGAAAAGTTCAAAGAATTTCAGAGCAAAGTGGAGAATCATCGTAACAAGAAAATAAAGTTTCTACGATCTGATCACGGAGGCGAATATTTGAGTTACGAGTTTGGCCTTCAAATAAAACAATGTGGAATAATTTCGCAACTCATGCCACCTAGAACACCATAGAGTAATGGTGTGTCCGAACGTCGTAACCGTACTTTATTAGATATGGTGCGATCTATGATGTTTCTTACCAATTTACCACTATCGTTTTGGGGTTATGCATTAGAGACAGCTGCATTCACGTTAAATAGGGCACCATCTAAATCCGTTGAGACGACACCGTATGAAGTATGGTTTGGCAAGAAACCTAAGCTGTCATTTCTTAAAGTTTGAGGTTGCGATGCTTATGTGAAAAAGCTTCAGCCTGATAAGCTCGAACCCAAATCGGAGAAGTGCGTCTTCATAGGATACACAAAAGAAACTATTGGGTACACCTTCTATCACAGATCCAAAGGCAAGATCGTTGTTTCTAAGAATGGATCCTTTCTAGAGAAGGAGTTTCTCTCGAAAGAAGTGAGTGGGAGGAAAGTAGAACTTGATGAGGTAGTTGTACCTTCTCCCGAATCGAAAAGTAGTTCATCACAGAAATCAGTTCCAGTGATTTCTACACCAATTAGTGAGGAAGCTAATGATGATGATCATGAAACTTCAGATCAAGTTACTACCGAACCTCGTAGGTCAACCAGAGTATGGTCCGCACCAGAGTGGTACGGTAGTCCTTTGTGGAAGTAATGTTAGTAGACCATGACGAACCTACGAACTATGAGGAAGCGATGATGAGCCCAGATTCTGTGAAATGGCTTGAGGCCATGAAATCTGAGATGGGATCCATGTATGAGAACAAAGTATGGACTTTGATTAACTTGCCCAATGATCGGCGAGCCATTGAGATTAAATGGATCTTCAAGAGGAAGACGGACGCTAATAGTAGTGTTACTATCTACAAAGCTCGAATTGTTGCAAAAGATTTTTGACAAGTTCAAGGTGTTGACTACGATGAGAGTTTCTCACTCATAGCGATGCTTAAAGTCTGTCTGAATCATGTTAGCAATTGCCACATTTTATGAAATCTGGCAAATGGATGTCAAAACTGCATTCCTTAATGGATTTCTTACAAAAGAGTTGTATATGATACAACAAGAAGGTTTTGTCAATCCTAAAGGTGCTAACAAAGTGTGCAAGCTCCAGTGATCCATCTATGGACTGGTGCAAGCATCTCGGAGTTGGAATATACGCTTTGATGAGTTGATCAAAGCATATAGTTTTATACAGACTTGCGGTGAAGCCTGTATTTACAAGAAAGTGAGTGGGAGCACTACATCATTTCTGATAAGTATATGTGAATGACATATTGTTGATCGGAAATAATGTAGAATTTTCTAGAAAGCATAAATGAGTGTTTGAAAGGAGTTTTTCAAAGAAAGACCTCAACGAAGCTGCTTACATATTGAGCATCAAGATCTATAGAGATAGATCAAGACGCTTGATAAATTTTTTCAATGAGTACATACCTTGACAAGCTTTTGAAGTAGTTCAAAATGGAACAGTCAAAGAAGGAGTTCTTCCCTGTGTTGCAAGGTGTGAAGTTGAGTAAAGACTCAAAAACCCGACCACAGCAGGAAATAGAAAGAGAATGAAAATGCATTCCCTATGCCTCAGTCATAGGTTCTATAAAGTACGCTATGCTATGTACCTCACCATGAGTTTGGCAAGAGGGTACAATAGTGATCCAGGAGTGGATCACTGAACAGCGGTCAAAATTATCCTTAGTGGAATAAGGAAATGTTTCTCGGCTATGGAGGTGACAAAGAGTTCGTCGTAAAGGGTTACGTCGATGCAAACTTTGACACCGATCTGGATGACTCTAAGTATCGATCTAGATACATATTGAAAGTGGGAGCGATTAGCTAGAGTAGCTCCGTGTAGAGCATTGTAGACAGAAAGAAAATTTGCAAAATACATACGGCTCTAAATGTGGCAGACTCGTTGACTAAACTTCTCTCACAAGCAAAACATGATCACTCTTTGGGTGTTAATCACATAGCGATGTGAACTAGATTATTGACTCTAGTAAACCTTTTGGGTATTAGTCACATGAAGATGTGAACTAATCACATAAAGATGTGAACTATTGGTGTGGAATCACATGACGATGTGAACTAGATTATTAACTCTAGTGCAAGTGGGAGACTGAAGGAAATATGCCCTAGAGGCAATAATAAATTTGTTATTTATATTTCCTTATATCATGATAAATGTTTATTCTTCATGCTAGAATTGTATTAACCAGAAACTTAGTACATGTGTGAATACATAGACAAAACAGAGTGTCCCTAGTATGCCTCTACTTGACTAGCTCGTTGATCAAAGATGGTTATGTTTCCTGACCATATACATTGAACGGGGTCACATCATTAGAGAATGATGTGATGGACAAGACCCATCTGTTAGCTTAGCATAATGATCGTTTAGTTTTAGTGCTATTGCTTTCTTCATGACTTATACATGTTCCTCTGACTATGAGACTATGCAACTCCTGAATACCGGAGGAACACCTTGTGTGCTATAAAACGTCACAACGTAACTGGGTGATTATAAAGATGCTCTACAGGTGTCTCCAATGGTGTTTATTGGGTTGGTATAGATCGAGATTAGGATTCGTCACTCCGAGTACCGGAGAGGTATCTTTGGGCCCTCTCAGTAATGCTCATCACTATAAGCCTTGCAAGCAATGTGAATAATGAGTTAGTTGCGGGATGATGCATTACGAAACGAGTAAAGAGACTTGCCGGCAACGAGATTGAACTAGGTATGATGATACCGATGATCGAATCTCGGGCAAGTAACATACCGATGGCAAAAGGAATAATGTATGTTGTTGTGTAGTTTGACCGATAAAGATCTTCGTAAAATATGTAGGAACCAATATGACCATCCAGGTTCCGCTGTTGGTTATTGACCGGAGAAGTGTCTCGGTCATGTCTACATAGTTCTCGAACCCGTAGGGTCCGCACGCTTAACATTCAATGACGATTGGTATTATGAGTTTATGTGATTTGATGTACCGAAGGTTGTTCGGAGTCCCGGATGAGATCACAGACATGACGAGGAGTCTTGAAATGGTCGAGAAATCAAGATTGATATATTGGACCATGTTGTTCGGACAACGGAAGTGTTCCAGAGAGTTTCGGATAAAACCGGAGTGCCGGAGGGTTACCGGAACCCCCCCCCCCGCCCCCGGGAAGTTAATGGGCCACCATGGGCCTTAGAGGAGAGAGGTCCGGCCAGGAGGTGGCGTGCCCCCCAGTCCGAATTGGACAAGGGGTGGGGGCGGCGCCCCCCCTCCTTCCTTCTCTCCCCTTCCTCCTTCCCTCCCCTCCTTGTTGGACTAGGAAAGGGGGGAACCTACTCCTAGTAGGAGTAGGATTCCCCCGCTTGGGCGCGCCCCTTGTGGCCGGCCGACCCCTCCTCCCCTCCTTTATATACGGGGGAGGGGGCACCCCATAGACACACAAGTTGATCTCTTAGCTGCGTACGGTGCCCCCCTCCACAGTTTTCCACCTCGGTCATATTGTCGTAGTGCTTAGGCGAAGCCCTGCGTCCGTAACTTCATCATCACCGTCACCACGCCGTCCTGCTGACGAAACTCTCACTCGGCCTCAGCTGGATCTAGAGCTCGACGAACGTCACCGAGCGGAACGTGTGCAGATCGCGGAGGTGCCATGCGTTCGGTACTTGATCGGTTGGATCGCGAAGACGTTCGATGCGTTGCTTTTCCCCCGAAGAGGAAAGGGTGATGCAGCAAAGTAGCGTAAGTATTTCCCTCAGTTTTTGAGAACCAAGGTATCAATCCAGTAGGAGGTTACACGCAAGTCGCCTTGTACCTACACAAACAAATAAGAACCTTGCAACCAACGCGATAAAGGAGTTGTCAATCCCTTCACGGCCACTTGCAAAAGTGAGATCTGATAGAGATAATAAGATAAATATTTTTGGTATTTTTATGATATAGATTGGAATTGCAAAATAAATAACGGAAGAAATAGTAAATTGATAGGAAAATAATATGATGGTAGATATACCCGGGGGCCATAGGTTTCACTAGTGGCTTCTCTCAAGATAGCATAATTTACGGTGGGTGAACAAATAACTGTCGAGCAATTGATAGAAAAGCGCATAGTTATGAGAATATCTAGGCATGATCATGTATATAGGCATCACGTCCATGACAAGCAGACCGAAACGATTCTGCATCTACTACTATTACTCCACACATCGATCGCTATCCAGCATGCATCTAGAGTATTAAGTTCATAAGAAACGAGTAACGCATTAGGCAAGATGACATGATGTAGAGGGATAAACTCAAGCAATCTGATCTAAACCCCAACTTTTTATCCTCGATGGCAACAATACAATACGTGCCTTGTTGCCCCTGCTGTCACTGGGAAAGGACACCGCAAGATTGAACCAAAAGCTAAGCACTTCTCCCATGGCAAGAAAGATCAATCTAGTAAGCCAAACCAAACTGATAATTCGAAGATACGTGCAAAGATAACAAATCATACATATCAGAATTCAGAGAAGAACCAAATATTGTTCATAGATAATCTTGATCATAAACCCACAATTCATCGGATCTCGACAAACACACCGCAAAAAGAATTACATCGAATAGATCTCCAAGAGAATCAAGGAGAACTTTGTATTGAGATCCAAAGAGAGAGAAGAAGCCATCTAGCTAATAACTATGGACCTGAAGGTCTGTGGTAAACTACTCACACATCATTGAAGAGGCTATGGTGTTGATGTAGAAGCCCTCCGTGATCGATTCCCCCTCCGGCGGAGCGCCGGAAAAGGCCCCAAGATGGGATCTCACGGCATGCAGAAGGTTTTGGCGGTGGAAATAGGGTTTCGTGGTGCTCTCGGATGTTTTTAGGGTACATGAGTATATATAGGCGAAAGAAGTAGGTCGGTGGAGCCACGAGGGGCCCACGAGGGTGGGGGCGCACTTACCCCCCTGGGCGCGCCTCCCTGCCTCGTGGTCGCCTCGTTCCTTGCTTGATGTCCACTCCAAGTCTCCTGGATTGCGTTTGTTCCAAAAATAACTCTCCCAATGGTTTCATTCCGTTGATATTCCTTTTCTACGAAACACTGAAATAGGCAAAAAAACAGCAATTTGCACTAGGCCTTTGGTTAGTAGGTTAGTCCCAAAAGTAATATAGAAGTGTATAATAAAGCCCTTAAACATCCAAAACAGATAATATAATAGCATGGAACAATAAAAAACTATAGACACGTTAGAGACGTATCAAGCATCCCCAAGCTTAATTCCTGCTCGTCCTCGAGTAGGTAAATGATAAAAACAGAATTTTTGATGTGGAATGTTGCCTAACATAATTCTCAATGTACTTTTCTTTATTGTGGCATGAATGTTCAAATCCGAAAGATGCAATACAAAAGTTTAATATTGACATAAAAATGATACTTCAAGCATACTAACTAAGCAATTATGTCTTCTCAAAATAACATGGCCAAAGAAAGCTTATCCCTACAAAATCATATAGTTTGGCTATGCTTCATTTTCGTCACACAAAAATGCTCTCATCATGCACAACCCCGATGACAAGCCAAGCAATTGTTTCATACTTTAGTAATCTCAAACTTTTTTCAACTTTCACGCAATACATGAGCGTGAGCCATGGACATAGCACTATGGGTGGAATAGAGTATAACGATGGGGGTTGTGTGGAGAAGACAAAAAAGGGGAAAGTCTCACCTTGACGCGGCTAATCAACGGGCAAGGGAGATGCCCATCAATTGATGTCAATGCAAGGATTAGGGATTGCCATGCAACGGATGCACTAGAGCTATAAATGTATGAAAGCTCAACAAAAGAAACTAAGTGGGTGTGCATCCAACTTGCTTGCTCAAGAAGACCTAGGGCATTTGAGGAAGCCCATTGTTGGAATATACAAGCCAATTTCTATAATAAAAAATTCCCACTAGTATATGAAAGTGACAAAACAAGAGACTCTCTATTATAAAGATCATGGTGCTACTTTGAAGCACAAGTGTGGAAAAAAAGGATAGTAGCATTGTCCCTTTTTTTGGGCCTTCCTTTTTTTATTTGGCCTTTCTCGTTTTTTGGGACAACGCTCTATTAATGATGATCATCACACTTCTATTTATTTACAACTCAATGATTACAACTCGATACTAGAACAAAATATGACTCTATATGAATGCCTCCGGTGGTGTACCGGGATGGGCAATGAATCAAGAGTGACATGTATGAAAAATTATGCATGGTGCTTTGCCAGAAATACGATGTCAACTACATGATCATGCAAAGCAATATGAAAATGATGAAGCGTGTCATAGTAAATGAAACGGTGGAAAGTTGCATGGCAATATGTCTCGGAATGGCTATGGAAATGCCATAATAGGTAGGTATGGTGGCTGTTTTGAGGAAGATATAAGGAGGTTTATGTGTGATAGAGCGCATCGTATCACGAGGTTTGGATGCACCGGCGAAGTTTGCACCAACTCTCAAGGTGAGAAAGGGCAATGCACGGTACCGAAGAGGCTAGCAATGATGGAAAGGTGAGAGTGTGTATAATCCATGAACTCAACATTAGTCATAAAGAACTCACATACTTATTGCAAAAATCTACAAGTCATCAAAAACCAAGCATTACGCGCATGCTCCTAGGGGGATAGATTGGTAGGAAAAGACCATGCTCTTCCCCGACAGCCACTCATAAGGATGACAATCAAAGAACACCTCATGTTTCAAATTTGTCACACAACGGTTACCATACGTGCATGCTACGGGACTTGCAAACTTCAACACAAGTATTTCTCAAATTCACTACTACTCAACTAGCATGACTCTAATATTACCATCTTCATATCTCAAAACAATCATCAAGTATCAAACTTCTCATAGTATTCAATGCACTTTTTATGGAAGTTTTTTTATACCCATCTTGGATGCCTATCATATTAGGACTAATTTTATAGCCAAAGCAAATTACCATGCTGTTCTAAAGGACTCTCAAAATAATATAAGTGAAGCATGAGAGATCGATAATTTCTATAAAATAAAACCACCACCATGCTCTAAAAGATATAAGTGAAGCACTAGAGCAAAATTATCTAGCTCAAAAGATATAAGTGAAGCACATAGAGTATTCTAATAAATTCCGATTCACGTGTGTCTGTCCAAAAGGTGTGTACAGAAAGGATTATTGTGGTAAACTAAAAGGCAAAGACTCAAATCATACAAGATACTCCAAGGAAAACACATATCATGTGGTGAATAAAAATATAGCCTCAAGTAAAGTTACCGATAGACGAAGACGAAAGAGGGGATGCCTTCCTGGGCATCCCCAAGCTTAGGCTTTTGGTTGTCCTTGAATTTTACCTTGGGGTGCCTTGGGCATCCCCAAGCTTAGGCTGTTTCCACTCCTTATTCCATAATCCATCAAATCTTTACCCAAAAATTGAAAACTTCACAACACAAAACTCAACAGAAAATCTCATGAGCTCTGTTAGTATAAGAAAACAAATCACCACTTTAAGGTACTGTAATAAACTCATTCTTTATTTATATTGGTGTTAAAACTACTGTATTCCAACTTCTCTATGGTTCATACCCCCCGATACTAGCCATAGATTCATCAAAATAAGCAAACAACACACAAAAAACAGAATCTGTCAAAAACAGAACAGTCTGTAGTAATCTGTATCAAACGTATACTCCTATAACTCCAAAATTTCTGAAATATATTGGTGGACGTGAGGAATTTGTCCATTAATCATCTGCAAAAAGAATCAACCTAAAAGCACTCTCCAGTAAAAAAATGGCAGCTAATCTTGTGAGCGCTAAAGTTTCTGTTTTTTACAACAAGATCATAAAGACTTCACCCAAGTCTTCCCAAATGTTCTACTTGGCACAAACGCTAATTTAAAACATAAATCCACATCTAAACAGAAGCTAGATGAATTATTTATTACTAAACAGAAACAAAAAGCAAGAAACAAAAATAAAATTGGGTTTCCTCCAAACAAGCGCTATCGTTTAACGCCCCTAACTAGGCATAAAGGCAAGAATAGATCTAGGTATTACCATCTTTGGTATGCAATCCATAAGTAGCTCTCGTAATAGATTCATAAGGTAATTTAATTTTTTTATAGGAAAGTATTCCATGCCTTTACTTAACGGAAATTGGAATCTAATATTTCCTTCTTTCATATCAATAATTGCACCAATCGTTCTAAGGAATGGTCTACCAAGAATAATAGGACATGTAGGATTGCAATCTATATCAAGAACAATAAAATCTACGGGCACATAATTCCTATTTGCAACAATAATAACATTATTAATCCTTCCCATAGGTTTCTTAATGGTGAAATCCGCAAGGTGCAAGTTTAAAGAACAATCATCAAATTCACGGAAAGCTAATACATCACACAAATTTCTCGAATTCGTGGAAACACTAGCACCCAAATCACACAAAGCATAGCATTCGTGATCTTTAATATAAATTTTAATAGTAGGTTCCCACTCATCATAAAGTTTTCTAGGGATAGAGACTTCTAATTCAAGCTTTTCTTCATAAGATTGCATTAAAGCATGAACAATATGTTTAATAAAAGCTTTATTTTGATCATAAGCATGAGGAGAATTTAACACAGATTGCAACAAGGAAATACAATCTATTAAATAAAAAATTATCATAATTAAATTCCTTGACATCCAAAATAGTGGGTTCATTGCTATGTAAAGTTTTGACCTCTTCAATCCCACTTTTACCAATCTTTGAATCAAGATCTAAAAACTCTGAATCATTGGGACACCTCTTAACTAAAGTTGACTCATCTCCAGCTCCATCATTATCAAGATTCATATTGCAAAACAAAGATTTAATAGGAGACACATCAATCACTTTTATATCTTCATCCTTATTATCATGAAAACTAGAAGAATACACTTTCATAAAGCAATCTTTTTTAGCACGCATCAAGATCTAAAAACTCTGAATCATTGGGACACCTCTTAACTAAAGTTGACTCATCTCCAGCTCCATCATTATCAAGATTCATATTGCAAAACAAAGATTTAATAGGAGACACATCAATCACTTTTAGATCTTCATCCTTATTATCATGAAAACTAGAAGAATACACTTTCATAAAGCAATCTTTTTTAGCACGCATCCTAGCGGTTCTTTCTTTGCACTCATCAATGGAAATTCTCATAGCTTTGAGAGACTCATTGATATCATGCTTAGGTGGAATAGATCTAAATTTCAAATAATCAACATCAAGAGAAATCTATCCACGTTCCTAGCCAACTCATCAATCTTAGGCAATTTTTCTTCAAGCAAAGCATTGAAATTCTTTTGCGAAATCATAAATTCTTTAACACTAGTCTCAGAATCAGAGGGCATCTTATTAAAATTTCCATAAGAGTTGTTGTAGGAATTACCATAATTATTAGAGGAATTACTAGGAAACGGCCTAGGATTAAAGTTCCCTCTATAAGTGTATTCATTATTATTCTCAATCAAAGCAGACAAAGGCATATCATTAGGATCAGAAGAAACACTCTTATTAGCAAATAATTTCATAAGCCCATCCATCTTTCCACTCAAAACATTAATCTCTTCTATCGCATGAACCTTTTTACTAGTAGATCTTTCGGTGTGCCATTGAGAATAATTAAATATCATATTATCTAGAAGTTTAGTAGCTTCTCCTAAAGTGATTTCCATAAAAGTGCCTCCCGCAGCCGAATCTAAAAGATTTCTAGAAGCAAAATTCAATCCGGCATAATTTTTTTGTATAATCATCCATAAATTCAAACCATGTGTAGGGCAATTACGTATCATTAATTTTATCCTCTCCCAAGCTTGTGCAACATGTTCATGATCAAGTTGTTTAAAATTCATAATATCATTTCTAAGAGAGATGATCTTAGCGGGAGGAAAATACTTGGAGATAAAAACATCTTTGCACTTATTCCATGAATCAATACTATTTTTAGGCAAAGACGAAAACCAAGTTTTAGCACGATCTCTATGCGAAAACGAAAATAGCTTCAATTTAACAATATCATTATCCACATCTTTATTCTTTTGCATATCACACAAATCAACAAAGTTGTTTAGATGTGTAGCGTCATCTTCACTAGGAAGGCCAGAGAATTGATCTTTCATGACAAGATTCAGCAAAGCAGCATTAATTTCACAAGATTCAACATCGGTAATAGGAGCAACCAGAGTGCTAAGAAAATCATTATTGTTGGTATTGAAAAAATCACACAATTTAGTATTATCTTGAGCCATCGTGACAAACAATCCAACACACAAGCACACAAGAAGCAAGCGAAAAAGAGGCGAACGAAAAAAGAGGGTGAATAAAACGGCAAAGGTGAAGTGGGGGAGAGCGAAACAAGAGGCAAATGGCAAATAATGTAATGTGAGGGATAATAGTTTGTGATGGGTACTTCTTATGTCTTGACTTTACTTGACTTGACTTGGCGTAAGCCTCCCCGACAACAGCGCCAGAAATCCTTCTTGCTACCTCTTGAGAATGCGTTGGTTTTCCCTTGAAGAGGAAAGGGTGATGCAGCAAAGTAGCATAAGTATTTCGCTCAGTTTTTGAGAACCAAGGTATCAATCCAGTAGGAGGTTACACGCAAGTCGCCTTGTACCTACACAAACAAATACGAACCTTGCAACCAACGCGATAAAGGGGTTGTCAATCCCTTCACGGCCACTTGCAAAAGTGAGATCTGATAGAGATAATAAGATAAATATTTTTGGTATTTTTATGATATAGATTGGAAAGTAGAGATTGCAAAATAAATAACGGAAGAAATAGTAAATTGATAGGAAAACAATATGATGGAAGATAGACCCGGGGGCCATAGGTTTCACTAGCGGCTTCTCTCAAGATATCATAATTTACGGTGGGTGAACAAATTACTGTCGAGAAATTGATAGAAAAGCACATAGTTATGAGAATATCTAGGCATGATCATGTGTATAGGCATCACGTCCGCGACAAGTAGACCGAAACGATTCTGCATCTACTACTATTACTCCACACATCGACCTCTATCCAGCATGCATCTAGAGTATTAAGTTCAAAAGAACAGAGTAACATATTAGGCAAGATGACATGATGTAGAGGGATAAACTCAAGCAATATGATATAAACCCCAACTTTTTATCCTCGAGGGCAACAATACAATACGTGCTTTGCTGCCCCTGCTGTAACTGGGAAAGGACACCGCAAGATTGAACCCAAAGCTAAGCACTTCTCCCATGGCAAGAAAGATGAATCTAGTTGGCCAAACCAAACTGATATTTCGAAGAGACTTGCAAAGATAACAAATCATACATATAAGAATTCAGAGAAGAACCAAATATTGTTTATAGATAATCTTGATCATAAACCCACAATTCATCGGATCTCCAAGAGAACCGAGGAGAACTTTGTATTGAGATCCAAAGGGAGAGAAGAAGCCATCTAGCTAAGAACTATGGACCCGAAGGTCTGTGGTAAACTACTCACACATCATCGGAGAGGCTATGGTGTTGATGTAGAAGCCCTCCGTGATCGATTCCCCCTCCGACGGAGCACCGGAAAAGGCCCCAAGATGGGATCTCACGGGTACAGAAGGTTGCGGCGGTGGAAATAGGGTTTAGTGGCGCTCTCGGATGTTTTCAGGGTACATGAGTATATATAGGCGAAAAAAGTAGGTCGGTGGAGCCACGAGGGGTCCATGAGGGTGGGGGGCGCGCCTACCCCCTGAGCGTGCCTCCGTGCCTCGTGGCCGCCTCGTTGCTTGCTTGAAGTCCACTCCAAGTCTCCTGGATTGCGTTTGTTCCAAAAATAACTCTTCCGAAGGTTTCATTCCGTTTGGATTCCATTTGATATTCCTTTTCTACGAAACACTGAAATAGGCAAAAAAAACAACAATTTGCACTGGGCCTTTGGTTAGTAGGTTAGTCCCAAAAATAATATAAAAGTGTATAATAAAGTCCATTAAACATCCAAAACAGATAATATAATAGCATGGAACAATAAAAAATTATAGATACGTTGGAGGCGTATCATTCGACTACATCAACCGCGTTACTAAACGCTTCCGCTTTCGGTCTACGAGGGTACGTAGACACACTCTCCCCTCTCGTTGCTATGCATCTCCCATATAGATCTTGCGCGATCATAGGAATTTTTTTGAAATACTGCATTCCCCAACACTTTTATGCTATCCAGAAATTCTATATCATTTCCAATCAACAATATATCATCCACATATAATATTAGAAATGCTACAGAGCTCCCACTCACTTTCTTGTAAATACGGGCTTCTCCAAAAGTTTGTATAAAACCTTATGCTTTTATCACACTATCAAAGCGTATATTCAAACTCCGAGAGTCTTGCATCAGTCCATAAATGGATCGGTGGAGCTTGCACACTTTGTTAGCACCTTTAGGATCGACAAAACCTTCTGGTTGAATCATATACAACTTTTCTTTAAGAAATCCATTAAGGTATGCAGCTTTGACATCCATTTGCCAAATTTCATAATCGTAAAATGCGGCAATTGCTAACATGATTCGGACAGACTTAAACATTGCTACGGGTGAGAAGGTCTCATCGTAGTCAACACCTTGAACTTGTCGAAAACCTTTCGCAACAAGTCGTGCTTTGTAGACAGTAACATTACCGTCAGCGTCAGTCTTCTTCTTAAAGATCCATTTATTCTCTATGGCTTGCCGATCATCAGAAAAGTCAACCAAAGTCCATACTTTGTTCTCATACATGGATCCCATCTCAGATTTCATGGCCTCAAGCCATTTCCCGGAATCTGGGCTCATCATCGCTTCCTCATAGTTCGTAGGTTCGTCATGGTATAGTAACATGACTTCCAGAATAAGATTACCATACTACTCTGGTGCGGAATGTACTCTGGTTGACCTACGAGGTTCTGTAGTAACTTGATCTGAAGTTTCATGATCATCATCATTAACTTCCTCACTAATTGGTGTAGGCATCACTGGAACTGATTTATGTGATGAACTATTTTCCAATTTGAGAGAAGGTACAACTACCTCATCAAGTTCTACTTTCCTCCCACTCACTTCTTTCGAGAGAAACTCCTTCTCTAGAAAGGATCCATTCTTAGCAACAAATATCTTGCCTTCGGATCTGTGATAGAAGGTGTACCCAATAGTTTCTTTTGGGTATCCTATGAAGATGCACTTCTCCGATTTGGGTTCGAGCTTATCAGGCTGAAGCTTTTTCACATAAGCATCGCAACCCCAAACTTTGAGAAACGACAGCTTAGGTTTCTTGCCAAACCACAGTTCATACGTTGTCGTCTCAATGGATTTACATGGTGCCCTATTTAACGTGAATGTAGCTGTCTCTAATGCATAACCCCAAAACGATAGTGGTAAATCGGTAAGAGACATCATAGATCGCACCATATCTAATAAATCACGGTTACGACGTTCGGGCACACCATTACACTGTGGTGTTCCAGGCGGCGTGAGTTGCGAAACTATTTCACACTGTTTCAAATGAAGACCAAACTCGTAACTCAAATATTCGCCTCCGCGATCAAATCGTAGAAACTTTATTTTCTTGTTACGATGATTCTCCACTTCACTCTGAAATTCTTTGAACTTTTCAAATGTTTCAGACTTATGTTTCATTAAGTAGATATACCCATATCTGCTCAAATCATCTGCGAAAGTCAAAAATAACGATATCTGCCGCGAGCCTCAATACTCGCCGGACCGCATACATCAGTATGTATTATTTCCAATAAGTCAATGGCTCGCTCCATTGTTCCGGAGAATGGAGTTTTAGTCATCTTGCCCATGAGGCATGGTTTGCAAGTATCAAGTGATTCCAAAAGCCCATCAGTATGGAGTTTCTTCATGCGCTTTATACCAATATGACCTAAACGGCAGTGCCACAAATAAGTTGCACTATCATTATTAACTTTGCATCTTTTGGCATCAATATTATGAATATGTGTATCAGTACGATCGAGATTCAACAAAAATAGACCACTCATCAAGGGTGCATGACCATAAAAGATATTACTCATATAAATAGAACCACCATTATTCTCTGATTTAAATGAGTAACCGTCTCGCATCAAACAAGATCTAGATATAATGTTCATGCTCAACGCTGGCACCAAATAACAACTATTCAGGTCTAAAACTAATCCCAAAGGTAGATGTAGAGGTAGCGTGCTGACGGCTATCATGTCGACCTTGGAACCATGTCCGACGCGCATCGTCACCTCGTCCTTGGCCAATCTTCGTTTAATCTGTAGCCCCTGTTTCGAGTTGCAAATATGAGCAACAGAACCAGTATCAAATACCCAGACGCTATTATGAGCATTAGTAAGGTACACATCAATAACATGTATATCAAATATACCTTTCACTTTGCCATCCTTCTTATCCGCCAAATACTTGGGGCAGTTCCGCTTCCAGTGACCAGTCCCTTTGCAGTAGAAGCACTCAGTTTCAGGCTTAGGTCCATACTTGGGCTTCTTCCCGGGGGTAGCAACTTGCTAGCTATTTGATGACCCACAAGTATAGGGGATCAACTATAGCTCTTTTTGATAAGTAAGAGTGTCGAACCTAACGAGGAGCATAAGGAAATGACAAGTAGTTTTCAGTAAGGTAATGTCTGCAAGTGCTGAAATTGTAAGTAACTGAGTAGTTTGATAGTAAGATAATTTGTAACGGGCAAGTAACGATAGTAGTAACAAAAGTGCAGCAAGATAGCCCAATCCTTTTGATGCAAAGGACAGGCCAAAATGGTTTCTTATAATAGGCAAAGCGTTCTTGAGGGTACACGGGATTTTCATCTAGTCACTTTCATCATGTTGGTTTAATTCGTGTTTGGTACTTTGATAATTTGATATGTGGGTAGACCGGTGCTTAGGTGCCGTTCTTACTTGAACAAACCTCCTACTTATGATTAACCCTCTCGCAAGCATCCGCAACTACGAGAAAAGTATTAAGAATAAATTCTAACCATAGCATTGAACTTTTAGATCCAATCGATCCCTTACGAAATAGCGCATAAACTGGGGTTTAAGCTTCTGTCACTCTGGCAACCCATCATCTAATTGCTACTCCACAATGCATTCCCTTAGGCCCAAATATGGTGAAGTGTCATGTAGTCGATGTTCACATGACACTGCTACCTCTTGAGCATGCGTTGGTTTTCCCTTGAAGAGAAAAGGGTGATGCAGCAAAGTAGCATAAGTATTTCCCTCAGTTTTTTTAGAACCAAGGTATCAATCCAGTAGGAGACTACACACAAGTCGCCTCGTACCTACACAAACAAATAAGAACCTTGTAACCAACGCGATAAAGGGGTTGTCAATTCCTTCACGGCCACTTGCAAAAGTGAGATCTGATAGAGATAATAAGATAAATATTTTTGGTATTTTTATGATATAGATTGAAATTAAAGATTGCAAAAAATGGCGACAGAAATAGCACATTGGTGGGAGATAAATATAATGGAAAATAGACCCAGGGGCCATAGGTTTCACTAGTGGCTTCTCTCAAGATAGCATAAGTATTACGGTGGGTGAAAAAAATTACTGTCGAGCAATTGATAGAAAAGTGCATAATTATGAGAATATCTAGGCATGATCATGTATATAGGCATCACGTCCACGACAAGTAGACCGAAACAATTCTGCATCTACTACTATTACTCCACACATCGACCGCTATCCAGCATGCATCCAGAGTATTAAGTTCATAAGAACATAGTAACGCATTAGGCAAGATGACATGATGTAGAGGGATAAACTCAAACAATATGATATAAACCCCATCTTTTTATCCTCGACGGCAACAATACAATACGTGCCTTGCTGCCCCTGCTGTCACTGGGAAAGGACACCGCAAGATTGAACCCAAAGCTAAGCACTTCTCCCATTGCAAGAAAGATCAATCTAGTAGGCCAAACCAAACTGATAATTCGAAGAGACTTGCAAAGATATCAAATCATACATAAAAGAATTCAGAGGAGATTCAAATATTGTTCGTAGATAATCTTGATCATAAACCCACAATTCATGGGATCTCGACAAACACACCGCAAAAAAGAATTACATCGAATAGATCTCCGAGAAGATCGAGGAGAACTTTGTATTGATATCCAAAGAGAGAGAAGAAGCCATCTAGCTAATAACTATGGACCCGAAGGTCCGTGGTAAACTACTCACACATCATCGGAGAGGCTATGGTGTTGATGTACAAGCCCTCCATGATCGATTCCCCCTCCGGTGAAGCGTCGGAAAAGGCCCCAAGATGGGATCTCACGGGTATAGAAGGTTGCGGCGGTGGAAATATGGTTTCGTGGTGCTCCTGGATGTTTTTGGGGTATATGGGTATATATAGGAGGAAGAAGAGGTCGGTGGAGCTGCGAGGGGCCCACGAGGGTGCGCGCGTGCCCAGGGGGCAGGCGCGCCTCCCTGCCTCGTGGCCTCCTCGCTTCTTTCTTGACGCCCACTCCAAGTCCTCTGGATCATGTTTGTTCCAAAATCACTCTCCGAAGGTTTCATTCCGCTTGATATTCCTTTTTGCAAACACCAAATAGGCAAAAAACAACAATTTGCACTGGGCCTTGGTTAATAGGTTAGTCCCAAAAATAATATAAAAGTGTATAATAAAGCCCATTAAACATCCAAAATAGATAATATAATAGCATGGAACAATAAAAAATTATAGATACGTTGGAGACATATCAAGCATCCCCAAGCTTAATTCCTGCTCGTCCTCGAGTAAGTAAATGATAAAAACAGAATTTTTGATGTGGAATGCTACCTAGCATAATTTTCTAGGTAATTCTCTTTATTGTGGCATGAATGTTCAGATCCGAGAGATTCAAGATAAAAGTTTAATATTGACATAAAAATAATAATACTTCAAGCTTACTAACTAAGCAATTATGTCTTCTCAAAATAACATGGCCAAAGAAAGTTCATCCCTACAAAATCATATAGTTTGGTCATGCTCCATTTTCGTCACACAAGAATGCTCTCATCATGCACAACCCCGATGACAAGCCAAGCAATTGTTTCATACTTCAGTAGTCTCAAACTTTTTTCAACTTTCACGGAATACACGAGCGTGAGCCATGGATATAGCACTATAGGTTGAATAGAGTAAGATGATGGGGGTTGTGTGGAGAAGACAAAAAAGGAGAAAGTCTCACATTGACGCGGCTAATCAATGGGCTAGGGAGATGCCCATCAATTGATGTCAATGCAAGGAGTTGGGATTACCAAGCAACGGATGCACTAGAGCTATAAATGTATGAAAGGTCAACAAAAGAAACTAAGTGGGTGTGCATCCAACTTGCTTGCTCATGAAGACCTAGGGCATTTCAGGAAGCCCGTTGTTGGAATATACAAGCCAAGTTCTATAATGAAAAATTCCCACTAGTATATGAAAGTGACGAAACATGAGACTCTCTATCAAAAAGATCATGGTGCTACTTTGAAGCACAAGTGTGGAAAAAGGATAGTAGCATTGTCCCCTTTTATTTCTTTTTTGGGCCTTTCTCTTTTTTTGGCCTTTCTCTTCTTTTTTTGGGACAATGCTCTATTAATGATGATCATCACACTTCTATTTATTTACAGCTCAATGATTACAACTCGATAATAGAACAAAATATGACTCTATCTAAATGCCTCCGGCGGTGTACCGGGATGGGCAATGAATCAAGAGTGAGATGTATGATAAATTATGCATGGTGGCTTTGCCAGAAATACGATGTCAACTACATGGTCATGTAAGGCAATATGACAATGATGATGCATGTCGTAATAAATGGAACGGTGGAAAGTTGCATGGCAATATATCTCGGAATGGCTATGGAAATGCCATAATAGGTAGGTATGGTGGCTGTTTTGAGGAAGATATAAGGAGGTTTATGTGTGATAGAGCGATCGTATCACGGGGTTTGGATGCACCGCTGAAGTTTGCACCAACTGTCAAGGTGAGAAATGGCAATGCGGTGCATCAAGAGGCTAGCAATGATGGAAAGGTGAGAGTGCGTATAATCCATGGACTCAACATTAGTCATAAAGAACTCACATACTTATTGCAAAAATCTAAAAGTCATAAAAAACTAAGCATTACGCGCATGCGCCTAGGGGGATAGATTTGTAGGAAAAGACCATCGCTCGTCCCCGACCGCCACTCATAAGTGTTGGGGATATTACTACTGGGCATAAACCGGCCAGGAGAGGCCGGGTTAGCCCTATAAGGAGTTATTATACTTGAAGCCCATGAAGAACAGAGATGATGGCGCTTTATGAAGGCCCAGGGCCCAAAGGCGGATTAAGGCCTGTAGTCATAGACCGACCTTGATATGTAAGCTTGTATTATAAGGCAGAAATAAGTAGAGTCCGGGCCGGACATGTTTATGAGCTGGCCTCGTAACCCTGTAAACCGACGGGCATCAACCCATGTATATAAGGGGACGACCCGGTGGCGGTTTAGGAGGGACAGACAACAACTTGAGACCCAGGCAAAGCGTATTCGCTCCCTGGTCATCGAAACCCAAGCAATCCCACAACAACTTGATCGTAGGCTTTTACCTTCACCGCAAGGGGCCGAACCAGTATAAACTCTCCGTGTCCCTTGTCCGCTTTAACCCCTTTAAGCTAACCCGTAGCGATGGCTCCACGACTAAATCCTTTCTCTAGGACATCTGCCGTGACAAAACCACGACAGTTGGCACCCACCGTGGGGCTATCGCACGATGGTTTCGAGTTCTTAGAGGGCAGCTTCGAAGGAATCAAGGGATACGCTGTGGGCCGGATGACCAAGAGTCGTCGCGGCAAGCTCTACATCGACGATGCAGGTTGGGTCCCCGAGGCTGGCTCAATCGAGTACGGGTACCGGGTCCCCTTCGGCGGCATCCACGTTTTCATTGGCAAGATTGGCGAACCGGGCCCTGAGCCAGACATCTGCACCAACATCATCAAGACGGCTCAGCGTGCGAGATCTGCCCGGGTTAAGCCTGTCATGAAGCATGCCTTTGTGGGAGTGATCCACGGATTCGAATCTGAGGATAGATCCGAATCTGGTGGTGAAACCGTCATTTATCCCGACAATGAATCATCGATCGGAGAGATGGAGTCATTGTACCAGTTGCAAGATGGTCGGATTGGGGGCTGCTCCGATGGCGACAGTATTCCGGACCCCTTTGATCTGCCAAACCGGGTTGCGATCTTCATGGCCGGTACGCAGCCAGCAATCCACTCTTCAACCGCAGCGGCGGTGGTTTCCGGATCAGCTGTGGCAACGGCGGGAGGCCCTGTGCAACCGCCGGCTCAAGTTTTATCTGATTTGTTCGACGCTTTGGCAACACTGATGGCGGAGGTTAACCTGGCAAATCTGGATGAGCATACTACGGAGAACGCAAAGGTGAAGGATCAGATAACTCAGGCCAAGGCCGATTTGGCAGCGGAGGATGCCAGGATGACTGCAGAGCGGGCCGCATTAGATGCACAGGCTTATCGGCTTATGTTGGATCAGAGTGCGTCAAACGATGTTATGAGAAGAAGGTACCGATCTCATCTGCCGCCGGTTTATGAAGCCAAGAACCTCTTTAATACCCCAGGAGCGGGAACCAGTAATCCACCAGTGATAAACCGGGCGGAGGCACCTGGAACGGGGGCGCCGGTTCAGCCACGACCGACGGATCCGCCTTGTCAGAACAACGTTTTGACACAGCACGTCCCTACACCACCGGGTCATTACTCTAACCCGATGGATAACATTGTCGCAGCCGCTTCACAGCTGGCGGCTCTCCCGATCAAAGGCGAGTCGCAGTAGCGGTCGAGACGCGACGATCTAGGGAGCTCCTTCAGACAGCTTTAACTCAGCAGTAGGCTTATTCATATAGTCGTGAAAGGATCCATTCTACTTCCCGCCCAAGCCGGAGTTACACCAGGCATATTGATGAACCGGCCGTGTCAAGCAGTGCGCGAAACCGTGATCCGCCCCGTGGCCATAACCCGGCGGGTGGCGGTGGTGATGCTCAGGATGTGGTGGATCGTGCTAGGGCACGTCGAGGCCGAGTTAGCGGCGCAGCATGAGGCCCGCCAACTTACTCCGGTTCGTCCAACTACATCGGTGGAACCAGGGGTTACTTCCAGCTCTTTGGGAGTACCGTGTCTCGTCCCAGCGCTGCGCAACGTGCGTTTGCCCAAGGATTTCAAAAGGTCCACGTAAAGTGCCGAATTACACCGCCGATTTATCCCCTGAGTCATGGGTCGAAAGCTATGAGATGGCAATGGAGATGCTGGATGCGGACGATGCGGCGTGCGCTAAATACTTTACCATGATGTTGGAAGGAACGGCTCGCACTTGGTTGAAAAACTTGCCAGCTAACTCCATTGGGTCATGGGCCGAATTGAGAGCCCGGTTTATTCAGAATTTCAAAGACACGTGCAAGCAGCCCATGTCGATTTTAGACTTGGCTGCCTGTGTTCAGGAGGAAGGAGAATCAACAACCCATTGGGTGCGTCGGGTTTCGCAAATCTTGCATTCATCAGACCGCATCAACGCTGACACAACAGTTTTGACGTTGGAAGGCAATTGCCGGTTTACACCTCTGAAGTTGAAATTGGGACGGCTCAAACGCCACTGTAATGACATGGGGACTCTCATGGCTGCTCTGGTGAAATATGCCGACTCTGATAGTACCAAGGACCATGAGTCTGACGAAGACAAGACAAGGAAGGGAAAGAAGAGCGGCAACGCCAAGGGGCAGCAGCATAACCCGGCGGGTCATGGAAACAACGGTAAACGTAAAGCGGATAACAGTTTAGATTTTGTGGCTAATACCAACGCGCATGACAAGGGCCAGCGGCGTAAGGGTAAACCGCCCCGGGGTAGCGGAGGACCGAGCCCCAATCCAGAGCGCCTGTCTTATCTGTTAAACCAGCCTTTCCCGAAGCACGGGTCGCAGGACAAACCGGCTACGCACCTCTGGAAGGATTGTTATATCATGCAGGAGTTCAAAAATTCTGACTTCTTTCGGTATGATCATGGACCGGGCGGCGGTTCAGGCCCCGGATCTCATGGGTCGGGTTACGGCGGAGGCAGTTCCGGTTCAGGTTTTCATGGTAACCAAAGCGGACATAACAATCAAGGCAATCAGGGCAACCAAGGTGGTTATAATCATCAGGGCAATCAGTAGCAACAACAGCAGTCAGGTTACCAGAGCAACCCTAAGCAGCTGAACAGTGGACAATATCATGTCTTCACCACTAGCATGTGCAAGCGCGATCAGAAGCTTCATAAGAGGTCAGTGAATTCTATTGAACCGGCGGTGCCCCGTTACTTGCGCTGGTCTGAGCAGCCGATCGTATGGAGTAGGGAGGATCATCCGCCCCGGGTTGATAATCCGGGTCATCTGGCGTTGGTGGTGGCGCCTCAGGTTGGCGGATATAAGTTCACCAAGGTGCTCATGGAAGGATGGAGTAGTATCAATATCCTTTATTATGAAACTTTCCGTCGCATGGGATTAACATATAAAAATCTTAAACCATCCAACACGGTCTTCCATGGTGTGGTACATGGTAAATCGGCATATCCAGTTGGTAAGATAGCTCTGGAGGTTGCTTTTGGTGATGAGCATGATTGAAGATCGGAAATATTGACCTTTGAGGTGGTGAAAATCAAGAGCCCATACCATGCCCTGTTTGGACGGCCGGCTTATGCTAAGTTCATGGCAAGGCCCTGTTATGTTTATCTGCAGCTCAAGATGCCGGGTCACAAGGGAACCATCACAGTACATGGAAGTCGTAAGATTGCTTTGGAATGTGAAGAGGGTGATGCGGCTTATGCTGAGTCGGTTTGTGCAACAGAAGAGTTGAAATTCTACAAGGACAATGTTGACCCGGCAGATATGACTTCGTTGAACAAGCCAACTACAGAGAGTGATCCGGCGTTGAAGTTTAAATCGGCTGATGATACCAAGCTTGTTGATTTTGTTCCTGGCGATTCATCCAAGCAGTTTACCATCGGCGCTAACTTGGATCCGAAATAGGAAAGCGCGCTCATCGAGTTCATCCATGAGAATCAGGACATCTTCGCATGGAAGCCTTCTGACATGCGAGGTGTACCGAGAGAACTCGCTGAGCACACTCTTAATGTTGATCCCAAGTATAAACCGGTCAAGCAGTTCCTTCGCCGGTTCAATGAAGAAAGACGGAAGGCTATCGGTGAGGAGGTGGCCAGACTCTTGGCGGCTGGGTTCATCGTTGAAGTATTTCATCCTGAATGGTTGGCTAATCCGGTGCTAGTACTAAAGAAGAACGACACTTGGCGTATGTGTGTGGATTATACAGATTTGAACAAGGCTTGCCCGGCAGATCCTTTTGCTCTCCCTCATATTGATCAAATCATTGATGCTACGGCGGGTTGTGAGCGTTTGAGCTTTTTGGATGCATACTCTGGTTATCATCAGATCAAAATGGCAGTTAAGGACCAGGAGAAGACATCATTTATAACTCCTTTTGGAGCCTTCTGCTATGTGTCTATGCCCTTTGGGCTCAAGAGTGCCCAGGCGACTTATCAACGGTGTGTGCAGAATTGTCTTCATGATCAGATCAGCCGCAATGTTCATGCCTATGTGGATGATATTGTGGTGAAATCTAGAAAGGAGGAGACATTGATTGATGACTTGAAGGAGAATTTTGATAACCTCCGGGTTTATAGAATGATGCTTAATCTGGTCAAGTGTGTCTTTGGTGTACCGGCAGGCAAGCTCTTGGGCTTTCTGGTATCTAACAGAGGCATCGAAGCTAATCCGGAGGAAATCAAGGCTATAACTTCTTTGGCTAAACCGAAGTGTATCAATGATGTTCAACGCCTGGCAGGCCGGATTGCCGCGTTGAGCCGGTTTATCAGTCGCCTTGGTGAGAAGGCCATTCCCTTATATCAGATGCTGAAGAAAACGGATAACTTCATCTGGAGCAACGCCGCCAATGAAGCGTTTGAGGACTTAAAGCGACAGCTTGCTAATCCGCCGGTTCTTGCTGCTCCTGTTGATAAGGAGCCATTGTTGCTATATGTGGTAGCTAACGCCTGGGCTGTTAGTGTGGCTATTGTGGTGGAGCGCAAGGAGGCCGGAAAGGAGTATCCGGTTCAACGGCCGGTTTATTAGATCAGTGAGGTACTTATTGAGTCCAAGCAAAGGTACCCTCATTGGCAGAAGCTGGTATATGGAGTTTTCATGGCAAGCCGGAAGCTTAAACAATATTTCCAAGGTCATCCTATCACGATGGTCAGCTCTGCTCCTTTGGGAGATATAATCCAGAACAGGGAAGCAACTGGCCAGATTGCTAAGTGGGCTATTGAGCTTGGGCCTCACGGATTAAAATATATGCCCCGGATGGCGATCAAATCTCAGGCACTTGTGGATTTCATCAATGATTGGACAGAACTACAGGCGCCAGAAGAGAAGCCGGATCATACTTATTGGACTATTCATTTTGATGGGTCTAGGCAATTGGAGGGCTCGGGGGCTGGAGTCGTATTAACTTCCCCACGAGGTGATATGTTTTGTTATGTTCTCCGTTTAATGTTCCCTTGCACTAACAATGCATCTGAATATGAGGCTTTACTTCATGGTCTTCGAATGGCTAAAGAGATGAATCTAAGCCGAGTTAAATGCTTCGGTGACTCGGACCTGGTGGCTCAACAAGTGTCCGGTACTTGGGATTCCAAGGACCCACTCATGGCGGCGTATCGTCGAGAGGTGGATATTGTTGCGGGTCACTTTAAAGGTTATCAGGTCGATCATGTGGACCGACGAAAGAATGAAGCGGCGGACGCTTTAAGCCGCTTGGGTTCCCAATGTAAGCCGGTTCCACCCAATGTCTTCCTGGACGTGCTGCATAATCCGTCTGTCAAGCTCCCTGGTGAAGAGGATTTGGCTGTTCCTGATCCGGAGGCCTAGTTGGTGGCGGCTCTTCATGTTATCCCGGATTGGACAGTTCCATATTTGGTGTATATGAACCGGGACGAGTTGCCAGAAGATGAAACTTCGGCCAGGCAGATAATCCGGCGGTCCAAGTCCATGACTATTATCAATGGAGAGTTACATCATTGCAGTGTGACAGGGGCGTTTCAATGCTGCGTAGCTCCCGAAGAAGGCCGTGAAATTTTGCGTGAGATCCACGAAGGAGATTGTGGTCACCACACCGGTTCAAAATCTCTGGTAGCCAAGGCGTTTCGTCACGGTTTCTATTGGCCGACGGCTCATGCTGATGCTGAGGACTTGGTCAAAAGTTGTGATGGATGTCAAAAATTCTCACGACGCGCTCATGTACCGGCTCAGGAACTAAGGATGATTCCAATCACTTGGATGTTTGCAACTTGAGGGCTAGATATGGTTGGGCCCTTTAAGAGATCCAAGGACAAGAAGACCCACCTTTTGGTGGCGGTTGATAAGTTCACGAAGTGGGTGGAGGCAGAGCCAGTCAGTAAGTGTGATGCGTCCACGGCGGTTCAATTCATCAAGAAGGTGATTTTCCGGTTTGGTTTTCCACACAGCATTATAATAGATAATGGTACCAATCTGTCAAAAGGTGCCATGAAGGAGTTCTGTCAATGCGAGCACATCCGGCTTGACGCATCATCAGTGGCTCACCCCCGGTCCAATGGTCAAGCGGAGAGGGCCAATCAAGAGATCTTAAGAGGCATCAAACCCTGACTTATGATTCCTTTGCAACAGACGTCGGGTTGTTGGGTAGAGGAGTTACCTTCTGTGTTATGGAGCATCAATACCACGCCCAACAGATCTACGGGTTACACACCTTTTTTCATGGTTTATGGAGCGGAGGCGGTTCTTCCTAGTGACATCCATCATGACTCGCCCCGTGTGGCGGCATATGTCGAAGCTGATAATGAGAAGGCACGGCAGTAAGCACTCGACATGTTAGATGAGAAGCGTGACATGGCAGCAGCCCGTTCGGTGATTTATCAGCAAGATCTGCGTCGCTATCACAGCCGACGGGTTAGAACCAGAACCTTTCAAGAAGGCGATTTGGTGCTCCGACTCATCCAGGATCAGACTGATATGCACAAGTTATCCCCCCCTTGGGAAGGACCCTTTGTGGTCAGCAAGGATCTGCACAACGGGTCATACTACTTAATCGATGTTCGAGAGCACAATGACTCACGTAAATCGGAGGAGGAGACCCGCCGGCCGTGGAATATCGCTCATCTTCGGCCCTACTATACTTGAGACATAGTTTCTGCTTATGTACATGGTTATGACAATGTATATATTATGATCAATATAATAAACCGGAGCCTCAGCTAAAGCGGGGTATCTGTTGTTTTTTTATATCATGTGTGGTTACATGGGGGCTTTTATTTCGTAAAGCGGCTTCCGGTTTACCCCTTGATTCAGCTTATCAAAGCTTTATAAAATCACTTAGGGGCTTGGTTGTACTTCAACTAAAGCTACACCTCTTGATCGACGCAAGGCCACCAGAAAAATCACATGGGGGCTTGGTCATATTCGAACCATAGTCACACCTCTTGATCGGCTTAACGCCAAATTACTTCGGGGCCAAAGAGAGTGTTGCAAAAGAACAACTCAAACATAGGCACCCACTGAGCACATCTCAAAATGTTACTTGGGGATTCTTTGCTATCGGAATGAACAAAGAATCTACACTTGTAATAGGCTATCAAGCCACGGCTTGGAAGCCTGGTGTATACACCTAAAACCCCGGGTTAGCCTGCCTTTTTAAGTAAGTCACTCCGCCCAGGTAAACCTGGTATGACCCGTCGAACTTTGACAAGTTACTCTGATAAGACCCTGAACTTGTCAAGTTAAAACAACGATTGTTTAAGGATTGAGGACCATCTTAAAAGGCTTCGCAAAATGGTTTAACTCAGTGGCCTTGCAGCCCATGAAAAGCCTCGAATTTGGGGCCTGGCAGCCCGTGAAAAGCCTCGACTACAAGTTTTCATTTGCCTTTTTGCCAAGTTTTTATTTTTCTTGATAAGACTTACAATGTTTTTTGATAAACCGATGTTCATCAACCCGGCTAGGCTGTCAACTACAAGTTGTCAATACGTAATCACTTATAACCCGGAGTTTCTTAACCCGGTCTGGTTTCGACTCTAAGTCTCCAGCATTGAATAAACTGGTGTTTATCACAACCTGGCACGGTTTTAGCATAAACCGGCACGGTATGAAAAGAGTTATCATTACTCAAGATTGGGTTATCACCCTCACTACCAACGTTGGTCAGCCAACGTTGTGATTCAAGGACACAGGTATCAATTATTTTCATATTTGATTTTTTACAGCCTTGGTTATAAACCCTGGCTATATATCTGGGCATCATGACCCGTCCGGCGGTAAACCGCTAGGACACTATCAACTTTTTATGTGCAGGAATAGATTGCTACGGATTATGAATATAATATGTCTTAAGCATGGCGGATTAACAAGTGCCAGGCACAAATAAATATGCACGAAGGCATAACAGACCAAGTGTTTTAACTAGCCTATTACAAGGCGTTTCAGTGCCCAAAAGGATAATTGTTTCTCAATAAGCATTGCAGCACGTGGAAGACTAAATTGGCCTCCGGATCATGAATCGTCTCCAGCTTGACCTGATGGCTGCAGATCATCTTGCACCGGTTCATCCTCTTCGTCTCTACCCAGCGGCTGGAAGTCAATAGTTGTCCAGTCGATCCCAGTTAGGGCTCGGAACACAGCTTCATCGCTTATAAGGGTGGATGGTTCAATCTCAGGGGCATAGGTGTGCTTACGAATTGGCGGGATGAGATTTTGAACCTCACGAGTTGGTGCGGCCACCCGTTTGTTGTTGACATCATAACTTGCCTGATAATGTGAAAGGTCAGCTTCTTCAGCTAATTGGCAAGCCAGCGGACGTACTTCTTGGTTTATGGCTCGAAGGTCCTCATTGCCAAATTCTGATCCGTCTTCTTTCAAGCTCGGATAGCCTTTGCTGACATCTTCCGGATCAAGATCGGGCACGCATGCTTTTGCCCGGGTTAGCGCGGTCAGAGCACCAACTCTTGCAGCAGATCTCTTTAACTCTTCTACCCGGGCAGGCAACATTGACAACCTTTCTAGGGTTTCCTTGATTAAAGTTGGCGGCGGTTTGTTGTGCGAAGCATTGCAAATAATCCGTTGCGCGCCGGTATATAACTGCTCTATAAGAGTATAGGCAGCCTTCAGCTTCTTCGTTACGTCAGAGCCCAGATGACTAATGCGAGTCCCTGCATAATTACAAGCATCAGTAAAGCGGCTTCGTATGAGATGCTAAGTTGAAAATGTGAGGCAAGGATGTTTACCAAATACAGCAGCTGACATGGCATGTATCTGCCACTTTACGCCAGTCAGTTCATCTACTACCGGTTTAAGAGCTGCTTCGGCGTCCTCGGCTCTTTTTTGCAAAGCGGGTTTTCCAGTCTCCCAATCTGCCCGCTCCTTGTTGAAACTTTCCTTCAATTTTTCCATGGCGGCTAAAGCGCTGGTCAGCTCATCCTTTGCCTTGGAGGTTTCAGCTTGCTGGGATTTGATGCTTTCTTGCAGATCGGCGGTTTGAGAATCTTTTTTGCTTAGCTCAGCCTATGAGAAATAGACATATTATGAGATTGACAGTACATATTTCAAGTACCAAGTACATAACAAGTTATGCACCTGATACTTGGGGGCTAATGCATATTTGCTTGTTCTCAGAAATTTCTACAAGTCCCAAGCACAATACAAGTATTACTCTTGGCACTTGAGGGCTAATGTATGTTTGCTCATAATGCTGGTATGGGAATTCTTCTATATTCCCGGTTCATCTTTAAAAAGTTAAACCGGCCCTTGGGGGCTACATCAGTGAAAGCTATAGTATTGCAATTTTAAAATACCGGTTCATATTAAAGTGATAACCCGGTCCCTGGAGGCTAAACATGCAAAGTTAAGTTATTACTAAGTCCCGGTTTGGATTGACATCGTAAACCGTCACTTGGGGGCGACTGGAGTTGATATTTGAAATTAGACATAAGAGAAATAGTTGTGTGGTTACCTCATATCGCTCCTTCATCAGATTTACTAAAACCGGCTTCATAATCCCGACTGGTGTACAGACGGTTCAAGAAGCCAGAGTGAATATCTTGGGCATTGAGATGGGCGTAGCTGGATAAATCGGTGTGGCTGACGCCGGTAATCATAACATCATCCTCTTTATCATCAGCAGCCTTCACTGGAGTTGGCGGTTTGTCAGTAGCCTTAGCTGGACTGGCCGATTTATCATCAGGTCGGACCGGGCTTGTCGGTTTGTCAGCATGGCTTGTGGTGTCAATTTCTACTTGTTCAGCAAGCAAGTCATGGTCTTGAGGCGGCGGATCATTAAGCATGGCATCAACATCGGTTTCTTCTGGATCTGGAGTCTTTTCCGGTTCAACAACCACATTATCGTCAACCGGTTTGTTTAACCGAGCCTTCTTGCTGGGCCTAGGCTTGGCACTGAGAAAAATAAACATGAAGATCAGTACAGTATGCAAAAATAAAGCATCAAGGATAAAATCAAGTGCATAGCTCACCCAGTAAATGTCTTGAGGGGTGGAAGCTGTGTGGCTGTTGACTCGCCAGAGGATGAGTGAGGTGTTCCCTGATAATTTGAATCAGACGGATTAAGAGGCTGCCGGAAACAACCCGCCTTGGGGCAAGAAGTATAGAGAGTATAAGAGACCTCTGATCGAAGTTTCTGAACCGGAGTGTTCGGTAAACCGGCGGAGGTAACTACCTGGCCGCCGTGCCAGGTTGTGCGGTGATCTTCGTGTTGCTACGTCTTCAAAAGAAAGTTTGGGTCCAAGTGAGCAAGGGGGTGAGAAAATTTTACTTTCCAGTTTGCTCGACGGATTTTTGATGTTGGCAGAGGATCTGAATCGGAGGAAAGAATAATTACCTCAACGTCATCAGCTTGACTACCTTCGACGTCGTCCTGATAATAGTCGTTGTCAATGAGATGTATGAAAAATGAACCAAGAGAGTCAAGTTCTACCTCTGAGTCCGGATTAGCCTCATCGGCATCTGCATTTGGCTCGGAAGACGCAATGGTCCTTCTCTTGGCAGGTTTTTTAACAACCTTGGTCTTCAGGCGAAGTGGCTTTGCCGGTTTATCTTGCGGTTTTGCCGGTTTATCTTGTGGTTTTTTCTTCTAGAACGGATCATCGCCCTGACAAAGATGGACAAGATTTGATGTGACTATTTGAAAGAAGCAAGTTGAAACAAAAAACAAGTTATGTGACCCTTACCTTTGGAGGTTTATTGGAAACACAGAAAGTAATTAATCTGGTCTGGCTACAGATAGCCATCAATGTGTCGTTGAGGGTCCTTCAAGCTCCCGATATATTCACACATTAAACCGGGGCATCGGCTTAAGGGCAATATGCTCCAAGTTATCCAACAGCGAGCAAAATCAACACCTGTTAAACCGTTCTCCATAATGGCTCTAAGCTTTGACAGTTGTGGAGCATAATTGGCCCTTCCCTTTGTAGTCAATCTCTGAGGAAAGGGATGTGTATTGCTAAGACGGTGAGGGCGGTAACCCGGCAAGGGATTTTCATCAGTTGGAGATGTATCTTTGCAGTAAAACCAAGTCTGGTTCCACTCCTTGGGGTGACTGTGAAGCTTGGCGTGAGGGAAGCTGACCTCCTTCCTCTTTTGAACCGCCATTCCGCCGAGCTCAGTATTGGGTCCATCTATGAACTCTGTGCCATGGTTTAAGTGGAAGAAGTCCCTAAACAATTCAACTGTGGGCTCCTCTTGAAGATAAGCCTCACAAAAGACTTGAAAATGGCAGATGTTGGACACAGAGTTTGGACCGATGTCCTGAGGGTGGAGCTGAAAACTAGCAAGCACATCTCGAAAGAATTTTGAACCGGGAGGGCTAAAGCCTCGGCCCAGATGGTCAAAAAAAAAACAACTACTTCGCCATCCTTGGGTTCAGGAGGATTTTCCGGACCGGGGGCCCTCCAGTGGATGACCTCTTTCTTGGCTAAAGCGCCAGTGGCGACACATCTGTCTAATTGATCTTCAGTGACCCGGGAAGGAGCCCAATTGCACTCATAGACTTGTTTGGCCATTTCAATGGAGGCTGAAACATAATTATTACTGGTTGAAGATTTATAATGGACAAGTATAAAGTGGTGCAAGTTAAAGTAGAGGTGTATGCATATTGTTAAACTAGAATATGACATTGCTAAACTGGAGTCTGATATTGCTAAGCCGGAATTTTACGATGGAGAAGGTGCAAAGATAAATGAATCAGCGGTTTATGAGGGGACTAATGGTACCTACCGGATTATCATTTTTTCAAAGCTAAGCCGCCTATGTTGGTATGAAAGGTACAAGATCTAAGGCACCTAGGTGAAGGGAAAACAAGTTTCGCAGATTGATGTGGTAATTTTCAGATCTGCGGTATGACAGAAAACTAGAAAATATTCAGACCTAATTTCAAGTGCTTGAACAAGTTCGTCAAGTTTAGATGAGTTTTTATATAAAGGAGATGCTCCAACAAAGAAAAGGGGATCATGGCCACGACTGCACAAGAAGTATCAGATCCAAACTTGCTGTTTGTGCTACTAAGAAGAACAGGGAAAGAACAACGTCAGAGCTGCAATAGACTCTGATGAAAATTGAACCCTAATGATGGATCTAGAGTGAGGAAAAAAGGGACTTACTGATGCTGAGGGAGCAGCGGTGGAGCGCCGCGTTTCTCTGGTACAGTCAGGTTGATGCAGCGGCCGTCGTTGGGGCAGAAGCGAAGGTCGACGGCGGCGGCAGAGCTCCAAAGGTCGGGCGGCGCGAGGAAGAAGACAATGTGAAGGGGCACGAAGGGAAAAAAGTGAAAAGGACCCCTCGGCCTTATTTATAAGGTGAATGGATAAGTAGCAGGCATGAGAATCGAGGATCCCGAAAAATGGGATATGTGACGGCTCTGTCGCCTCGATTGTCGGAGGCTCATTAATGAAGGTGGGTTATGTACAAATCTTAATAATGGATGACATCATGGCGATTTATCATGGTCCTGGAAAGGTGACGTCATGGCGGTTTACAAGACTTATGCGAAGGTGTTGAAGAAGAAATTTGCTCAAGTATTGAGGATTGACATGAACCAGTTCAAATCAATCTGGGGCCTAATGTTGGGGATATTACTACTGGGCATAAACCGGCCAGGAGAGGCCAGGTTAGCCCTATAAGGAGTTATTATACTTGAAGCCCATGAAGAACAGAGATGATGGCGCTTTATGAAGGTCCAGGGCCCAAAGGCGGATTAAGGCCTGTAGTCATAAACCGACCTTGATATGTAAGCTTGTATTATAAGGCAGAAATAAGTAGACTCCGGGCCGGACATGTTTAGGAGCCGGCCTCGGAACCCTGTAAAACGATGTGCGTCAACCCATGTATATAAGGGTACAACCCGGCGGCGGTTTAGGAGGGACAGACAACAACTCGAGACCCAGGCAAAGCGTATTCGCTCCCTGGTCATCGAAACCCAAGCAATCCCACAACAACTGGATCGTAGGATTTTACCTTCACTGCAAGGGGCCGAACCAGTATAAACTCTCTGCGTCCCTTGTCCGCTTTAACCCCTTTAAGCTAACCTGTAGCAATGGCTCCACGACTTTCTCTAGGACATCTGCCGTGACAAAACCATGACAATAAGGAAGACAATAAAGAACACCTCATGTTTCAAATCTATTACACAACATTTACCATACGTGCATGCTACGGGACTTGCAAACTTCAACACAAGTATTTCTCAAATTCACAACTACTCAACTAGCACGACTCTAATATCACCATCTTCATATCTCAAAACAATCATCAAGTATCAAACTTCTCATAGTACTCAATGCACTTTTTATGAAAGTTTTTATTATACCTATCTTGGATGCCTATCATATTAGGACTAATTTTATAGCCAAAGCAAACTACCATGCTGTTCTAAAATACTCTCAAATTAATATAAGTGAAGCATGATAGATCAATAATTTCTATAAAATAAAACCACCACTATGCTCTAAAATATATAAGTGAAGAACTAGAGCAAAATTATCTAGCTCAAAAGATATAAGTGAATCACATAGAGTACTCTAATAAATTCCGATTCATGTGTGTCTCTCCAAAAATGTGTGTACAGCAAGGATGATTGTGGTAAACTAAAATCAGAGACTCAAATCATACAAGGCTCTCCAAGCAAAACACATATCATGTGGTGAATAAAAATATAGCCTCAAGTAAAGTTACCGATAGACGAAGACGAAAAGAGGGGATGCCTTCCGGGGCATCCCCAAGCTTAGGCTTTTGGTTGTCCTTGAATTTTACCTTGGGGTGCCTTGGGCATCCCCATGCTTAGGCTCTTGCCACTCCTTATTCCATGATCCATCAAATCTTTACCCAAAACTTTAAAACATCACAACACAAAACTCAACAGTAAAATCTCACGAGCTCCGTTAGCGAAAGAAAACAAACCACCACTTCAAGGTACTGTAATGAACTCATTCTTTATTTATATTGGTGTTAAACCTACTGTATTCCAACTTGTCTATGGTTCATACCCTCCGATACTAGCCATAGATTCATCAAAATAAGCAAACAACACACGAAAAACAGAATCTGTCAAAAACAGAACATTCTGTAGTAATCTGTAATAAACATATACTTCTGGAACTCCAAAAATTCTGAAATAAATTTCTGGGCGTGAGGAATTTGTCTTTTAATCATCTTCAAAAAGAATCAATCTAAAATCACTCTCGAGTAAAAAATGGCAGCTAATCTCGTGAGCGCTAAACTTTCTGTTTTTTACAGCAAGATCAAAAAGACTTCACCCAAGTCTTCCCACAGGTTCTACTTGGCACAAACACTAATTAAAACATAAAACCACATCTAAACAGAAGCTAGAATAATTATTTATTACTAAACAGAACCAAAAAGCAAGAAACAAAAATAAAATTTGGTTGCCTCCCAACAAGCGCTATCGTTTAGCGCCCCTAGCTAGGCACAAAAGCAAGAATAGATCTAGGTGTTATCATCTTTGGTAGGAAATTCTTCAATAGAACACTTATAAACCTTAGCAGTTTCCTTATTTTTATTAATGATTAAACTCCTAGGCAAGAAATCTAGAAAATCATTTGTAGCAAAAGGTTCCTTAATGATAGCGAGAAAGTTGGGGTGAACACTTATGGATTTGAGATCCGCATTTTCCTTACTAGAAGTTTCACCCTTATTTTTAGGAACATACATTAGTTTGGCAATTTTAGCATTAGGAGATTTTGGAGTATTTTTCATGGAAGAAAAGGTAGACCCTAAGTTGGTAATAATATCTTCAATTTTATAAACTCTTGTGGAATCTTGATCTATCTTTTTCATTAACTATGGGTTCCTTTTCTTTAAAAAAAAATTCAGAGTAACTCCTACCTTAGATCCATATTGGGTAATTTGGTTGTGGATCTTTTTATCCAAATTTTCAATCAACTCTACAGTGGCAACTTTATTTTCAATAATTTCAAGCCTTTGCATCACATGCTCCAAAGTTAAAATAGTTCCATTAACCAAAAGAGGTGGTGGGCCAAACAAATCTATCATAGCATTATAAGAATCAAAAGTATGGCTACCCAAGAAATTCCCTCCGGTAATGGTGTCAAGAATATATCTGTTCCAAGGAGTGATGCCTACATAAAAATTGCGAAGAAGAACGGAAGTAGATTGCTTCCTAGTAGATCTATTCTGAGCATTGCAAATTCTATGCCAAACATCTTTTAGATTTTCTCCCTCCCTTTGTTTAAAATTAAGAACTTCATGATCGGGAGTACTAACAATGATAGAAGGACTAGCCATGACGACACATAGTGACACAAGAAGCAAGCGAAAAGATACGAACGGAAAAAGAGGGCGAATAAAACGGAAAAGGTGAAGTGGGGGAGAGGAAAACGAGAGGCAAATGGCAAATAATGTAATGCGAGGGATAAGAATTGTGATGGGTACTTGGCATGTCTTGACTTGGCGTAGATCTCCCCGGCAACGGTGCCAGAAATCCTTCTTGTTACCTCTTGAGCATGCGTTGGTTTTCCCTTGAAGAGGAAAGGGTGATGCAACAAACTAGCATAAGTATTTCCCTCAGTTTTTGAGAACCAAGGTATCAATCCAGTAGGAGACTACACACAAGTCGCCTCGTACCTACACAAACAAATAAGAAACTTGCAACCAACGCGATAAAGGGTTTGTCAATCCCTTCACGACCACTTGCAAAAGTGAGATCTTATAGAGATAATAAGATAAATATTTTTGGTATTTTTATGATATAGATTGAAAGTAAAGATTGCAAAATAAACGGCAACAGAAATAGCACGTTGGCGGGAGATAAATATAATGGAAAATAGACCCAGGGGCCATAGGTTTCACTAGTGGCATCTCTCAAGATAGCATAAGTATTATGGTGGGTGAACAAATTACTGTCGAGCAATTGATAGAAAAGTGCATAATTATGAGAATATCTAGGCATGATCATGTATACACTACAAAAAAAAGACACATATGTGACATTTTGGGCCGAACGAAATTTTTTTCTGTCATACTTATGACACTTCTATGACAATAATTATGACAAAACACAGTATCATCATAGATGTGGTGGGGTCCTACTTCTATGACAAAAAATCATGACAGAAAATGGGCTTTTCGTCCTAGGCGGGCTGGAGACGCAGCTGCATGACATTCTTTGGGCCGTCCATGACGGAAAAAACCGTGGTAGAAGCGAGGGCGAGGAAAATATCGGGTGTTCCTGTTACGGTGGGTGGTAGGGGCCGAGCGATGCGCTGCTTTTCTCGTGACACGCACGCGCTGGGTGCGGCGTGGGGCTCTAGCTGAACCCGAAGCGAGGCGTTGGGCTCTAATCGAACCCGGCGATTGCACCGCAGCTACACGTTATCGAACCCGAGCGATCGATCGATGGCTGTTAATCAACCCGATCGAGCGATTCTTCGCTATCGCTGCTCATGAAGCCGATCAATGCTGCCTCTCGATGAACAAAGGAGCGCTTTGGGGGGGGTTGATGAACAGTTCCGGTGGGGGTGGATGAACAGGACCCCGAGGCGTTGCCTCTGGATGAACAGTGAGCATTGCTGGGGGGTTTGGATGAAGAGTTCCCGGTGGGGGTGGATGAACAGGACCCCGATCGTTCGAGCTAGTTGGGGCTGGATGAACAGGACCCCGTGGAGGGCAGGATGAACAGGACCACCTCGTGGAGGGCAGGATGAACAGTAGACGGTGGAGGGCTGGATGAACAGTAGCCCGTGGAGGGGTGGTTGAATAGGAGCCCGTGGAGAGGGCTGGTTGAATAGTAGCCGGTGGAGTAGCACGCGGTGGAGGCTGGATGAACAGGAGCCCGTGGATGAACAACTGCAGGTGGAGGCTGGAGGAGGTCAACGGTGGATGAACAGTAGCCCGTGGAGGCTGGAGGGGGTCGACGGTGGAGATGAATAGTATCCCGTGGAGTCCCGTTTTGCGGTACGCCACACCCCTCCCGATGAACAGGACCACCGTTTTGACCGTAGCGCTCCAACACAAGTCCGTTTCCTCCGTTTTGCGGTACACCACACCCTCCCAATTAACAGGAACCCCGTTTCGACCGTAGGAGGTCCGTTTCCTTCGTTTTGCGATACGCGAGACCCCTCCCGATGAACAGGATCCCGTTTCGAACATGGCTGGTCGAACACAAGGCCGTTTCCTCCATTCTATAGTACGCCATGCCTCTTTTCCATCGGCTGTTCCGTCCAAGCCCTCCTGATGAACACAACGACGCATTCCGTTCCGACCCAGCCGGTTGGCTCATGAACACGACGACAACGCTGTTTTTCCGTTCCGACCCTGTAACATCCCAAATTTTCAATTTGGAATGTTATACATTAGGTCATCATGCATATCATATTTTCCCGCATTTTCCCGATCCTAGAAATTTCACGCAACTCAAGGACCCTCGGAGAGAGTTGGAAGTTTCATAATTTTCATATTTGGATTTTCTCAAATTTTGAAAATAGGATCATTGGATTATTTAAATTATCTTCATAAAGTTTTTCCTATAAAAAAATATCTTGAGAGGGAATAATATGACTTTCCCAAACAAATAGGAAAAATGAAGATATTATAAATAAACCAAAATTGGTTTTTGGAGATTTATTTTGCTTAGGCAAAATGAGCTTTTAAAATATTTTTCATGCATTTTGTTTTTAAAAGTTCATTTTGTTCGATTCAATTTTAGGAGTCGGAGAAAATTTGTTTTAATTAATTTGGAGTTCATTTGATATTTATTTTATTTGTTTTGTTTAAAATTTTATTTTAAAAAAAACGCTACCTGGACCGAGGCCCACTGCCCAGCCAGCCAGCCCCCGGCCAGCCGCGCGCCTGCCCATCCTCCTCTCTCCTCCTCCTCCGCCGAGTCCCGCTGAGCACGGCGCCGCGCCACGAGTCCGCCTGACCCGCCTCGCCTCGCCTCCCAAGCAACCGCCCCCTCCTCCTTAAATACCCCCCGCCCTCTCTCACCCCATCGCCGCCCGCCTCTCCCGACCGAGCCGCCGCGCCTCAAACGCCGCCGCCGCTGTCGCCGGACGACGCCGCCGCCGAACCCGCCCTACCGACGCCTCGACCCGCCGAGCCTCGCCGGAGCCCGAGAGCCGCCGGCGATCGCCGGAGGTAGCCGCCGCCCGCCGCCCGATTCGGTCTATTCCCGTGAACCGCCTGTTTTTTTTAAAAAAAACATATGTTCGGTTTTTTAAAAACCCAGATTGGTTTTATTTTTCGGTTTTCTTAATTAACGGACGCTCACCGAACCGCTCGCTTCAAAGGAACGCGCTCGTTAGATTCGTTTCGTTAACTAACGCTCGCTTTTTAACTCGCTCGCCGCTTTTTCTTTTAATCGGAATTAATCCGCTATTTTCCGATTTGATTTCGATCTGATTTTCAAAACTGTTTTATTTCTCGCCGCTTATCGGAATCAGTGATTCAAGCGCCGAGTTTCAGAACGAAACCGCCGTTCGACTACTCTACTTTCACAGAGTTTTGCCACTGTGAAATTTTGACCTAATTTCGATCGCTAACCGAGAGGTTTCTCTCGAGTTTCGACTTTCGGAGTTTGTTTTGATTCGATTCTTTTGCAACCAGGGTTCTTAAGTTGAACTATCCGTTAGATCTTTTATTCGAGATTTCCTGTGCATTAGATGAGTACTTATTGTATGCTTGTTGTTTGTCTGCGTTAGATCACCCGTGAGTGCGCCGCTTGTTACTTCAATCTCTAGGACTCATGGATCATCGCAAGGCAAGTAACACTTTGATCATACCCTTCTACTACCCAGTTTTATGCATTAGATCTATTCCTCAAACACTTGCATGATTAGGATCTAATTAAATTGTGGGTTTGGGAAGTAGATTGAGGTAGTACCTATTACCTGCTTTACTTATGAAACCTTGGGAGTTACTTCTACGTTTGCTTGTTCATGCCATGCTATGCTAGTAGACGTGGATTGGGTGAGTGAATATCCATGACAGATGTGAGATTGTTAATTAATGGTTTATTTAAGGTGGCAACCTAACACACATCCTGGGTGGATTGAGGCACCTGGTTTCTATCAGACTTGCTCAGATTTCTTCGGACCGCCACCTGTGCTCTAAGGGATCATAAGATTATTCAAACTGAAACTTCCGTGTGCAGCCACAAGCCAATTATGGGCTCTGGCGTAGTTGACTAAGTCGTGCGAACTCTTACGGTAGGCTAGCTGATGTAGGGGATGTAGGTTGGTACGGTCTACCCACATGTAAGGTGCTAGCGCTTCGAAAGACTATGTCTCGGCCATCCGCTTCTCAAACACCATGTAAAGCGAGAACCAAGCGGAGGCGATCGAGTCTTGTGGGGAAAAGTGCGCAAACCTCTCGCAGAGTGTAACAAACTAATCATGATTAGCCGTGTCCCTGTTATGGACAATTTGAGTATCCGTACTTGATTATCATGTGAATCTCAACATGTTACTTCTAAATAAAAGTTATTGGGTTTTGATGAGTACTTTTAATGGGATTGAGGATGCTGTCAACCATCTTCAATGTTTAACAACCACCATGATAGTTAAATAAAATTATTCCTTTGATATAGGGAAAATCAGCTTTATGCAATGTAATCAGAGAGCCTTACCACCAGCCATATATGCATGTAGTATAGGCTTATTCATTCATTGCTTTTATGTGTTACATTGCCAAGATATTCCATGTGTCGACCGTTTGCTGGCTGCAACTTTTCACGCTATGCACTTTTCGCACGATGAGTAAGGTGTTAGGTCGTGGTTCTATACTCGGTGATGCCGTTGGAGTTGATGGACTCGCTTATCTTCCAAGCCTTCGCTGTTATTATTAGATGGCCTTAAGCCATATTTTTTATTCAGTTCCCTTGTGGACATCGATGTAATAAGTGTGTGATTGCTACTCGCTATAAATCCTTCAAGCTTGTGTGGTGTCAGACATCGATCCAGGATGACATCGAGCACGAGCGCTAGATCCATTTGGGTCTGGTCGCCACAGAGAATGGTATCGAGCACACGACCGTAGGACACCACCACTAAGTTAAAGCCATAGATCACTCTCTTCTCATTTTCTAACTCCTCATCTTTTCTACTCTCTTTAGGATGACGGACGCGAAGATCAAGTACACCCAACCGGATGAAGGCACACCTTTTGGTTTTCACTTGAAGGAAGTTACTAAGTATCCGAACATTGATTACCAAGCTTCACCGAACTTTCAACGCCACTCGCTCAAGAGGAGCGCTGGAAGATTCATGCTCACGCTCCAGAAGGACATTCGCCCCAATCACCAAGCCAATAGATAGTGTTTTCAAGGCACCCACTTGAGTCCGGGAAGGAGCATGGCAGCTCACATCACCATGGGACGATTGGAGAAGTCTATCAAGAAGATCTCAAGGACACCATCTACCAGATTTATGACGCCGAGATGACAACTGGGACGTCGTCAACACCAAGAAGGATAGGTCCATTGCAGCATTCATCCAGAGTTAAATCAACACATTCGACGCCAAGAGAATCAAATGTGCAATGACATGTTGGAGTTGCGTAAGACGAAGGAAAGGATCATCGAATTGGAAGGAGAACTAAAGACTACACGCAAGGACCACATGGACGAGATCGTAGCTCGCAAGACACAATAACGATCTTAAGTACGAAATCAAGAACTCAAGAAGAAGTTGGCACTCGTGAATGAAGACCAGATGTCGAGCATCAAATCGACTACATCAACATTGACGACTCAGATTCGGATCCAAGTGAACCCGATTTTGAAGACGGTCGAGCAGACATCATGGAGTCTTCCACCGTTCAAATTAGTAGAAGTCCCCATATATTAGTAGTATTCCTCCATGTAACGTTATAGTACACGCACTTTTGCGATAGTTAGATCGTTGTAAGCCCTTGTTTGATTGAATGAAGTGATTTTGTGTGCTTTTGCTCATGTGCATTTGGGTAGTGATTCCCTTAGACCTCATTCTATTCTATTTTCTTCTTTTCTAAACCCTTCAGATGCCTCCGAGACGCGACCCGGATTCGCTTTTCCGCCAGAGATCACCCAATTGATCCAGCAGCAGAATACCTGATTCAAACATTGGTGCGTAACAACAACAACAACCCCAACAACCCACCGCCACCACCACCACCATGGATCATCCGACTCGCTTCTTAGACTGAACCCGCCGTGTATTCCAAGAGCACCGAGCCAATTGTAGCAGATGACCTGGCTCCGCAAGATAGGAAGGAGCTGACTATCGCAGGATGCATGATGGTGAAAGAGTGAAGTTTGCAGACATCAACTTGAAGGACCCGCAGCAAAGATGGTGGGAGAATTTCACAGACCACTTACCCTCAGAGACACCGCCACATGGGACCAGCCAAGAAGCTTTTCGACAGCCCATGTTTCAGCAGGAGCCATGGCTATGAAGAAGCGTGAGTTTCGCAACTTACGCTAAGGAGGAAGGACCGTTGCACAAGATGTGGATGACTTTAGCAAATTAGCACGTTATGCCCCTGATGACGCTACTACATGATGCAGCTAAACAGAGAAGTTTCTAGAAGGACTGAATGATGAGTTCAAGATGCCGTTGATGGTAGCAAGTTTCAACAACTACCAGGAGTTAGTAGACCGAGCTCTCATGATTGAAGGAAAGCAGCAGAAATTGAGAACCGCAAGAGGAAGTATGGACAAGGGAAGTATAACTCAGATCCCAAAGCAGAAGCCTCGTTATACCCCTAAATCAGGAATTCAGTTTCAGATACCCATGGAGGAGGTAATTCAGATAACCATAATGGCACCAAGAATGGGAACGGGAATGGAGGAAGCAACGACAGAACCGCACCAACCCGCTTCACACCATCCAAGGTAGACCTGAGTCACATTACTTGCTTTAAGTGCCGCAAGATGGGCATTATGCAAATGATCGCCTGTAAGGCCGTAATGGAAATGGCAATGGAAGCTCGAAAGAAGCCCAACCCTTTCAACAGGGGACAAGTGAACCACATTGATGTGGAGGAGGTTGAAGATCAGCCCGATGCAAGAATCGGTAAGTTTTTGGTTAAGTCATTTATCGCAGCTTGTTCTTTTTGATTGGTGCATCGCATTCATACATATCAAGGGATTTGTGGATAAGTACAAGTTACCAACCCAAGCCCTTAGGTCACCCATGCTAGTAACCTCACCCGAGCAGAGTACATGGCTAGTAAATGGTGTGATCGACCGCCACTACGGATTGGACACTATGTTTTCCCTCGCACCTAATAGTTCGGAATCCCAAGGATTGGATGTGATATTAGGAATGGATTGGTTATCAAAGTATGGAGGAAACATAGATTGTACCACACGGTCAATTTTGCTCACCACACCGTAAGGAAGAAGGATTATATGTATCACGGCACGAGCCGAGGAGAGCACAAGTTAATTGCTTAACAGGAGTGGTACAGAAGAAGTACCCAGTGGTGAAGGATTATCCCGATGTATTTCCTAAGAGTTGCCGTGAATGCCGCCGGATAGAGACATTGAGTTTTGATCGAGCTGTTGCCGTGAACAGCCCGATATCGGGTTAACCGCATGTGATGCCCGCAAAGGATTTGGCAGAAATCAAGAAGCGATTAAGGAACTATTGGATAAAGGTTTTATTCGCCCAAGTTCTTCACCTTGGGGATCACCCGCTTTATTGGTGGAGAAGAAGGATGGATCGTTGAGAATGGTTGTTGATTATCGTGGATTGAATGAAGTAACGATCAAGAACAAGTACCCACTACCTATGATAAATGATCTGCTTGATCGCTTGCAAGGAGCCAAAGTGTTTTCTAAGATCGACTTGCATCGTGGTACCATCGATTGAAGATTCGGGAGCAAGACATACCCAAGACAGCGTTTACCACGAGATATGGATCAGATGAGTATACCGTTATGTCATTTGATTGACTAACGCACCAGCCTATTTCATGAACCTGATGAACAAAGTGTTTATGGAGTTTTGGACAAGTTCGTCGTGGTGTTCATTGATGACATTTTGATTTTCTCAAGAATGAAGAGGAACACAAGGAACATTTGAGATTGGTTTTGGAGAAACCGAGGGAACACCAGCTTGTATGCCAAGTTCAGCAAATGTGAATTTTGGTTAAAGGAAGTTGGATTTCTGACATGTTATATCCGGAGAAGGAATAGCAGTTGACCCCACAAAGGTTGAGACCAGAACTAAATGGGAAGCACCAACGACAGCTTGGAGAGATTCGAGTTTCCTTTGACTCGCAGGATACTACCAAGATTCATTGAGAATTTCTCAAGGATTGCAAAGCCTATGACAGAATTGTTGAAGAAGGAAAACAAATTCATATGGACCGAGGACTGTGAGGCAAGTTTTCAGGAGTTGAAGAAAAGATTGGTTACCTCACCAGCTTTGATATTGCGAGATCAAACTAAGGATTATGAGGTGTATTACACGCTTCACGCCGAGGACTTGGAGCCGCATTTATGCAAGAAGGAAGAGTTGTTTCAGATGCTTCACGACAACTTAAGCCCCATGAGTTGAATTATGCCACTCATGATTTGGAGTTAGCAGTCACAGTATGCCTTGAAAACATGGAGACATTTTCTCATTGGAAATCATTGTGAAGTATATACGGATCACAAGAGTTTGAAGTACATCTTCACCCGTATGAATTGAATCTCGATAAAGGAGATGGTTAGAGCTAATCAAGGATTATGATATGAGATTGCATTATCACCCCGAAAGGCTAATGTCGAAGCAGCACGATTGAGCCGTAAGAGCCACGCCAATACCCTAATGATGGGAGAAATACCCAATGAGTTAGCCGAGGACCTTCGGAGCTATGTTTGGAAATAGTTCCAGAGGCTATGTAGCAGCATTGGAGATTCAATGATAATCGATGGACAAAATCGAGAAGCCCAAAAGGCGATAAGGAAGTTGCCTCTATAAAGGAGAAAATGAGCAAAGGAAAAGCTAAAGGATTTCGTGGAGGACGAGCACGATACCCTATGGTTTGAAGACCGTGTTTATGTGCCCAATGACCCGTAGATTAGGAAGTTGATTTTACAAGAAGCCCATGATTCACCCTATTCGATTCACCCAGAAATACTAAGATGTATTTGGATTTGAAGAATATTTTCCGTGGACCGGAATGAAGAAGGATATTGCGGAGTATGTAGCAGTTTGCACGTATGTCGAAAGTAAAGGCGGAACATCGTAAACCAGCAGGATTGTTACAACCATTGCCGATACCGAATGGAAGTGGGATAAACTAGGCATGGATTTCATCACAGGTTTGCCAAAGACCCGCTCAGATATGACTCGATTTGGGTCATAGTCGATCGCTTGACCAAGGTAGCCCATTTCATACCAATCAAGACTACCTATAGCAGTGCTAAGTTGGCAAAAATATACATGACCAGAATTGTGTGTTTACACGGAATTCCAAGGAGCATTGTATCGCATGAGGAACCCGGTTTACTTCAAATTTTGGAACCAGTTGCACGAAACATTGGGAACCCGATTGAGTTCAAAGACAGCTTTCCACCCCATCATGATGTAACCGAGAGAGTCAATCAGATTTTAGAGGACATGTTGAGAGCTTGTGCACTAGATTATGGATCTAGTTGGGATGACAATTTGCAGATGCAAAATTTTCCTACAATAACAGCTACCAAACCAGTTTAAAGATGGCACCTTTCGAGGCCTTGTATGGAAGAAGGTGCAGGACACCGTTGTCATGGGACTAAACCGAGATCGCCGCTTGTTTGGACCAGATTTGATTAAGGAGTCCGAACAGAAAGTTGTTGATTCGAGACAGCTCAAGGTAGCCCACCTGCATGTAAGAGCTATGCCGATTCAAAGCGCAGCGATTGAGTACGGTTGGAGACAGAGTATATCTCAGAGTATCCCCGCTCGAGGAGTGAAGCGCTTTGGAGTTAAAGGAAAGTTAGCACCCGCTTTGTTGGACCATATAAGATTTTGCAACGCATGGGAGAAGTTATGATAAGTTGGAATTGCTGTAAGGACTGTCAGAGTTCATGATGTATTCCATGTTTCTCGCTTGAAGAAATGTCACCCGAGATAGCAGAGGTACCGCTAAGAGACACAGTGCCACCGAGGCAATTCAGTTGAAGGATGACTTGACATATGAGGAAAAGCCGTTAAGATTCTCGATTATGCCAGCAGAGTTACCCGCAGCAAGGTTATCAAGTTTTGCAAAGTTCAAGGAGCCACCACACCGAGGATGAAGCCACCGGGAAAGAGAGGAAGTTTTGCTTAAGGACCACCTCACCTATTTTCTAGTTAACCCAATCTCGAGGGCTAGATTCATCTTATAGGTAGGTTTGTAACATCCCAAATTTTCAATTTGGAATGTTATACATTAGGTCATCATGCATATCATATTTTTCGCATTTTCCGATCCTAGAAATTTCACGCAACTCAAGGACCCTGAGAGAGTTGAAGTTTCATAATTTTCATATTTGGATTTTCTCAAATTTTGAAAATAGGATCATTGGATTATTTAAATTATCTTCATAAAGTTTTTCCTATAAAAAATATCTTGAGAGGGAATAATATGACTTTCCCAAACAAATAGGAAAAATGAAGATATTATAAATAAACCAAAATTGGTTTTTGGAGATTTATTTTGCTTAGGCAAAATGAGCTTTTAAAATATTTTTCATGCATTTTGTTTTTAAAAGTTCATTTTGTTCGATTCAATTTTAGGAGTCGGAGAAAATTTGTTTTAATTAATTTGGAGTTCATTTGATATTTATTTTATTTGTTTTGTTTTAAAATTTTATTTTAAAAAAAAACGCCGCCTCTGGACCGAGGCCCACTGCCCAGCCAGCCAGCCCTGCCCGCCCAGCGCCCGCCCATCCCTCTCTCCTCCGCCCGCGCCCGAGTCCCGCTGAGCACGCAGTCAGCGCGCCACGGAGTCCGCCCGACCCGCCCGCCTCGCCCTCCCCAAGCAACCGCCCCCTCCCTCCTTAAATACCCCCTGCCCCTCTCCTCACCCCATCGCCATCGCCGCCTCTCCTCGACCGAGCCGACCGACGCTCAAACGCCATTGCCGCCCTCGTCGCCGGACGACGACGCCCGCCGAGAACCGCCGCCGACGCCTCGACCTCGCTGAGCCTCACGGAGCCTCGAGAGCAGCGGCGATCGCGGAGGTAGCCGCCGCCCGCCGCCCGATTCGGTCTATTCCCGTGAACCGCCCGGTTTTTAAAAAAAAAAACATATGTTCGGTTTTTTAAAAACCAGATTGGTTTTATTTTTCGGTTTTCTTAATTAACGGACGCTCACCGAACCGCTCGCTTCAAAGTGAACGCGCTCGTTAGATTCGCTCGTTAACTAACGCTCGCTTTTAACTCGCTCGTCGTTTTTCTTTTAATCGAATTAATCCGTTATTTTTCCGATTTGATTTCGATCTGATTTTCAAAACTGTTTTATTTCTCGCCGCTTATCGGAATCGTGATTCAAGCTACCGAGTTTCAGAACGAAACCGCCGTTCGACTACTCTACTTTCACAGAGTTTTGCCACTGTGAAATTTTGACCTAATTTCGATCGCTAACCGAGAGGTTTCTCTCGAGTTTCGACTTCGGAGTTTGTTTTGATTCGATTCTTTTGCAACCAGGGTTCTTAAGTTGAACTATCTGGTTAGATCTTTTATTCGAGATTTCTGTGCATTAGATGAGTACTTATTGTATGCTTGTTGTTTGTCTGCGTTAGATCACCCGAGTGCGCCGCTTGTTACTTCAATCTCTAGGACTCATGGATCATCAGCAAGGCAAGTAACACTTTGATCATACCCTTCTACTACCCAGTTTTATGCATTAGATCTATTCCTCAAACACTTGCATGATTAGGATCTAATTAAATTGTGGGTTTGGGAAGTAGATTGAGGTAGTACCTATTACCTGTTTTACTTATGAAACCTTGGGAGTTACTTCTACGTTTGCTTGTTCATGCCATGCTATGCTAGTAGACGTGGATTGGGTGAGTGAATATCCATGACAGATGTGAGATTGTTAATTAATGGTTTATTTAAGGTGGCAACCTAACACACATCCTGGGTGGATTGAGGCACTGGTTTCTATCAGACTTGCTCAGATTTCTTCGGACCGCCACCTGTGCTCTAAGGGATCATAAGATTATTCAAACCTGAAACTTCCGTAGCAGCCACAAGCCAATTATGGGCTGGCGAGTTGACTAAGTCGTGCGAACTCTTACGGTAGGCTAGCTGATGTAGGGGATGTAGGTTGGTACGGTCTACCCACATGTAAGGTGCTAGCGCTTCGAAAGACTATGTCTCGGCCATCCGCTTCTCAAACACCATGTAGTGCGAGAACCAAGCGGAGGCGATCGAGTCTTGTGGGGAAAAGTGCATAAACCTCCGCAGAGTGTAACAAACTAATCATGATTAGCCGTGTCCCCGTTATGGACAATTTGAGTATCCGTACTTGATTATCATGTGAATCTCAACATGTTACTTCTAAATAAAAGTTATTGGGTTTTGATGAGTACTTTTAATGGGATTGAGGATGCTGTCAACCATCTTCAATGTTTAACAACCACCATGATAGTTAAATAAAATTATTCCTTTGATATAGGGAAAATCAGCTTTATGCAATGTAATCAGAGAGCCTTACCACCAGCCATATATGCATGTAGTATAGGCTTATTCATTCATTGCTCTTATGTGTTACATTGCCAAGATATTCCATGTGTGAATTGTTGGCTGCAACTTTTCACGCTATGCACTTTTTCAGACGATGAGTAAGGTGTTAGGTCGTGGTTCTATACTCAGTGATGCCGCTGGAGTTGATGGACTCGCTTATCTTCCAAGCCTTCCGCTGTTATTATTAGATGGCCTTAAGCCATATTTTTATTCAGTTCCCTTGTGGACATCGATGTAATAAGTGTGTGATTGCTACTCGCTATAAATCCTTCAAGTACTGGTGGTGTCAAGATTATCGATCCAGGATGACACCGAGCACGAGCGCTAGATCCATTTGGGTCTGGTCGCCACAGCACCCAACCATGTACGCGAGCTCTGGCCGCACGATGCGCGCGAGTAGGCGTTCGAGACCCCGCCCGTATGTACATACGTGGCCATATTTTCTTTCTCGCACGCTGGCGGCCGTGACGACGCAGTACATGCTACGTGGCGCGCTCTACTATGACACATGCGCCGCTTACATCGACCAAGATGTACGCATATCGTCACGACCAGAATGACAACGCCACGACGCTTCGACAAGGTGGGTCCCGACCGTCGTGCACTTCCTTGCGCGCGAAGATGTAGCTGGTGGGTCCTAGCAGTCAGGGGGGCGAATCATTTTTTTTGCCCGGACGCACTTCCTTGCGTGCGAAGATGTAGCTGGTAGGTCCCAGGAGTCAGGGGGAAATGTGTTTTTTGCGAAATACAGTTGCCCGTCCGGTGGGTCCCTACTGTCATGTGGAGGAATAATTATTTTCCGCGTAATACGGAGGCACTTCCTTGCGGCTGCCGTGGACCCAGCTGTCAGCCTCTCCACGACAGTACTCTTCCGATGGAAGTCGTTCCCTGACCACGTTGACCACGCCGCGCCGAGAGCACCAGGGCGGTGGACGACGGCGAGGCCTAGGAAGGGGACGACGCGGAGCCGGGGAAGACGCGGCAGTGGATGCCCACGCGGAGAGGAGTACGAGGGTTCATGGGTTCGGCTGTGGTGTGAGGCTACCGTCGCTGCACAATAACAAGGGGTGTGGGTGAGTAGAGGGATGCCCTGGCCAGCGGTGGGAGTAGTAGGGGGTAGTGAGGCCTGCACGGGAGGCGGGAGGAGGCGGTCACGCCGGCGCTGGATTTGGCGGCTGGAGCAAGAAGATCAGAGATTGAAGAAACACGACGGCCGTTGGATTGACATCCAATGGTTACGTCTGCTAGAATCATTTGTTGACGTATATATAATAACTAAAAAAATCTTGCATACGCGTCAACTTAATAGGCCCATAAGTCAGACCATTCCCTCTTTTTTAATAACTTATATATAGCTCATTGCGACTTCTTATGCAATTTATTGCAGGACGTTTTTTTTGGTTGGCCAGGGCCAATTTTTCATATTTCTGTGGGTTCCAAACTATTTTTAATACCGAAATGTCGAGCCAGATTTAAAGTACTTTGAAGATATATTTAAATTAGGTTAATGCCCAAAGGAAATAGGAATCTGAAAATGTGAAAAATTCAGAAATTATAAAGTAATTGCTAATTTGTCATCTGTTTTATATTTACAACCCATTTAATATTACTTTCAAGATTTGCAAGCGCCTTGAAAGAGTTGCATCCATCGGGGCATAGAAAATAAGTAGGCCTGGATTGGGTATTCTTCGTAAAAAATAAACCGGGCTCATTTTCACAAAGAAAAATAGCTGGGCTGGTCACATGGTGAACATAAAATATAAACTGGCTAGACGGGCCTGCCCAGATTCAAACCCCGCTCCGCCTCAACAATAACAAAAAAATACTGCTCGAGCTGCTACCTCCCAAGTGTCAGCCGATCTTGTGTTGTTCTCTTGTCTATTGACTATATACGCTCACAATGTCGTGGGTACTAGATGTCAGGAAAACACTAGGAGGAAGCATTTTATTTTTCCATATGCTGACATGGTGGGCCCTAATGTCATCCTCTCCACGTACTTCTGCCGATTCCTATTGTTTGTTGACCATGTTGACAACGCGAGAGGGCGGCGCCGCGGCGAGCGCATCAAAGCATGCGGAGGACGACGGCGAGGCCTCGGACGTCGGCGTTAACGATTTAGGAGACAATGGGGCGGCGATGCGTGCGCTGAAGCGCAGCCAGCCGTGGGAGGCGTATAGGCGTTTCACCGGGCGCTGGTTTGGTTTTGGCGGCCGGAGGAAGACAGATCAAGAAACACGATGCATCGTAAAAGCGTATGAGTACTTAACAACCTTAATGAAACCAGCAGGGCACTTAACAACCATAGCTGAAAGCAGATGAGTACTTATATAGGTTCAACTGCATAAAGCACGCCTCAAACAAAGGGTACTTTGCCTAGCTAACCAAGGGTGAGGCTGCCAAGCCCCAGGACAAGGCCCAGGCGCCACCCCGCGCATCCACAATCTTCTGAAGCGGCTTCATCTCGCAATGTGGTCAATAAACAGGATATTCGCTTTAGATCCATGGAAAAGAAGGAACATAATCTTCTGTCCTATTCTCCAAGATGGACGGGCCTTCATTATTTGAGACCACTCATGAATAAGTATTTTTTCACCTCCAAGGGGAATGGAGTAGGTCGACATAAACATCATGTTGTGACCAAGCGCAAGTCTGACCCGACCATGGTCAGGCATCTGTATAGGAACAATAGAACTGGGCAATTTCTGTTTCAAGAAGATAACAACTGTAAAACTGTGTATAAGCAATAGTTTATGAACAACATATATAACAGAAAATAGCTCGTACCATAAGTTTCTCAACACAGTTGGACCTGTTCAACGAGTGCAGCAGTGGCACACATATCCCACGTGGCCTTCCACCATTGAAATGCCCCACAAGGACCTCAAGACGATCAATAAAGTGTAGGAACTTGTGGATGTCATCCTAGTCAACTTCAGTGCCATCAGTAACAGCCGAGTTGTTACAGAATAACAAATGAGCAGCCTGCTTAACTCTGAAAAAACCTACACGTGCCACCAATTATAAGAAAATATTAGTTAGAAGTAGCATCTTCGTGAGAGATTCGTTGCTACTTCTAAAGTTAAATTGTGATCAGTTAGACAGAATAGGTGATTAAGAAGTAATCGAGGCAACAAGCAAGAACCAGATACAAAACTAACATGGATGAACAATTGAACGACGCCGGGTGGAAGATCGCAGTGAAGATGAGACCAGGTTCTCGCTATTTCCATCAACATTCGTATGCGCCAACTTTCAGTCCGTCACACTTGAGAAAGTTTATCCAACTTCGCCATAAAATAAGCAGCGATCTTCTTGGTTCATGAACCCAACTCAAACTTATATCCATGGCTTGTCTTCACTGCTACCATTAAACTGGTGTATTCGCTATGGCAAGGCCGAGCATCTTGAGTACATGTGTTCTGGCAGAGCAAGGAATGCACTGCAGGAAAAATAATATGAGAACACAATGTATTCCCTATATCCAAATCTAGAAATACTTCCTCCTTCACGTCAGTGTTGACCATGGTACTAGTACCTTTTATCCAAATATAGCAATCCAAATTTCCAAATTAGTCGACATCATGTTCAAAAAACCCCACCCTCCCGGATAGAAAAGAGGATTCTAGGAACATACTGTGTGCGTTTTAAAATCCCGTGTTAGGATGAGAAGCAACAAGTGTGGCATCTCGCCGAGGGCGCAGAAACCTGTAGGGTCCTCGCACTTTGGGCACTGCAAATGAAACACACTAGATTCAGTAGGAAGAAAAATGCATCAACGGCGGCGGTTGCCATCCTAGGAGTACCCGCGACCAAGGGACTTGGATTTATCGGGGATGGGTGAAGAATTCGTACCAGGTTCTCCATGAGAAAAACCTATGCAATCACCGAAGCGGGGTTTTCTCTCAACAAGGCATAAGGAGAAGGGATTCAGCTGAGTGAAATATTGCCGCTTCATCCGTCTACCATCGCTAAAGCCGGAAAGGTGGGGGTTTTTGTGATTTGACGGCTCATTGGGCATTAATGCGGCGCTACGACCGGGGTGTGTCTACCGTGCAGTTGTGCACTATAATTTGGTGGATATGGCATGTGGACCCCATTGCCGGATGCCCAAAATATCGCTCAAGGAAGTAGAAAGACAGGAGTAACTAGTTATTACACATAAATATATTTTTGATAGAGAGATATTCCCTCTGTAAGAAATATAAAGATCTTTTATATCACAACTTTATACATAAGAAAATCAAGGGGAATATATATAACATATATAATTATAAAAAACTGAGTTTTTTTTAACACAATATAGACGAGTTGGTGATGATGGTGTGCCTGTCATCCTGCAATATAGGCTGTCCGATTTATATCTGATGGATAGGAAGGAAACTATGGCAATTTTGCAAAAAGGTACCCACACACCTCTCCGCATTTGCAAATAAGGCCGTCCCTCGTTCATCCTTTTCTCTCACAAGATAAAATACTCATACAAATGCATCTTGATGTTACGTGCAACGCACGGGCATTATGGGGGTTCAGCTAAGAAATACCTGACATGTGCTCATGGTTTTGGACTTTAATATAGGCCGATGGGCCTGCATGTTTGGGGGCCCATGTGTTCTACCTCAGCGCTTTTCATATTGCAAGCGGTCGGTACGGCGCTGGTTTTAGATGCTGTCACAAGGTGAATACACAAAATTGAATAAAGCACAACAGCTGTTGGAATGAAATCAAACGACAGTTCCTAACCAGCAATCAGAGTTGCAATTCTATCAATGATACTGTCGTACTACTTATACACACAAGACACTTGTTTCACCATGCCAGAGTATTACATCAAAATCTCTCGGCGGATAGATCAGTTCGGTAGTACTGAAGAATTTCAAAGTTGATTTGGACCAGCTCTCCTTGCCGAGAAAGTTCGATTTTGACATCATCCCCTACCGCAAGATATGATTTAAATTTGAACCTTGACCATCCTTTAGCATCAATCATCATGCGACCATCCTTTGTACTTACGGTATATTGAGCAGGTTCATTCACACCAAGGCTGCACATGGTAAGAGAAACTTGGCTGCTGTCGCCCGGATTGTTGAACGACTCCCTCGTTGCTCTAGGAATTCTCTGTTTTCAAACAAGAAGACATACCCAAACAGTTAGATCAACACAGTGAATCATGCGAAACAACATGGAAATAAAAAAGAACGAAACACTTGGGCGGCCAATGCTTACCAAGAAGGTGGACATGTCGGTTTTTGTAAGGACTTTGGTATATGAAGTGCAAACAGTAGCCCAGTCTGTTGCCGGTGCAACTGCTCGTTCGGTTGCCGCTGCACGGGCCGGAGCAGATGCAAGTGCAAGTGTTGGTGCAGGTGCCGAAGCTGCTGCTGCTACCGGAGATGGTGCTCCTTGTAGAGCTGGTACCGGTGTCGGAGCAGGTGCCGGTGTCGATGCCCGATCCTCCGGTAGATCAGCCTGATCCGCTGATGCGGTCGGTGCCCAATCCTTAGCTGGATCAGACTGAGCTGCTACCGCTGTCAGTGCTAGAGCAACTGCTGGTGCTCGATTCTTTGCTGAAGGTGGTACCGATGTGCGAGACAGCGACGGCCGTGTCTGGTCTGGTATGATTAGCTTTCTAACATGACTAGGCTTCGTGACCGTGATCCAGTTTTTTCTTCATTTCTTTTAAACGCGAGAAGGACTAATTGTGGCGTTTTATTAAACCAAACTGCAGTTCATCATAGGGATTCAGCTTGTACTCGCACAACAGATCGATCCAATTTTTCCAAGAATATAAGTGCTGGACAATGCCTTCAAGCATCGACACGACATAAGAAGTGAAACCTGCAAAATAGCCATCGAGAGCAAACCAAACGGTTTATTCTGTGATGAATGTCACATGGCAAAACCTGCATCAGAAACTGCAGGAAAAGAAAGAAAACATGACATTAAATCAATAAGATTTAGACAATAAATCAATAAGATTTACTTGATGTGACACGAGTGAATTCTTACCAGAAATCACTATGTTGAAGTACTAAATGAAGATTGATCGTCCAACCACGGGTGGCATGCAGGGCCCCGCCTACTCCCACAAGGTGACAGTCCAAAGGTCGTGACAAATCGTATGGACCGAACATCCATGGGACGGACTGGTGGGTGCGATAAACCCTGCAATGCATACAGATATTGGAGTGTAACCATAATTGATAAACCATCCTCGCAAAAAGATGATCTGGATACTTCAAAATATACTGCATGAATTGAGTGGACAAACATTAACATAGACCGTTCTCGGGATGACCACACACCAAAAGCGGCGGTACTAATAAACAATACAGGTTCACAAACACAAATAAAGTATTGAACAATAGTACTTACTACAGCACAAGCAAAGTTGCACTAATTAAACTCGCAGACTATTCTTGCCACCGACCCACGGATGAACCCCGTGATAATCGATTAGGCCATGGACTTCGTGAGAGATGTCTACATGCACCATCACCATCTTGTCAACCTTGAGAACCTAACAGAGTGGTCTTTCCACTCATAAACATGATCATGAAGACAGGCCGCATCAGATTTGTTGTGAAGCTTTACAAGAACCACACCCTTCGTAATCGAAGGCACAACCAGGAAATTGTTGTGGTCAAGTACAGCCTCGAGAACACGCCTGACAACAATGCTACAGGAAAACACTAGTTCAGGACACGTGGCGACAAGGACACAACAACTGGATAGTTTAGTAGTAGAACTCATCCTCAGGTCTTCCAGTTCACACGGCATGACTTTGAGAACTTCATCTCCACCGCGGACCTGGTTCTAATTCAAACAGAAACCGTATTTTATTACTACCTTCGTTCAGAAATATAAGATGATTTTCGATATTATACTCCATATATGACTACATATACGCACAGAAATGAGTGAACAAAGACACTAGAACATGTCTTCAAAGGCATGAGAGCAGAGGGATTACTTGCAATATCCATAACACAAGTTATCGAGGCAAATATACCTCTTCAAAGGTAGCATTGATAAATTATAGTATTCCCTCCGTTCCAAAATTTTTGTCTTAGATTTGTCCAGATACGGATGTATCAAGTCACATTTAGTATTAGATACATCCGTATCTAAAAAAAATCTAAGACAAGAAATTTGGGACAGAGGGAGTAGTTGAAAGTAATCTATAAGAAATCAGTGTCAACCTCTTGCATTTTTTGGTCAAAAGAGGAATTTAGAACCGTCATTTGGCACACAAAAATCACATGCAAGATCACCCAGAAAGTTGTTCTACTAGTACTAGTACTGCGTGTTAGATGAAAAAATACGATCAACATCGAGAAAAAGATCGTCAAGAAGAGATATTACCTGGACTTTCTTAATGAGGGATCCCGGAGAGGGGGGCTTGGACATGGCGATGGCTTTTAGCTTGTCTGCGGTAGTCTCGGCGGGGTGCTTGCGCTTGTTCGTACCATGAGCCTCGACGGTTTTGGCTAGAGCCATAGGCATCACTTCGGCCGGTGCTCCAGCATCCATCAAGAAACTGTCAAATAGAAATAAAAGAAAATAAACCATAATCACAAACCCAAAAGAAGAAAAGAGAGGGAGTTATAGGATCAGTCTCGGGGTTGCAAGACCGGGCCTTGGCCAGAATCAACACCATTGATGCGCTCACCTTTCCTTCTTTGGGAGAGAAGAACAATGGCAGAAGCAGGTCGGGGTTTTCTTGAAGAAATGAGGAACAAGATGAGGGAGAAGTGAGGGTTGGGTAGAGAGGAAGCTGAGAGAGAAGAGTGAAATGATGGTTGCTTCGTCCGTCCAACTTACTGCTGGAAAGGAGGGGGTTTTGTGATTTGACGGCTCATTGGGCATTACCGCGGCGCTTCGATCGGGGTAGTCTACCGTCACTCTACTATGGAGTAATTTAGTGCATGGCTGGTGGACCCCGATGCTGGCTGTCCCACACGTCGGCAAAAGTGAGTAATTTAGTGCATGGCTGGAGGAGGATCCACACGGTAGAGCGTGTCCACAATTTTTTTGAAGAAAAAATGATTACGACAAGCGCTTCCACTCTTACGACGGAGGAGTGCTAAACACGGCAACCACTTGAACATACACAAAGGCTCCTACTACTAGGCATGTGCAAGTGGTTCATACGTCAATACTACATAATCTTGTTGCTAGTGTAGTAAGATATGACGACGAAAAATGATGTTGTGCACATGTCAACTATATGAACAGTAATGTAGTAACATAGTACCGCTTTCTCGACTGTCCGGTCGAGAATGAACGGTGAGATCAATGTTAACAGAACTAGGTCTACAGCGCACGGAGAGTACGGTGCTACAGTACTCCATGAAACATGAACCATATGAAGCACGAATAGTGTTAGGCAGGGTGTATGAAGGGTGCACGGTATGGGAGCAAAAGTTCCCTTCTCGACCCACTTTTGGGTGTTTGGCAGAGTGCACGAAGGGTGCATGAGTCCACACTAGTAGGTTAACACAAATACACGAAGAGGAAACAACTACTCTATCTAGGTGTGTAAGTCACCTTACGTTGTGCACTGCGACCAAGGCAGAGAGGAAAACAAGGAAACTTAATGTCTTTTTGCTAATTAATAGCATTGCATGCAATGAACTAACCACTGCATGTCATGCTTATTAGTCTCAAGTCATTGAAAGCATGCAGAGCCCACGTCTCTTATTGGTTGATATGTCACAAAACAAGAAACGGGGAGGGAGTTAATGTACCGTGCCTAAGTGTTTTGGGATTATTTGGTTTTCGTAAGGTGACTTACACACTATATTGAGATGAGAATGCAACCAAACACACCCACACGCTTTGTGCTAAAGTACTGATCTGCACCGTCTGAGTTTGATCCAACGGTCATGTTGCGCTGAGACATGGACATGCCCATGCAGAGGGCGCCTAAACACCAGCGAAGTCCCTCTGCTTCTCGAGGCGCACGACATTGGTGATGCAGGGGGCGAAACGGCTGAAAGGCAATGCAATCTACGGGAAGGCGGAGGGAGCCAGCCGAGAGTGGGGAATATTTTGGTTTTCACCATGGTAAAACACCAGTCGACGACTTCTCACATCAGGGAGTAGTGGGTTTTATAGGCGGACTCATCGTGACTAATTGCTGCCGCGCCTGCAGATACGTCTCCAACGTATCTATAATTTTTGATTGCTCCATGCTACTTTATCTACTGTTTTAGGCTTTATTGGGCTTTATTTTCCACTTTTATATTACTTTTGGGACTAACCTATTAACCGGAGGCCCAGCCCATAATTGCTGTTTTTGCCTATTTCAGATTTCAAGAAACGGAATATCAAACGGCGCCCAAACGGAATGAAACCTTCGAACGTGATTTTCTCGCCGAACGTGATCCAGAGAACTTGGAGTGCAAGTCAAGAAGCAATCTGGAGCCTCCACGAGATAGGAGGGCGCGCCCCTATAGGGCGCCCCGTCTCGTGGGTCCCTCATGCCACCGACGCATTTCTTCTTCCTATATATACCTCACGCACTCTCAAAACATTCAGGGCACCACGAAACACAATTTCCACCATCGAACCTTCAGATCCGCGAGATCCCATCTTGAGCCTTCGCCGCACTCACGAGGGGGAATCAAGCACGAGGGCCTCTACATCAACATCCTTGCCCTCCGATGAGTTGTGAGTAGTTTACCACAGACCACGGGTCCATAGTTATTAGCTAGATGGCTTCTTCTCTCTTTTGGATCTCAATACAATGTTCTCCCCCTCTCTTGTGGAGATCTATTCGATGTAATCTCTTTTTATGTGTGTTTGTCGAGATCCGATGAATTGTGGGTTTATGATCAAGTTTATCTATGAATAATATTTGGATCTTCTCTGAATTCTTTTATGTATGATTGTTATCTTTGCAAGTCTCTTCAATTATCAGTTTGGTTTGGCCTACTAGATTGATCTTTCTTGCCATGGGAGAAGTGCTTAGCTTTGGGTTCAATCTTATGTGTCCTTACCCAAAGGATGTAAAGGGTTGCAAGGCACGATTGTATTGTTGCCATCGAGGATAACAAGATGGGGTTTATATCATATTGCATGAGTTTATCCTCTACATCATGTCATCTTGCTTAATGCGTTACTCCGTCCTTATGAACTTAATACTCTAGATGCATGCTGGATAGCGGTCGATGTGTGGAGTAATAGTAGTAGATGCAGGCAGGAGTCGGTCTACTTGTTATGGACATGATGCCTATATACATGATCATGCCTAGATAATCTCATAACTATGCGCTTTTCTATCAATTGCTCGACAGTAATTTGTTCACCCACCGTAATACTTATGCTATCTTGAGAGAGGCCACTAGTGAAACCTATGGCCCCCCGGTCTATCTCTTATCATATTTGTTTGCAATCTACTTTTATTTGCATCTTTACTTTTCGCATATATATATTATAAAATACCAAAAATATATTTATCTTATCATACTATCTTTATTAGATCTCACTTTCGCAAGTGGCCGTGAAGGGATTGACAACCCCTATATTGCGTTGGTTGCGAGTTCTCAGTTTGTTTGTGTAGGTGCGTGGGACTTTTGAGGAGCCTCCTACTGGATTGATACCTTGGTTCTCAAAACTGAGGGAAATACTTACGCTACACTTTGCTGCATCACCCGCAAAGCTCAAGACGTAGCAAGAAGGATTTCTGGCGCCGTTGCCGGGGAGGTCTTCGCTGAAGTCAAGACATACCAAGTACCCATCACAAACCTATCTCCCTCGCATTTACATTATTTGCCATTTGCCTCTCGTTTTCCTCTCCCCCACTTCACCCTTGCCGTTTTATTTGCCCTCTCTTTCCTAGTCTCCTCTCTCTCCGTTTGCCTTCCCGTTGCCATGGCCGAATCAAAAAGAACTACGGGCTTTCTCCCTAGTTCTAGTACCTTGGATAACCCCTCTATCCTCTCTAAGCTCATAAATAATGATGCTATAGAAAGAACCACCGGGGTCTCCGGTGAGAGCTTGAATAATTTTGATGAGGATGACTCTGGAATTTTTCGCTATTTACTTGATGAGTCTTTAAAGGATGCTTGGGATAGGTTACTTAGGATTCGGGCTAGCTATGTGCCACAATATCAAATTGAAATTTACTTAAAAAGTTTTTATGTTAGCTTGCCCGCTTCCTTCAAACAAGTTTTGGACTCTATCTTTGTAGGAGGTTTTATGGAAGGAGATGCCATAGATACCTATGAAAAAATGAAAACCATATTTGGGCATCCTATGAATGATAAGGTTGAATCAACCACTCTCTTGTGCTTTTATCACAATGAAATTATTAAAGAGATGAAATCTAGTTTAGAAGCAAACTTCCGTAACGTGCTTAATCTTTCTTCTTCCATTAATGGCCATGTGCTTAACTTAAATAGAAGAATAAATGCCATAGAAAGGAGATCCTCCTCTCCGAGAGACAAAGACGGCACCACTTAGATCTATCCTCGCTTTTATGCCTAGCTAGGGGCGTTAAACGATAGCGCTAGTTGGGAGGCAACCCAATTTTGTTTATGTTTTTGTTTCTGTTTAGGAATAAATAATCCATCTACCTTCTGTTTAGATGTGGTTTTATCTTTTAATTAGTGTTTCTGCCAAGTTAAACCTATTGGATCTTCTTGGATGATAGTTATTTGATCTTGCTGTAATTTCCAAAAACTTTGCGTTCAGTGCCCGAATTGTTAAAAATCACCAGAACGTGATAAAATAGTGATTCCAATTGCTGCTGATCAATAAAAAAATTGTCTAGGTCTTCTAATTTTGGTAGATATTTTGGAGTTCCAGAAGTTTGCGTTAGTTACAGATTACTACAGACTGTTCTGTTTTTGACAGATTCTGTTTTTCGTGTGTTGTTTGCTTATTTGATGAATCTATGGCCAATAAAATAGTTTATAATCCATAGAGAAGTTGGAATACAGTAGGTTTAAAACCAACATAAATAAAGAATGAGTTCATTACAGTACCTTAAAGTAGTATTTTGTTTTCTTTCTCTAACGGAGCTCGCGAGATTTCTATTGAGTTTTGTGTTGTGAAGTTTTCAAGTTTTGGGTAAAGCTTTTATGGACTATGGAATAAAGGGTGGCAAGAGCCTAAGCTTGGGGATGCCCATGGAACCCCAAGATATTCAAGAATAGCCAAAATCCTAAGCTTGGGGATGCCCCGGGAAGGCATCCCCTCTTTCGTCTTCGTTCATTGGTAACTTTACTTGGGGCTATATTTTTATTCACCACATGATAAGTGTTTTGCTTGGAGCGTCGTGTGTTATATTAGTATTTGCTTTTTAGTTTAACACAATCATCCTTGCTGTACACACCTTTTGAGAAAGCCATACATAAATTGGAATTTGATAGAATACTCTATGTGCTTCACTTATATCTTTTGAGCTTGATAGTTTTGCTCATAGTGCTTCACTTATATCTTTTGAGCGTGATAATTTTTGCTCTAGTGCTTCACTTAGATCTTTTAGAGCACGGTGGTATATTTGTTTTAAACAAACTATTGATCTCTCATGCTTCACTTAGATTATTTTGAGAGTCGTTAATAGCATGGAAATTTGCTTAAATATTAATATACTTGGTATTCAAGATATGTGAAACTTTCTTTTGAGTGCGTCGAATACTAAGAAAAGTTTGATGCTTGATAATTGTTTTGAGATATGAAGATGGTGATATTAGAGTCATGCTAGTTGAGTAGTTGTGAATTTAAAGAATACTTGTGTTGAAGTTTGTTATTCCCGTAGCATGCACGTATGGTGAACCGTTATGTGATGAACTCGGAGCATGATTTATTTATTTATTGTCTTCCTTATGAGTGGCGGTCGGGGACGAGCGATGGTCTTTTCCTACCAATCTATCCCCCTAGGAGCATGCGAGCAATGCGCTGCTTTGATAACTTCTAGATTTTTGCAATAAGTATATGAGTTCTTTATGACTAATGTTGAGTCCATGGATTATACACACTTTTTCCCATCCTTCCACCATTGCTAGCCTCTCTAATACCTCACACTTTTCGCCGGTATCATACACCCACCATATATCTTCCTCAAAACAGCCACCATACCTACATATTATGACATTTCCATAGCCATTCCGAGATATATTGCCATGCAACTTTCCACCATTCTATTTATTATGGCACGCTCCATCATTGTCATATTGCTAGCATGATCATGTAGTTGACATCATATTTGTGGCAAAGCCACCGTTCATAATTCTTTCATACATGTCACTCTTGATTCATTGCATATCCCGGTACACCGCCGGAGGCATTCATATAGAGTCATATTTTGTTCGAAGTATCGAGTTGTAATTCTTGAGTTGTAAGTAAATAAAAGTGTGATGATCATCATTATTAGAGCATTGTCCCAGTGAGGAAAGGATGATGGAGACTATGATTCCCCCTCAAGTCGGGATGAGACTCCAGGCAAAAAAAAAAGGAAAAAAAAAGAGGCCATAAAAAAAAGAGAAAGGGCCCAAAGAAAAAAAAAGAGAAAAAATATATGAGAGAATAAGAGAGAAGGGGAAATGTTACTATCCTTTTTTACCACACTTGTGCTTCAAAGTAGCACCATGTTCTTCATATAGAGAGTCTCTCATTTTGTCACTTTCATATACTAGCGGGATTTTTTTCATTATAGAACTTGGCTTGTATATTCCAATGATGGGCTTCCTCAAATGCCCTAGGTCTTCATGAGCAAGCGAGTTGGATGCACACCCACTTAGTTTCTTTTGTTGAGCTTTCATACACTTATAGCTCTAGTGCATCCGTTGCATGGCAATCCCTACTAACTCACATTGATATCTATTGATGGGCATCTCCATAGCCCGTTGATACGCCTAGTTGATGTGAGACTATTGTCGGTGTACTAGAGTAGGGGTACCCTAGTATCCCGAACTCGTGCACGGGCAGTCGCAGCACCCCGCGGCAGGGATGGCTTAGTGACCGCCAAGGTCCTTCGCGGCTCCTTCGGAGCCATTCAAGAACAAAGTACTCAAGACCCGGCAAGAGGAGCTTGTCGGAAGGCCACTCAAGGCACGGCGAAACAAGACCCCGGCAAGAGGAGCTTGCCGGAAGGCTTAACAGTTTACAAGCTCCCGGAGCGACAGGATGCAGCCGCGGCAAGGTACTTGCCGCGGCAGGCAACCTCTCTTCATCTCCGCTCCAGCTCATCCGCCAACGTGTCGCCATGGGGCCATTCCAGGCGTGCGTGTCGAAGGGCTGTGCATCCAGCGGGGAGCAGCGATAAGCGGCGCTGACAAGCTACCATCGTGGCAAACGGAGGCGCACTTGACGGTCCCTATTGCACTGTTTAGGCGACAGGGACGGGCATTTATTAATCTTGTCCCTTGCCGTCGAGTTAGGTATAGATCATCGTATAATCGCATGCATCGGTGTACCAACTACTGTTTTTCCATTTGTACCCTCATCTGCGTTGCCACCTGTAGGTGACCCCTTGTGCCTATAAAAGGAGGCCCAAGTGCAACGTAGAAAGGGTTCGGATCCGTTTAGTTCACTCGACGCACATGAGACTAGAGACACTCAGGCTAGGTTTTGTAGCTCCCATTGCTCCCTAGCAAGAACACAATACAATCAACCAAGCAGCAGTAGGAGTATTATCTCTCCGGAGAGCTCCGAAGCTGGGTAAAACTGCTCATGTGCATTGCTTCGATCTGCTCTTTGTGCAATCTCCGCCCCCCTCCGAACCACAAGGGACTCGGTTCGCCAGGTCCCATAGGTGTTCGTGGGACACGATCAGCTTCCCCGACATCTTTGGCTCTCCACTCCTCCCACTTGCTGCACAGCTCTCCGTCAAGATATGCTTCCTTCTTGCCGATACTGGAGATCCATGCAATCTCTCCGCAAGCGGCTCTCTCTCTACGCTGGGCATGAAGTAGTGGCGAAAAGGGCTACATTTGGGTGGACTCCGACAAAGTTCTCGCAGAGTGTGCTAAAACCCACATGGTGAGGACGGCGTTGGGGGTGAAATCAAGGAGGCGGAGGCCATATGTGTTCATGACGCCGCAAAAGAATTGAAAAGGCGGGCAGAGCCCGCAGTGGAAGAAAAGCGCCAAGAAAAGGTACCCGACGGAAACCTTTCGGATGTGGCAGCGGAGATCACCCTCGCGCTGGTGCGCCTGCCTCCGCCGACTGAAGAGGTAATACAGCTCGCAGCTCCTTCGCGTCGGCAGAGGGTCAAGAGGGCCGCTCCTTCCGCAGCGCGCGAGCCGCTGCGCCGGCCGACTTCACGCCTTTCCCTTGTCGCCCTTCGTGCCCATGGCGAGGTGGTGGAGGAGTCCGACGGCGTAAAGGCGCCGTGGCAATGGGGGGGCGGGCGCCGCTCTCTTTGGACTTGAGAAGAAGGGGAGCGGCGGTGGTTTTGATGTGAAAGAATGGCAAGTGGGCGCCCTGCCCTGTTTCCCCGCTTATAAGGAGGGAGAGGGGCGGCGCCCGCTTCCCATTAAAGAAAGCCCCACGATCTCATTCCACGACGCCACGCCCGAGCGTGCTGTTCGTGGGGACGTGGTGGGTCCGAGCGAATAATCGCGCGATCTAGGCCGCGCGTGCGTTCTGCAGATTGCTTTTGGGCCTGGCCCAACAGAGCTCGGCGCGTGTGTGGCCCAGCCGGGGCTCTGCCGGTGTACTAGAGCAGGGTACCCTAGTATCCCGAACTCGTGCACGGGCAATCGCAGCACCCCGTGGCGAGGATGGCCTAGTGACCGCCAAGGTCGCCAGCGGTTCTTCGAGCCATTCAAGAACAAAGTACTCAAGACCCGGCAAGAGGAGCTTGTCGGGAAGGCCACTCAAGGCACGGCGAAACAAGACCCCGCAAGAGGAGCTTGCCGGAAGGCTTGGCGAGCGACAAGCTCCCCGCCAAAAAGGATGCAGCCGCGGCAAGGTACTTGCCGCGGCAGGCAACCTCTCTTCATCTCCGCTCCAGCTCATCCGCCAACGTGTCGCCATGGGGCCATTCCAGGCGTGCGTGTCGAAGGGCTGTGCAGCCAGCGGGAGCAGCGATAAGCGGCACCGACAAGCTACCATCGTGGCAAACGGAGGCGCACTTGACGGTCCTGCAGTAATCGCTTAGGCGACAGGACGGCATTTATTAATCTTGTCCCTTGCCGTCGAGTTAGGTATATATCACCGTATAATCGCATGATCGGTGTACCAACCACTGTTTTTCCATTTGTACCCTCATCTGCGTTGCCACCTGTCGGTGACCCCTTGTGCCTATAAAAGGAGGCCCAAGTGCAACGTAGAAAGGGTTCGGCTCCGTTTAGTTCACTCGACGCACATGAGACTAGAGACACTCAGGCTAGGTTTTGTAGCTCCCATTGCTCCCTAGCAAGAACACAATACAATCAACCAAGCAGCAGTAGGAGTATTATCTCTCCGGAGAGCTCCGAAGCTGGGTAAAACTGCTCGTGTGCATTGCTTCGATCTGCTGTTTGTGCAATCTCCGCCCCCCTCCGAACCACAAGGGACTCGGTTCGCCAGGTCCCATAGGTGTTCGTGGGACACGATCAGCTTCCCCGACAACTATCTTCCCTCTTTTTGTCTTCTCCACAACCACCATTCTATTCCACATATAGTGCTATATGCATGGCTCACGCTCATGTATTGCGTGAAGATTGAAAAAGTTTTGAAAATGTTAAAGTATGAAACAATTGCTTGGCTTGTCATCGGGGTTTTGCATAATTTAAATATTTTGTGTGGGGAAGATGGAGCATAGCCAGACTATATGATTTTGTAGGGATAACTTTCTTTGGCCATGTTATATTGAGAAGACATAATTACTTAGTTAGTATACTTGAAGTATTATTATTTTTATGTCAATATGAACTTTTGTCTTGAATCTTTCGAATCTGAATATTCATACCACAATTAAGAAGATTTACATTGAAATTATGCCAAGGTATCACTCTGCATCAAAAATTCTCTTTTTATCATTTACCTACTCGAGGACGAGTAGGAATTAAGCTTGGGGATGCCTGATACGTCTCCAACGTTTATAATTTTTGATTGCTCCATGCTACTTTATCTACTGTTTTAGGCTTTATTGGGCTTTATTTTCCAATTTTATGTTACTTTTGGGACTAACCCATTAACCGGAGGCCCAGCCCAGAATTGCTGTTTTTTGCCTATTTCAGTATTTCGAAGAAACGGAATATCAAACGGAGTCCAAACGGAATGAAACCTTCGGGTACGTGATTTTCTCGCCGAACGTGATCCAGAGAACTTGGAGTGCAAGTCAATAAGCAACTGGAGCCTCCACGAGATAGGAGGGCGCGCCCCCTGTCTCGTGGGCCCCTCGGGCGGCCACCGACGTACTTCTTCTTCCTCTATATACCTACCTACCCCGAAAACATCCAGGGGCACCACAAAACACAATTTCCACCACCGTAACCTTCTGTATCCGCGAGATCCCATCTTGGAGCCTTTGCCGGCACTCTGCCGGAGGGGGAATCGAGCATGGAGGGCCTCTACATCAACATCCTTGCCCCTCCGATGAGTTGTGAGTAGTTTACCACAGACCTACGGGTCCATAATTATTAGCTAGATGGCTTCTTCTCTCTTTTTGGATCTCAATACAATGTTCTCCCCCTCTCTTGTGAAGATCTATTCAATGTAATCTCTTTTTGTGCTGTGTTTGTCGAGATCCGATGAATTGTGGGTTTATGATCAAGTTTATCTATGAATAATATTTGGATCTTCTCTGTTTATGTATGATTAAGTTATCTTTGCAAGTCTCTTCGAATTATCAGCTTGGTTTGGCCTACTAGATTGATCTTTCTTGCCATGGGAGAAGTTCTTAGCTTTGGGTTCAATCTTATGTGTCCTTACCCAAAGGATGTAAAGGGTTGCAAGGCACGATTGTATTGTTTCCATCGAGGATAACAAGATGGGGTTTATATCATATTGCATGAGTTTATCCTCTACATCATGTCATCTTGCTTAATGTGTTACTCCATTCTTATGAACTTAATACTCTAGATGCATTTGGATAGCGGTCGATGTGTGGAGTAATAGTAGTAGATGCAGCAGAGTCGGTCTACATGTTATGGACGTGATGCCTATATACATGATCATGCCTAGATAATCTCATAACTATGCGCTTTTCTATCAATTGCTCGACAGTAATTTGTTCACCCACCGTAATACTTATGCTATCTTGAGAGAAGCCACTAGTAAAACCTATGGCCGCTGGGTCTATCTCTTATCATATTTGTTTCCAATCTACTTTTATTTGCATCTTTACTTTTTGCATCTATATTATAAAATACCAAAAATATATTTATCTTATCATACTATCTTTATTAGATCTCACTTTCGCAAGTGGCCGTGAAGGGATTGACAACCCCTTTATTGTGTTGGTTGCGTAGTTCTCGCTTGTTTGTGTAGGTGCGGGACTTTTGAGGAGCCTCCTATCGGATTGATACCTTGGTTCTAAAAACTCGAGGGAAATACTTACGCTACACTTTGCTGCATCACCCTCTCCTCTTCGAGGAAAACCAACGCAAGCTCAAGACGTAGCACCTGTTCCCGTCAACCAAAAAATTAAATATCCTGCCGCTACCGCTCCGTCAATCAAAAATTAAAAATCCTGTCAAGATCGAAACACCGAGCAACGCCCGGTGGATGTTTAAATTTACCGCCGCAAGTAGATAAAAAAGGGGTGAAAAAACAAATGTGGCGGCGGCCTAGCTAATTGGTCGAACTAGCCCAACTAGCTAGCCACTGCGCTTCACTGATGTACTCGGCGGGAAAAGTGGTCTTTCATGATTTGATGACTCATTTATTTACTTTCTTCAGTGAAAACGCGCGGTAGGGCGTCCCACGTCAGGAAGAATATATGTGTGCACCACCCGGGAGGACCCCGAATTCACGCGGTAGGGTGTGCCATGTCTCGGCACGGAGGAAAAATGTGCGTGTAAAAATTTACTGTATCAGACGTAGTGCCTATGGTTCGACCTCGGGACCCAGCCAGTCGGTCAAAAACACCCCCATAGCCACACAGCTTCATCATGCTAACATGGCACGGAGATAGGTGTGGTTAGCTCCGTCTCGACCAGCCACAACGTCTCTTGTTCTAGGCGATTCTTCTATTTTCCAAGCTTTCTTTTAGTTGTAATAACACCACGGGAAGTTAGCGCCGCTCTTCGTGCGTGCCCGTGCAAAGGTTAGACGATGGAGAGAAGAGAGAGATCGCAGACCTGGGACCCACCAGTAAGTGATTCAACAGTCATGCACGTGTAGATGAGGCACTCCCTCTACTCTACTCAATGTAATACTGTATAAAATCAAGTTATGGGACAAAACCAACAACCGTTGTTGTTTCAGGCTATCAACTTACGCTTTGTAGTCCAGGTTGCCAGTTCGAATCTCATCTTTCAGATTTCTTAGTTTTAGGTCCAAATTTGATTAATGACAAGTGGGACCCCCGTGTGTTGTTCCGATATTTCAGTGTAGGATGGTTTTTTTGAACAAACACTTTGCGCGGTTAGACAAGTAATAGCACAAGTTACACGTATTTTGCAAGTTTACGAACAAAAATGATAGCGGCGTAGAATATCACATCCACCCCGCAGCTTAGATGCTATGGTGATACGAGTTTACACCGTTGGAAGTGAGATCCAATGGCTTGGGAGTAGTCTTTGTAATTATGCGCAATTTCCAAACTCTCGAAAGGTTTTTTGCAAATAAAACATTCATGCCTCGTGTGTGCCGCTGCATCTTGATCCAACGGCTCCCGCTGCTCATATTAGGTGCTCCCGTAGCTTAATTATCCGCTATAGTGATATGAGCATCTAGGTCGATGATCGGTGATCGATGGCACATGCGTCAGACTTGTACTTTGCGCAATTCCCAAACTCTCTCAGCCAGATATTGCAAAAACATTCAAACCTCCTCATGGGCCGTTAGATCTCCGTGAACTCGTATCACCATAGAATCTACGGCAAGGGAGCACCTCATATTCTCCCCGCGAGAAAACATAAGGTGCTCTCGTAGCTTGATGCTACGGTGATACGAGCCGAGGTCGCTTGATCTGAGATCCAATGGCATCTGAGCAGTCTTTGTGCTTGTAAGCAGTGGCTGAACTCTTTGTGGGCTTTTCTGCAAAAAAACATTCAAACCACCGAGGAGGCGTTGGGTCAATAATCCAACGGCTCCGAAGAGCTTGTATCACCAAAGCATCTAAGGTATGGTAGCACATGATATTCTTACATATAGGAGAATATGATGTCCTCCTTCATCTTAGATGCTACGGTGATACGAGCTTCGAGGTCATTGGATATGGGATCCAAGGGCATCCGAGTAGTTTTGTACAAATTATGTGCAATTCTCAAACTCATCAAGGTTTCTGAAAATATTAAGACATCATGTGAGCTGCTATATCTCAGATCTACAAGCTCCAAGCAACTCGTATCGACATATAGAATCTAAGGTATGGGGGCACATGATATTCTCCCGGGGAGGAGGGGTGGGGGTGCACAACCAATCGGTGGTTGGGAGAGTGGGGACAAATATAATCTAAACAACCCTAAACAGAGCTTCACAATTTTATCTAAGGTCGAGGGGGTGACCCCCGACAATCATAGCTCCGCCTAATTAAACAACATTTGCATGTACTGTAGTGCTAGACTTAATATTCATGTTTCAGTTTCATGTTCGTTTTAAATATTGAATTGAGGACCATGCATGTCTTACATTTTACTCCCTTCGTTCCTAAATATTAGTCTTTTTAGAGATTTCAAGTGGACTGGCACATACAGATGTATATAGACATATTTTAGAGTGTAGATTCACTCATTTTGCTCCGTATGTAGTCGCTTGTTGAAATCTCTAAAAGACTAATATTTACTGAAATGTATGAGTATTTTTGAATTCGTGTCATACATGCATGGTTTGGAAAAATAGATGCACTATACTTATTGGGTTGTTGTTGTGTTCGTGTGTGGGTGTCTGTGTGTGTGTGTGTGTGGTCATATGCTTGATACATACAAAGTTTTCTCACCTCCATATTGTTCATCTTGTAAATTTGAATTTGCATTGAAAAATTTAGCAAGGATACCATGAAATGTGAAATCCACGTTGAGATCACTATATCACAAACTCACTCTAATTCAACAACTCATCATAAATCAATTACCATGTTGAGATTAGTATTTGCAAGGAAAATACGGGCATTGTAAATTTGTAATACACATAGATTCGTTCATCAACTTAAAAGGTTCCTTTCGTATTCTCGAATGGTAGAACCCAACGGCGTACCAACCAGACCTTGGCTCGTGTTGATCCTAAAAAAATAAAAAATAAAAAAATCAGGCTCGTATCCTTCTGGTGGGGTGCGTGGTACGCACATTAGGCAACCCCAACCAGTCGAGCATTCGCGTTTGGAGTCGAAATATCTGGCGGCCAGAATTCCAGCCCTAGGAAATTCCCCTCATGTCCCCGGTTCATAATGACTACCGATGAACAACGGAGGGATGCTTTAGTAACTAGACAATGTTGTGTTAAAAAAAAGAAGTAACTAGACAACGTCACCTACCGTGTCGAGCATGGTTCAATTCCCTCGGTCGCCGCTCGCCAAGGTCACCCGTCAACTGCATTGCCTAGTACTACTACTACTACACCAGGATGAGCACAAAATTGAGCCCGTTTGTTCGTGCCTAGTACTTGAGTTAATATATCAGGCAATGCACTGGTACGGAGCGATTATCCTTTTGCTCTGCATACATAACTTGTCTGAAGTCTAACTAAGCAAAATGTTTGACCAAATCCTTCTCTTAAGAAATACAACAGGACAGATGTATGGCTTGAAAATTTATTGCATGATGCAGGTTATGATATTGTTTCGAATCCTGGATCTTAAATTTAAGAAAATCCAAAAGTGACCATAAATTCTTGAAACTGAGAATGGTCACGTGATATGGCACAAATATTACTTCGTAATTTTTTTATTCAATTTGAGACAAGCTGCTTATGACAAGTTGCACAAATGAACAGCCAAGGTATTTTGAAACAAAGACCTGTTACGTTAAGGCGAATGCTTTTACTATTGAAACCATGGGCGTTTACGTGCCGCCACGAGTCCCGCTTCTCATCGGCAGGTGCCGTCCGAGCAAGCGTGTGAGTCGACGGAGGCGCGGCGAGCAGATCACCGCGCCGGCCGACAGGAGGCGCGAAAGCAGATCACTGCAGGAGCTCACCGGAGGCGAGCCTTTGACCAGCTCCGCTGCCCACCTTCGCCCCAACTGCTCCCACTTTTAATGTCGCCGGCGCCGCAGTTTAAAATCAACCCCGCACTACCCGGTATCGCTACAATCTTCTCTCTTACTCTCCGATTCTCCTGTCGTCTACCTCCAACCAGCCTGACCTAAACGTACGCCATGCCGCATCACGATGGTCTGCCCTTAGTCTTCTAGTTTCCTAAGGAAGACACCCAGCCGGAGTCTCAAGAACATAAGGCGCTTTGGGACGAGCTTGAACTGGCCTTGCGGGAAGGCGCCGCACCTGTCCCCGCTCCCGTTCCGGCTCTCGTCGCCCCGACTGCGCCAACGCCCATCCCCGTGGCATTGATGGGGTGGGAGCCGCACATTGTCACCAAGCTTGATGCCACGGGTTTCCACGAGGTCCCCGCCGACTTTCACGCACCCGTGCACCTGCTAGCGCATGCGCCTGCGCGTGCATTGACGTGCGTGCCCGTGCCGGTGCCCGTGCACACGAATGTCTCCGCCGCGCCGTTGACAGCGCCTGTCCCCGCGCGGGTGCCAGTGCCCCCTTTAGCGGCATGGATGGCCACCGTCGACGGCTTCCTTGCACCAACGCCAGTCGCCTCCTCCCGCCAGTTGACTCGCTCCTGGAGACTGAAGTCCAGAACATTGTGGCCTTCCTTAAAGCTAGGGCCAACGTCCAGGAGTACACCAACAACGGCACAAGACGCCGCCATCACAGTCGGTCAGTGGCCCGACGACACACAGAGCACGACAGAGGAGCCGCTTCCCACCGCAAGACGCCCCCGCTGCCACCACGTAATCTAAATTTTCCATGAAAAACGTTCGGATTGCCATGCTTAAAATCCGAACGTTTATCATTTCCATTTATTTTATATCGATCGTCGTATAATTTAAAGTTGGAGTCAGACTGAACGAAATCTATGGTTTGATCGATTGAATGTTCTGCTAGAGTCGTATCAAATTAAATATAAAACGTCATCAAGCCACATGTATTCCTTGTCATCCAACGACCTAGACTGCTTCAATGTCGAGCGCTCAACACGTTTAGCGTGCAGTTAATTTCATGCCAAAAATAGTGCTAATCACATAATAACACGCAAATAATATCCAACTTAATATCCGCATGCACTTAATATACTTCCAAATTAACGTGTGTTGCACGTACACACTGACTAGTGCTACTAGCACGTGAAACTGGTGCCGTAACTTATGAATGCGTCCAGATATGGTCAAGGGCAACATCGTCATGAAGTTCTTCGTGTATGCCCGCAAGGCCTAAACACGTAAGGGGAGGAGAGAGAGAGAGCACACATGGAACCCACCAGTAAGTGAAGGCGAATAGTACTAAAAATAATATTACATGTTATCAATTAAATAGGCTGTGGTAATATAAAAACATTATGTGAACAAAGGGAGGTACAACAAACATTGCTGTTCTACGTATGTTGCCTATTGACGTGCGGCTTGAAGGACCTGGTCGCATGTTCGATCCTCGTCCTTTATTTTTTAATTTGTATATGGGTCTAAATTTCTTTCATGACATGTGGGCCCCTCGGTGTGTAGTTTGTAGCACTTTAATTTGTGGGTCCAAATTTGTTCCATTCCAAGTGGACTATCAGTGTGTAGTTTTGTAGCTTATTTACAATAATTAAAGAGAACAACAGAGTATTTTGCAACAATACCATGGTGCGACATTGAAGCTGAGAAAGGACATGCGAGAGAGCGATGACCGAGCTAGAGGGAAATCAACTAGGGGAGTTGCGGGGATTGCAATGGTGTTTCGAGTAGTTGTGGGCCGAATGCTACGAAAATATAATCTAAACCGACCGGAATAAATGCCTACACAAATTAATCCAATGTTGGAGTGCCCCTCGCAATGTAAATAGCTCCGGATTTGCGAGGGATGGAGAGGTAGCTTCAATGTGTGGAAGATACGGCGTGAGAAAGCGAGGTCAATCGAGAGACATATAGATAGAGAGACAAAGTGAGTTTGGTCCGACATTCATGGAACAAATATATATGCTCTGGAGAGATATTGTCTGATTGAGCTTTTTGCAAGGGTGAGGGCTGTAAGATAGAGCTTGAGAGATGATCCATCCACGCATATGTAGATATATTTTGTGCGTGGGAGGAAGCAAGGTCGATCGATCACATTGGGTCGTCGTGCGATCGAAAGAGTGAGACGGTTTGGAGAGAGTGACCTAGATAGACAATGTGCGTGAGAGAGTATACAATGTGAATAAGTCGAATTGGGCTCAAACATGGTGATATATCATTTTTGTCCGAGAAAGAGCGAGGTTAATCGAGACATACAAAGAGAGAGTGAGAGAGAGAGAGAGGGAGAGAGAGAGAGCGAGCGTGGCCCGCCATGAGGTCGAAAGAGTGGGGGCAGCTTCGATGGACTGACCTAGATAGACAACCTGTGTGAGAGAGTATAGAGTGCGTCGATCGAGGCCCGAACAAGGAGATATATCATTTGTGTGTGAAAGAAAACAAGGTCAAACGAGACTCAGATAAAGAGAGCGAGATTTAGCGAGTGTGGCGCGCCGTGCGGAAGAAAGAGTAAGACAGTCTCGAGGGAGTGACCTAGATAGACAACGTGTGTGCGTGCGCATGAGAGGTTGGGGGGCTAGATAGGCAATGCATGTATTTAGCGCGAGAGGGTGAGAGGGAGAGGTAGAGAGAGAGAGAGAGCTCGGCATGGGGTGCAATGACGGGTGTGTGAGGTAAATACATTTCGTAACAGAGTGGAAAAAGGGGGTTGTGTAGTTGAGAGAGTTAGAGATCGAAACATGGAGAGAAAGAATGGATGTGTGTTGGAAACCGATAGTTTCCTAAGGTGGTTAGGAGAGGAAGATTGACCAATACATGAAGTATGTAGCGTAAAAGGGGGGCTAAAACAACAGTTGAATGTTGATAGTACGAGACTTAATATCAATGTTTCAATTCGGTGTACATTGTAAGATTTGAACTGAGGACCATGCATATGGGTAATTATTTCGAATTCGTGCCATACTAGGTTTCAAAAAGTTGACATTGACTCGATTTGTTGTGCTATTTTGTAGGTCATATGTTTGAATCCATCCAAAAGTTTTCTCACTACCATGGTGTTCATCATATACATATGAATTTGTATTAAAAAAGTAGCGTGGATACAGTGAATGCGAAATCCACTTTAGAATTGGAGATCGCTATGTGACACACACTCTAATTCAAATAACTAATTATGTGACACACTCTCTAATCCACGTTAGCGTGGATACCATTTCGATTTTTTTTTCAAATAACTCCTCATTAATTAATTTATAGTATCTCGTTTCGAATGACTAATTATTGCAAGGAAAACACGGGCATGGTAATACATACAGATTCGTTTGCATTCTCAAATGTAGGCGCACCAGGGTCGTGTCATAGTGGTCGCGTGTGTCGGACGGACGCGTAGCACCTAGCCACCCCCCTCCCTCACTCCTCCCCCCCAAAAAGGACAATGACAAAATAAGTTCATGCTTCCACCTTTCGGATTGAAATATCTGGCGGCCCCAATTCCAGCCCTGCAAAATCTCCCTTCTCCATCGTCCCCTTCTGCGCCCAGATTGCTCAAATCCCTAATTCGCCGCCAACCCAAGCAAAGTTCGAATTGCCCCTCGTCTCATCTCTTTCCCACCTCTGTGCCGGACAACGATGACGAAGACGACGGTCGCGCTTCACCACCGCACTGGAGCTACCTCATCTACGCCCTTGTCCACCGCACCGGGTGGTCCACCGACAATGTCGGCCGCCGCAACCGACGTGCCTGATAACCCACAAGTATAGGGGATCGCAACAGTTTTCGATAAGTAAGAGTGTCGAACCCAACGAGGAGCTAAAGGTAGAAAAAATATTCCCTAAAGTTCTATCGACCACCGATACAACTCTACGTACGCTTGACGTTCGCTTTACCTAGAACAAGTATGAAACTAGAAGTACTTTGTAGGGGTTTTTGGATAGGCTTGCAAGAAATTTAAGAGAACGAAAATAAAACTAGGGGCTGTTAAGGTAAAGACACAACTAAAGTAAATATAGCGAGTGTGGAAAAGTGATGGTAGGTGTGGCGAAATTGTCCCTTAAGCAATTGACTACTTTACTAGACCGATAGCAAGTATTATGTGGGAGAGTCCACTACTAGCATGTTATCCCTTACTTGGAATTCTATGCACTTATGCTTGGAACTATTAGCAAGCATTCGCAACTACTAACGCTCATTAAGGTAAAACCCAACCATAGCATTAAGATATATTGGTCCCCTTCAATCCCAGATGCATCAATTTCTATGCTAGGTTGAAGCTTCATCACTCTTGCCCTCCAATACATAGTCCTATCAACATACAACTAACCCTATGGTGTGATCCACGCGCGCGCTCATATGATGGGCACCAAAGGACAACAACATAAACACAAGCAAATTAAATCAATCATAGCAATTCATCAACCACGAATAGGACAACGAAAATCTACTCAGACATCATAGGATGGCAACACATCATTGGATAATAATATGAAGCATAAAGCACCATGTTCAAGTAGAAGGTACAGCGGGTTGCGGGAGAGTGGACCGCTGTAGATAGATGGGGGAAGGTGATGGAGATGTTGGTGAAGATGACGGCGGTGTTGGTGAAGATTGCGGTGATGATGATGGCCCCGGTGGCGCTCCGCGCCACCGAAGCGAGGGGAGAGAGCCCCTTCTTCTTCTTCTTCCTTGACCTCCTCCCTAGATGGGAGGAGGGTTTCCTCCTGTTCCTTGGCTCCCATGGCTTGGGAGGGCAAGAGCCCTCCGAGATTGGATCTATCTCTATTTCTGCGTTACGCTCGGCTCTGTTTCACCGTTTGGCGATATATGGAGATCCGTGAACTCGATTGGCCTGAAACCTTTCCGTGATTTTTTTCCGAATATTATCTTTCGGCAAAAGAAGAGCATCAACCGCCTTACGGTGGGCTCACAAGGGTAGGCGGCGCGCCCGGGGGGGCGCGCCCCCCTGCCTCGTGACCACCTCGGGCACCGTCTCGCGTGGATTTTTCTTCTGGAATTTTCCATATTTTCCAAAAATAAGCTCCGTCCGTTTTTATCCCGTTTGGACTCCGTTTGATATGGATATTCTGAAACATAAAACATGCAATGCAGGAACTGCATGAGCAATCGGATCAATATGTTAGTCCCAAAAATAATATAAAAAGTTGCCAAAAAGTATATGAAAGTGAATAATATTGGCATGGAACAATAAAAAATTATAGATACGATGGAGACGTATCAGTGCCTCATAGACACCGACTTCCACCGCATCAGGTGCACTTCAGCGGTGCCGTCTCCCAGCTCACCGAGGCTACTTCACCGAGCACATCATCGCGCCTCCGCCCCCCGAGGCCGCTGGGGCTTGACCAACGGTCTCGTCCACCGCATCGTAGCGCTCCGCTGCCACTCAAGATCTGCATCCGTGCGCGGCCAGCCAACGCCAGCGCATCACCCTCAATGGCTCTGAAGTGACCCACACTCTAGCTAGGCGAGCATGCCCAAACGCCGACCCGAACTAGGTATCCACACATCACTCCCTTCACTGTTCCGACGATGTTTGGATATCCTTTCACTGCTCTCTTAGCTTACACGCCTATCCAACTCTGACTTTAACTCTTATTTCTTCTTGAGATATCATCTGAAACAAGCAAATCCATTTTTTAGCGAAGCATGACGGCGCTACGGGATCTAGTACACATCCTACACACCCGTATAACCTTGTAAGTATCTATCCTCCGGTACAACAGCAAGGTCGATTCCTCTTATTTGATCAGCCATTTGCCGTGTCAAAAATGCAGAGGGGGATGCAAGGAGCACAAGGCCTGCACATCCAAGCAAGTGGTAACATGGACTTGTACATGGAACATCCCAAGCGTAAGCATAGCTGCAGTGAGCCTGTACAACGAGCTAGCGTAAGTCCCTGCATTTCATTTAATTCATACTGGCATTCGTGTATGATTCGTGTGCAGTGGTGGATCCATGAATTGAAGTTACCAGGGGCGAACATTTAACTTAAAAAATACGAAGGCACTTGCACTCCAGAAATCAACATAACTTGAGAAATGTGAAGCTACATGCACTTTTAAAACCAGCTAATGATCCAAAGTAGTTCAGATTATAAACACTAAATGATGCAAGCACCAAAAACACAAAATGCAACATGGTGTAGAAGGACTACAAACATGGTGCATACTGCTTGAATTATTTGTTCTCCGCTGAAAATATCGAAGTGTAATTGCACCTATAACCGGTCGCATAAACTGCATATCAATATATCTATCCCGCACAAGTATGCCAATAGTTTCAAACAACAGATTAGAAAAGTATTTATGCTACGTTGTCATGATACGGGACTTTCTCGTAGATGGCCTCGACGTTTCCTCAAGCCATGAAAATGCACTATAATTTGCTTGTCATCAATGCTCGCAAATCTCTATGTCTCTCTCAACATAGCAGATCATCATTAGACACTAAATCCTTCAATGGGAGCTTGCAAAATGCTTGCATTAGATGCCTCATTAGACACTATATGTTCATTACCGAGGAGCATGTAAAATGTTTGCATCAAATCCTTCATTAGCGATCTGTTCATTAGACACTTCAGCTCAAGAACAACATGAGCTTGGATGTTTGCACGGAAACTTGATTAGATACATCAGATTCAATCGATTCGGTATTGATTGGGGAGTTATAAAATAATTAGAAATTGGTTTCATTTTCTCATAGATTCCCTACATACAAGCAGTTTTACAACACCGTCAGTTTAACTATTGGCCAGAAATTGAAGAGTTGAATTAGATATAATCAGGGCTGTGATGTACCTTCGTTGCGCATGCTACTCTTGCAAGCTGCGATCGTCCATTTGCGCAAGCTCGATGCCATGCTGTCTGTCGCCGCTGCCTCCCAAGCATGCTACACCTGTGGTTGGATCTTCATCTTCTTGTCCTTTCGTTCGCTTGAAGCCCGACCGACCGCCTCCAACGAGGGCGCGAGGAAGTCTTGTGTCGGTCTGTCCAGTGGCGGCTAGGTTAGGAGCGAACAGATGGAGGCGGAGCAAATGAATTGGGATTTTTCCTCTTTGTCGATCGATATGGGAGGCGCTCGTTTGGGCCGCGAGCCTGCTATAGGGCCTGCCTTGCACTTATGTTATTGGCTATCCAAATTGAAACATTTTCTTCATTTTTTACATTGCCTGCTCGTCCGTTGGGACGAACAAAACTAGCCCGGGCCAACCTGGACGACTCAAATTAGGTGCACACTTTCGAGCCACCCGAGGCGGCCGCCCATACCAGCCCCTATGGTGGTGTCGCCCCTTTTTGCGTGTATGATAGGGGTATTGAAAAATATTCCAGTGGCGCTTTTGATTTACCCACAGAATGGTTGAATTGCTTGTTTCTATGAACTGAGTTCGCCAATAATGTGAAGGATGCCAGTCTTTTCATCCTATTGTAGATTGCTTAGGTCTCGATATGCCAAAAGTAATCGCATGAAATATACAATAAAATCCAGTGTGATGTGTGTGGCTACAACTAGTGTGACTACACGTGCTCATATAACATATCAAGGACGCACCATCTTACCAGATTAACCATTCGACTTACCAATGCAGTGTGTGAAGAAAGAAACATTGGGACTGCGTATCCAAGCAATTGATGCCATGGACTCCTTCGTACAACCTTGTAAGCGAAAAAGAAGTTGCAGTGTGCCTGTACAAAGAACTAGCGTAAGTTCAGTTACCTGCTTCTCAGAATTTTAGTTAGCCACTTATTGCAAAATTGTTTAATTACGTTGCTTGGATTAATTTAGTTTGCTACTGATTACATAATGCCACCGCCTGTTAATCCTATTATAGACTGCACCTATCTATGTGTTTGATACTTACTGTTAAGAATTACCCATTTTCCTGAACTTAAATAGCTACTTGTTTGTTTAACTGCTTTGCTGCTGCAACAACATGTTACAATGATGTTAATAACTACTTTTCATCATCGAATTGAAACTCTTTAATTCCTTGTTTGTTTAACTGGTTTGCTGTTATAACTCCCAGTTGAGATGTTTTGCTAACTTCAACTTTTCTGAATCCAATCGGAACTTCAATGGCAAAACAGGTTAGCCCAAGATCAAAGAGCGAGGTCCCCATGGACGTTGTATCATCCCACAGCAGTGGCACCAGCCCAATGGTGCATTATGAATTGCCAACTGCTGATGCTCTAGAGGCTAAACTAGTGGCAGAAAGAGATTCTGCTTCTGCACTATTAAATATTTGGTGGATTTCAAAACGAAGCAAGCTGAGACTGACCACATTGTTAAGGTCCTGAAGGAAAAAAAGGAAATTAAATTCCCACTTGGTAAATCATAGGTGAAATGTTCTTTCCATCGTTGAATAACCTTTGTGTTGTTTGTTCATGTAATCAATCAAACCATTTGTTTTAGAGATCATGTAATAATTGTTTTCTTGGTTTGTAATTTTATTTGAGCACAAGTCTGTATTAATTGATAAGACTCGGAGACATTTCATTTTGATTGCTGTGCCAGACCTACAAATATGCCAATCGGGCTGAATGTGCATTCAGCAATAATAGTAGTATAGATGGACCATAAATGGCATGCATCGGAAAGGGCCAAGATGTTGTAGTAGCTTGGCTAAAAAAAGGATGTTGTTGTAGCAAAGAAAAGTACAGCGGCCTGGCTTATGTATGTTAGTTGATATTATTGATCCATATACTCTATATACTCTATAAGTGTTTATATGTCTGTTAGTTCTGTACATTCTTGGTTGATTCACTCGGTATTTGAACCTTGATACATCGCTTGTGTACATATCTAAATGGGAGTACACATTATGCTGCGTGTGACATTTGAGTTGGACATGAAGTGTTCCAAATATTCGAATTCACCTTAAACTGGATTCTAGCTTCCGAATTTGAGTATCGGCATTTGTAAAGCATATTCATATATGACAGTGGAATACATCTTTGTCGTCCTTTTGAAGATATATAAAAACACATAGAATGATTTATAAAGATTCAGATAGGAATACAAAATGGATTCAATTTAGTTGCTGTGGTAAACGTGGATGCTTATTGTCCCAAAATTCGAAAGAAGCGGCAAAATGTCCACTCCCACATCGGCTGCCCGAAGCCAAGTGTTTGGGGGATGGAAATTACTGTCTACCCATTACACGGACAATCCATCAGGCCGATTTCCACTGCTCTAAATAGGGGTAGGATAGTAACTACAATAAGACGTGACACGACCGCCTCTGAGCCCATTCCGACACGGTGGGCGCCAAACATGGGCAGAAAAACACATTTGATTCAAGCTCGTCCGAAAGACCTCTGTTTCTCCCTCCATTTACCCATTCATACACGGTGGGCGGCAAAACAAACTCGACTCGGCCGAAATCGATGTAGGCAAATATTTTCAATAGGGGCAGGTTTGTAACTTCACTCGGACGTGACACAACCGCCCTACCTGTCAGCCCGTTCATACACCGTGGGCGCCATCCATGGGCGCCAACCACCTCTCCTCGCCTCAAATCGCCTGGGCAAATATTGGCGAGATCTTGAGATTACCGTCGTATCCCCAACCGACGAGACGTCCAAATTTTAAACGGGGGCTAAGTTCGTAACTTTCCCATATTTCAGACAGGCGCGTCCCAAGAACATGGTTCCCCGTACCTATCCCTCCATTTTCCCATTCATACACTGTCCGCGCTAGAACACGATCCCACACCAGCCTCCGTCCGCCACCCCATCCATCACCGCCGTCCTCCACCACATCCATCGCCGCCGTCCTCCACCACATCCATCGCCACCATCCTCCACCATGCCGGAGCGCCTACCAAGACCGCGTCGTCCACTTCTAGAGATGGACATTTCTCATCGGCGACGGACCAAGAGCCTTGCATCACGTCCTCTCGTTTCATCGGCGCCGTCGTCCTCTTTGCCGGGCCCGCTCACACGACCTTCTCTGCCACCGCAACGGGACTTATCCCCCGATGCACCCGTCTACCGTCACAGATCTGCTTCAACGCCACCGACAGGCATTGCACCCCCGATGCCTACACGGCGCCGCAAGAGAGGTGGTACTTCATATCTCCTCAACTTTTTGATCTCAACCAGAAAATAGATCTTAACTTGGTTACTCTACTTTGTTTTCAGCTCTTAGAATTTAGTTATTAGTTCGAAGCAAACAATGGATGCTAAATATCATTTCTCTGGTTTCCCCCTTTTATGATCACTATAGGACCAGAATACGTGCTTCATGTCATAATAGCACTGCTCGACCCATCAAGCTAAACAAGCTTAGTTGTTCAAATACGAATCTGATATTATTAAAACAGATTCGTTTAATTGGTCAGCTAAATGTTCCTAAATTAATTTCGAAAATGCATGTTCGCCGCTCGGGTTTGTATCTCTACAGGGTGCCCACGGTGGGCCGACCCACCCTGGGATTTTGGGTCGTCCCAGGCCTCGATTCCCCTCTGTTTTGCTACGCGCTTCCGATCTCTACTCGCCCCCAGCCGCCTGCCTCGCCGGCGACTTGCTGTCCCGGGACGGCATGACTCTAGGAGGAGACGCCGGACTAATAGGAAGTCAGGAGCCGCTCGCCCAAAAGTGTCACTCGCTGCCAAGGCCGCCGTGCCTACCTTCCCAATCCGTTCGGGGCTCGGTGGCTCAGCGCAACACCCACTAAGCCAACCCGATTTATCCTGAGATAAGTCCTCATCACCCATTTTCTAATTGATTCATTACTCATTAGGCAGGACTGTCATTAGGGTTTGTTGTGTGCTCAGTGCTACCTACACTTAATGGTTCAGATGTATTTTGGTAATCTTTAGTACCTGTAAAGTTCACAGGGTTTTCAAAATTCCGGCCCTAGGAACAGACACTAGTCATTTTGGATTGTTGGTCATAGTGACATTGACCCAGGTTACTATTTCAAGCCAGGTTTGTTGAAAATTTTACTTGTACTTCTTACTCATTCGATAGAATATCCAATTATTCACGTCGATTAGTTGCAAACAATAAGTGCTAGACAAACTTCTTGATTCAGATTTTGGACGGTCTCTTCTGCGATTACAATTCGCATACTTGTCCTAGTGAGCTCACAAGTAAATGATTAATTCACTACATCTATGCTTGCCTTGTCATATTTGTTGTCAATATTCTTTTAGGGTGGACCACCCTGTTTCTAAATCTGCAACCGAGACACGAGTGAATAGTATTTCTCTATGTGATCTCTTCCATCATGTGTGGGCAACGAACACCGCATTGTATAGAAAGAAAGTGTCATTTCCAGCTTTTACATAGGCTTCGATCTTTTACATGGAATACAATTTTCCTACTTGCTTTGTGTCGCACTACCAACACTCCACCCTTGAAGCTAAACATTATACCACTCATAATTCCTTAGTTTATTTGTTCAAATATGAATTTCATATAATTCTAATGTTCCTACTTCAGTTTTGAAATGTGTGTCTGCCTATTATAGAGACATAAGGGTTTGTATTTACGTGTGTGGTGCAGTCAAGACGGTTGGGGGTGAACTTTGCATATGTAGGGATTTATAGGGAGACACTCTTCGAGTTGAATCCGCTATGCATTCCATAGATAATCTGACTAATTTTTATGTTTTCATGAATCTCAGATTCTGAACAACATCATAATTGTTATGAGCTTGCGCGCATGAAAAGAATAAAGCAGAACAATGCCATGGCTGTCAAACTTGGCATTAAGGGACTGAAATCAAGTCTGGATGCAATGCAATGCAAACGCTCTCCACCTACAGATTCATGCTCAGAATATGATCCTAACAGTGATTCTGAGCTAGAGGGAGACCTAAGTCAATGTAGCTCCCTAGTGGAGGAGTCAGTGGAAGATGCCCTATCTTATTCACCCATCAAGGTGCCTGCTCTAACTTTCCAAGGTTATATTTGTCGCACATATCTTGCAACTGATGCTTTGCATTGCTTCTACTTTGTTGAACTGCCATTAGCTTAGTTTACACATCGTGTATGTGAATACGGCCTGCCTATCCATTTTTAGTACATATTCCATCTGTCATCATACCATATTTATCCATTCAAATGTTGTTCTTGTGTATCAGATGTTCAAAAGGAAGAGGGCGATTGCTGATCGTGGAGGAGCACAAGCAAAGTATTTGGAAAAGGTAGTGGCACCTGATAAATCAAATAGCCCATTAGGTGTAGTTGCAATATCACTTGACCCACAAAACACCCCAACTCTAGCAGACTCTAGCCCTACTACACTGGTCATTTCTGATGCCCCAACTCAGCAGACCCCAACTGCAGCAAAAATTATGATTATGCCAGTTGACATAGCACCAGCTCTAAGATGCAAAACCCCCATTTCAGCAAAGAGTACACCAAATCCAGTTGCCAAATCCCTTTTCGAGACAGAGAAAGCCCCAATTGCAGCAAATAGGACCCCTGTTCCATTTCTTCCCAGTTTACAAGACAAAGCTTATATTGTTGTCAGGAACTTTGTGCGCATCTTTCCTTCATGGAAAGATTATACCGCAGACACAGAACAATTTCTAGTCTTCCTCTGCAACTTACACGTAAGTAATGTACTAATGTTATTCATGGTCATTACTGCATATGTTTCTACTGACAGAAGACACAAGATTTCATTCTTTTAAATAGGCGAGGACCAAACTGGATTGTGATGATGAACAAGGGTTGGTTGCGCTTTTCAAGCACTTGTTGATGAAGTATCGTTCCTACCTGAGGCAAGCACACTTCGATGGCAAGCCTCTAAACGAAATTTCTGTAAAGTCTCCGGTGCTACATTTATCCGACAGTGAATGGAATAATCTTGTTACACATTGGTCTCGGCTGCAGCGTAAGGTACTATCTATGATATCACATCCCAATTTGAACTACATTTCTGCATTTGCCTTAACATCTCACTTGTACGAAAACTGTTAGCAGAAGAACATTCATTCTCAAGGGACCACGAGAATCTCGCAACTATACCTGCATAATCGCATTGCTCTTGTGAGTACCTCTTGCCTGTATGACCATACTTACTTTCATAACTGTTTGATTATGTAGCATCACTGCACATGTTAGCCTCGTTATCGTCCATTTGGTGGACATTATAAGATCTGTATGGACTCTTACATAAATTTAGAATCAACCCAATGCTTTTGAAGAGGTTTAGCTCTGCAGTCCTCTTGTAAGGACTGAACGTCGTCTATGACTGTACTTACATTAACAGCTACTCCTCCGTCCCATAATATAAGAACGTTTTGTACAAGACACGGTGTTCAAAACAGTCTTGTATTATGGGAAGAGATTGTTCATTGTGTAGCATTCTACATCTTATCTCCCTCGCCCACCATTTACTAAAAAGATCAGATCTATATTTAATCTTACCAAAAGTAGAATACCTGACAATGCCGGTCTGAAGTGTAGCCCATTGCTCTTGTCAAGACATTTTGTCTGTAATGCTTGTACTTCGAGGATTGGTAGTTGATTATGTAGCATCAATCTGCATCTTATCTTCATTATCCTCTATCCCTTCGGTATTATCATATCTATAATTACTCTCTACAAAATGTAGAGTATAGGCAATGCTTATGAAGAAGATTACGTGCTGAAATTCTTGAGTTATCCTTCCCTTGACATGGAGAAGGGCATTATTAAGCCGGTGTTAGCTGTTAATGTAAGTCGGTGCTTCTAAAGCCTTTATCCTCAAGCTGGAGTTTAATTTGCTCATACTCCCTATCGTTTATCGCTGTTTAGTTTGTTGTTTCTACCAAAATGCATGTTCTTAAGAACCTTAAGTTCTAAGTTTTACTTGTAAAACCAAATTCTTATTCATACCATGCACATTACTCAATACTCCCTATATGTATGCTTGTTTTGTGGATCTATAATCCGAAGGTGTGGTGAAGCAGCCCACGTTTGCACCTTGTCATCTCTGTTTTATCTTCTTGATGTGGTGATGATATGAACAACATGCCATGCACATTAACCAAAATAGATACAGTGATTTTCTTTGCCCTTCATCCATGCTTGTTATGTTGACATGGTAATCTAGTAGTGTGGTGAAGCTCCCCGCATTATGAACAATGCCAAATTATGCAATTGATATTTTGAACTGACTCTTTATTTTCTAATTTGAAATTGGATGCAATTGACAACACAATTATCATCTTTGTTTATACACGTGCAAAACATGTCATCTCTTTGCTTTGTTTCAGGGTGATATGCCTGATGGCATGCACAAGTCTGCTGAAGGTTGTGCGACAAACCAAACATATATTGCAGCAAAGAAGGCAAAACATCTTGAAGATAGCGAGACAACCCCAAAGTCTTGTCTTGATGCAGTGTTCAAGTTACTTGAGACTAGCAATGACAAGCTCACGTAATTCGTTATGCGAATCAGTTCGACTTCTTGGTCCCAAGTTCTAGCGTAAAGGCATTACGCAACTCAACTTCGACTTGAAGTCCTATCTCTAAGAAAGATTGTGGAGAACACCAATGAGAACCTCATCGCTAAACAGCTACACGTAAAGCTATGACCGACATGCTAGGCGGTCTCACAGCCTTCTTTCAAGAGCTTATGCAGCAGTTCCCGTGCAAGACTAACCTTTCTTGAACTGTCTTGGAAGTGGTCTCGGTTCAGTATTATTTTGTTACGCTGCAATGGTGCCCATTTTTTGTAATCTGCTTCTTCGTTGCGCTTTATGATCACTAGTGGCGAACTTCGATGCCCATTGGATGTAATATACCATAAATCCTTTATTGTATAGTGTAGGTTTATTCTTAGTTACTATGCCGTAATTTCTTTATTGTATAGAGTAGGTTTGTTCTTAATTCCTACTAGTTACTGCCATCATTCGCTATCTGAAAAAAAATCAGATTTAGTCGACCGGGCCAAAACATTCGCCTCTAACGGGCCTGGTGTTTAGCGGGCCACAATTGGGCCGGCCTGCATCATTCTTGGGCCCGAATGATTGGGGCCTTCACACTTTGCGCGAGGCCCACAACTTACACCAGCCTATATTTTAGTTGGGCCTTTTGTGGACCCAGTAGCTTAGTTTGGCCCTGTAGCGCTGGGCCATTAATGACTGAATATTGTCTTGGCTCATTACGGCCCAGATGAAACCATGGGCCTTTAGCAGGCCAAAATGCATATTGGGTCTCAATTTTCACTAGTCGTCGACGGGCCTTCAACAGGCTGAAATGTAAACCGGGCCTTTTTGGGCCCAGTTATATCACGGGCAGTTACCAAGCCGAAACATATCTCGGGCCTTAGTTGGCCCACTAATATCATCGGCCTTTAAGAGGCCGAAAGCTTAGTACAGATATCAACGTGCCGAATTATGCGACAGGCCTTTAACAGGCCCAAAGTCACGTTGGGCTTAACTGTTGCCACCTTTATCATGGGCCGTTAGTGGGCCCGATGTCCCGTCGGACCATATATGGACCATGGGCAGCACGGGCCATTTCCAGGCGAAAGTCACACCGAGCTGAAATGGGCCCATGTCTACATCAGGCCTCTAACAGGCCGAAAGTCACTGGGCTGTAATTGGGCCCAAATATTCGGCGAACAATTAACGGGCCAGATCTGGCTTCGAGCCGTAAATGGGCCCAAATATTCGGCAAACAATTAACGGGCCAGATCTGGCTTCGGGCCGTAAATGGGCCTTTATTAAGCAGGCTGTTATTGGGCTGGCCCACTAGTACTTGAGTAAGTACTACGGGCCTTTGACTGGGCCGGCCTTTTTAACCTATATGGGCCTCTGTTGGGCCGTGCCACGTGTCGACGTATCATAGGCGCTTTGGGTCCAATGAGTGGATGACATCTGTCCCAACGGTGAGCCGACACGTGTTTCCTCCAGCCAATGATGATTTTACACGTCGAAAATCCCCATTGGTCGGGGCTGTTAACGGGTTATCGGATCCAAAACCGGACCCGATAGCTTAACGGCGTTCCGTTACGGTGGATGCCACGTGTCGGTCACCCTTGATGAAAGCACTTCTGTGACGCGCGATTTATCGTCATGGAAGTGGACACTTCCGTGATGATAATTTTGGTAATGTCATGGAACACTTCTACGACAAAGACGGTATGACTATCTTGATTATGTCATAAATTTGTCATGGATGTACATGCATGACAGAAAACGTGACCTACTGTGACAAACACGTATCATCACGGAAGTGTATTTTTTTGTAGTGATATAGGCATCACGTCCGCGACAAGTAGACCGAAACAATTCTGCATCTACTACTATTACTCCACACATCGACTGCTATCCAGCATGCATCTAGAGTATTAAGTTCATAAGAACAGAGTAACACATTAGGCAAGATGACATGATGTAGAGGGATAAACTCAAGCAATATGATATAAACCCCATCTTTTTATCCTCGATGGTAATAATACAATACGTGCGTTGCTGCCCCTGCTATCACTGGGAAAGGACACCGCAAAATTGAACCCAAAGCTAAGAACTTCTCCCATTGCAAGAAAGATCAATCTAGTAGGCCAAACCAAACTGATAATTCGAAGAGACTTGCAAAGATATCAAATCATACATAAAATAATTCAGAGGAGATTCAAATATTGTTCATAGATAATCTTGATCATAAACCCACAATTCATCGGATCTCGACAAACACACCGCAAAAAAGAATTACATCGAATAGATCTCCAAGAAGATCGAGGAGAACTTTGTATTGAGATCCAAAGAAAGAGAAGAAGCCATCTAGCTAATAACTATGGACCCTAAGGTCTGTGGTAAACTACTCAGACATCATCGGAGAGGCTATGGTGTTGATGTAGAAGCCCTCCGTGATCGATTCCCCCTCCGGCGGAGTGCCGGAAAAGGCCCCAAGATGGGATCTCACGGGTACAGAAGGTTGCGGTGGTGGAAATAGGGTTTCGTGGTGCTCCTGGATGTTTTCGGGGTATATGGGTATATATGGGAGGAAGAAGTAGGTCGGTGGAGCTGCGAGGGGCCCACGAGGGTGGGGGCGCGCCCAGGGGGGCAGGCGCGCCTCCCTGCCTTGTGGCCTCCTCGCTTCTTTCTTGACGTCTACTCCAAGTCCTCTGGATCACGTTTGTTCCCAAAATCACTCTCCCAAAGGTTTCATTTTGTTTGGATTCCGTTTGATATTCCTTTCCCGCGAAACGCTGAAATAGGCAAAAAAACAGCAATTTGCACTGGGCCTTCAGTTAATAGGTTAGTCCCAAAAATAATATAAAAGTGTATAATAAAGCCCATTAAACATTCAAAATAGATAATATAATAGCATGGAACAATAAAAAATTATAGATACGTTGGAGACATATCAGATACCACTAAGGAAATCACAACATACATACTATCAAAATATCGAACACATATCAAATTCACATGATTACTTGCAACATGATTTCTCCCATGACCTCAAGAACAAAAGTAACTACTCACAAATGATAATCATGCTCAAGATCAGAGGGGTATTAAATAGAATATTGGATCTGAACATATAATATTCCACCAAATAAACCATATAGTAATCAACTACAAGATGTAATCAACACTACTAGTCACCCACAAGCACCAATCTATAGTCCCGGTAATAAGATTGGACACAAGAGATAAACCAGGGTTTGAGATGAGATGGTGCTGTTGAAGATGTTGACGGAGATTTCCCTCCCCAAGATGGGAGAGTTGTTGGTGATGATGAGGACGATGATTTTCCCCTCCGGGAGGGAAGTTCCCCGGCGGAATCGCTCTACCGGAGGGCAAGAGTGCTCCTGCCCAAGTTCCGCCTCGAAATGGCGGCGCTCCGTCCCGAAAGTCCTCTCCTTATTTTTTCTAGGTCAAAATGACTTATATACCAGAAGATGGGTGTCAGATTTCGGGTTCCGGCAGACCCTTAAGGTTCGAACTCTAGGGTGCGCGCGGAGATCCAACCCTCCACCGTCTCGTACCTCGCCGAATCGCAAGGACCTAAAACTACTCGAAAGAGCAGCACAAGAGACACGAGATTTATACTGGTTCACGCCACCATCGTGGTGTAATACCCTACTCCAGTGTGTGGTGTGGTGGATTGCCTCTAGGGCTGATGAAGAACAGTACAGGGAAGAACAGCCTCGCGAGGGTCTGTTCTTGGTGGGAGCGATGAACTGCTAAGTGGTGACCCGTCGCTCTAGCTTGAGGATCGGGTTTCTATCTCTCTCTCTCTCTCTCTAGATTCCAAAAATGCCAGACCGGGAGGAGAGAGGCCCTACTATGGTGGCTAGCTCTACTTATATAGACGAAGGACCTGGGCCTCTTCCCAAATATTGAGCGGGAAGGGCGCCAACAATTGGCCATTTTGAAGGGGAACAGCGGGTACACTTATCCTGACTAAAGTTGGTCCTCGCCTGCCAAAGGCTCTAGTGATGACGCCTGCTTGGGCTCCACGATGACCGCATTCCAGCCGTTGGGGCTGGTCTTGGTCTTGTTGCACCGAAACGGATGCCTTTGCTTGATGCTCTTGCCTGCGCTTGCTCCCTTTGCACCAAAGAGGAAAGGAGGACGCCTGCTGGTCGGGCGCCTCGACCGGGCGCCCTTGGTAAATCATGGCTTGCGCCACGGGCACCTCGCGAGGTACCCTGCCTTGAACTCTCCGCCTCCCGTGAGCCAGCCTGGACGAGGCCGTGCTCGAGGAAGCTCCTTGTCGTCCGCCCATGAGGCTTGGCCCTCGCGAGGGTCTTGAGTTTCGTTGATGAAGATGGGCCGTCCTGGGCCTCCTTTGAGCCACACCGCAGGCCGCAGGCAGGCAAGTCTGGGGACCCCCGTTCCCAGAACGCCGACAATGGGCACCGGAGGTGGGTCTGGGTGAGCACAACTCACCAGGGCGCGCCTGGGCTCCCTAGCGCGCCCAGGTGGGTTGTGCCCACCTGGTGGGCCCCCTCTGGTACTTATTTGCTCCAATATTCCTCATATATTCTAGAAAAATTCTCCGTGAAGTTTCAGCTTGTTTGGAGTTGTGCATAATAGGTAGCCTAACGTAGCTTTTCCAGGTCCAGATTTCCAGCGGCCAGAATTCTCCCTCTTTGTGTACCTTGTAAATTATGAGAGAAAAGGCATTAGAATTACCATTATTATGCATAAAAACATCAGAAATAACAGTAAGGAAACATGATGCAAAATGGACGTATCAACTTCCCCAAGCTTAGACCTCGCTTGTCCTCGAGCGAAAAACCGAAATCGAAAAACATGACCACATGCTTAGAGGGAGAGGTGTCGTTAAAAACAATATACGGACATAGAAGCATCATGTTGATTTTTATAATAGCAACAAATTTAAACATAAGACTCTTATCATAGAACTTTTATCATAGACTTCTCATGAATAAGTGACAATTCATCACACTATTGAAGTATAAAGAAAAAACTCTATTAAAAACCAACAAACTATGTTCTCAGTCAACTTTGCAACTACAATTCATCATCTTTTCAGGAAGGGTCACGTATCGGAGCCTTTAGGCAAGTCCACATAGTCAACCATCATATAGTCTTCTATGATTGCTAACACTCACCGCGTACACATGAGCAAAACGTTTCAACTGGACACATAGAAAGATAGGGGCTTAAAGTTTCGCCTCCCAACGTATTCACCTCAAGGGTGATGTCAACAATAATAACTCATGCTATCTATATTCAACTAGACATATGTGCCTAGATCTTTCCTCACCACATGATGCTTGCCAAAGGAGAAAAATAAAAAGGAATGGAAGGAAAACTTTGACTCTTTGCATAAAAGTAAATACATAAAAGTAAAAGATAGGCCCTTCGCAGAGGAAAGCAGAGGTTGCCATGCGCTTATTTGTTTGTATGCTCAACCCCTTAGTGCAAAAGAACGTCACGTTGCATTGCCCCTTGTGATAGCGACCTTTATTATGCAGTCTGTCGCTTTTATTCTTCACCATCACAAGTTAGGTAACGCTCAATTTTCTCTTACACTAAATGATCTCACACTTTTAGAAGCAATTTTTATTGCCTTTTTGCACCGATGACAACTTACTTGAGGGATCTTGCTCAATCCCTAGGTAGGTATGGTGGACACTTGAAAATAAGATTTGGGTTTAAGGGTTTTTGGATGCACAAGTAGTATCTCTACTTAGTGCGGAATTGTTGGCTAGCAAAGATAGGGCCAAGCACCACATGTTAAAGGATCCATGACAATATGACTTCTATGTGAATATAAACAAACATAAACCGTTAAGTTGTCTTCCTTGTCCAACATCAACAATTTTGGCATATAATATTTTGATGAGGGCTCACAATCACAAAAGATTTCTAGGATAGTATATTTATATGTGAATCTTCTCTTCCCTTATTAATTCTTTCATGAGTTGCATCATTGACTAATGCTATGTTTGTCAATCTCTAATAAAATTTTCTACTTATACTTTTCCTTATGTGGTGTCATCACCTACCATAAGATTAACATATGATCTTTTTCATTATTTCTTTCTTTTATTTATTTCCTTTCTATTTTTCTTCCTTATTTCTTTTCTTTCATTCACAACATGCATAGTAAAGATAGCAAAACTCAAACTATATAATTCGCACACGATTACAAGGATAGATCACTAAGCAAACTCTCGAAAAGAAAGGATCGACCTAAACTTTTATTCATCTAAAGCAAAAGATTGAACTAAAATAAGTAAAGGCAAAAGATAGTGGGGATGATACGATACTGGGGCACCTCTCCCAAGCTTGGCGGTAGCCAAGGGGAGTGCCCATACCCGATACTCAATTCTCTTTTGGTGATGAAGAAGAAGGTGGTGGTGAAGAGATCTTGTATTCAGATTTCCATGGTAGTGGTCCACCATCATAAGAGGAGGAGTGAGTCTCACGGGTCCTGCAACTAGCAGCCAAACTCATACCTTTAAACCTCGCCTCATATTCAAAGACTTGGTTTTTTTGATCATAGATCTGGCTTTGGAGGAAGTTGATTTGCTCGTTGAGGGTGAAGACGATGTCCTTCATGGGCTTGCCATCCACATTCACTACAAAAAAATACACTTCTGTGATGATACGTGTTTGTCACAGTAGGTCATGTTTTCTGTCATGCATGTACATGCATGACGATTTTATGACAGAATCAAGATAGTAATACCTGTGCTGGCGTAGAAGTGTTCCATGACATTGCCAAAATTATCATCACGGAAGTGTCCACTTCCATGATGATAAATGGCACGTCATGGAAGTGTTTTCATCAAGGGTAACTGACACGTGGCATCCACTGTAATGGGTCTCCGTTAAGCTATCGGGTCCGGTTTTGGATCTGGTAACCCGTTAACAGCACGGACCAATGAGGATTTTCCATGTGTAAAATCCTCATTGGCCGGAGGAAACACGTGTTGGCTCACAGTTGGGACAGATGTCATCCATTCATTGGATATGAGGCGCCTATGATACGTCGACACATGGCACGACCCAACAGAGGCCCATTTCGGTGAAAGGCCGGCCCATTTGACTTGGTCAAAAGGTAACAGGCTGGCTCACGGAAAGCCTGTTAACGACCTATTCGTATATAGCCCATTTACGGCCCGCTAACTGACGGCTTGTTACGGCCTATCAGAATTAAGCCCAGTAGCTTCATCTGGGCCGCCCAATATGATTCCAGCCTGTTGTAACTTCCGGCCCATGTATGGCCCATGATGTCTTTCGGCCCATACGAGGCCATTTGTAACTCTTGGCCCATTAACGGCCCATGGTGAATCTGGCCCACAATGAATAGTGTACCGCTTTATACCCATTAACGGCCCATTATTCCATTGGGCCGTTTCCAACCCGTGTTATCTTTCGGCCTTCTCAGGGCCCATTTATTCTTGGGCTCATTTCCAACATTCGGTTACTTATGGCCTGTTACTGGCCTTTTCTGCTTGTGATCCAAATTCAGCCCATGGTTACAATCGGCCCGTCTGCGGCCCATTAATCTGTTGGGCTGTTTTCATAGCGTCATCAAATACGGCCGATTAACGACGGCTCGTTATGGTCGGTCCATGAACGGACAATTCCAAATCTAGCCTGTTTACGGCCCATAATGCGGCCTGTTATTGGCCCATGTTTGGCGATCGATCATATGGCCCGTAGAAGGCCCGTTGATGCTATGGCCCATAGAAGCCCATTGTTTCTACGGCCCATAGGAGGCCCATGGTAACTACAGTAAATATGTAGCCCATGGTTATTGTGGCCTAGTTTTAAAAAATAGGTTATTGCGGCCACTAGCAAACCGCGGAAAAAGAACTGCACTGACTACAAGCAAACAAATAAACAAGACAACAAGGAAATAAATAAGCAAGCAACTTATGCTAGGCTATCACGGCTATTACACATATTACATCCACTGGGCATCAAAGTTCGCCACCAGTGCAAATATAGGGAACAAAGCAACATATCATATACACTGGTTGTTAAAGTTGGCGACCGATTGCAAATAAACGTGACAAAACAAGTCGAACTGAAACTACTTGAAGAGCTCAAGAAACAATATCCAGGTACCCATAGTGTCAAGCGAGATACTTAGCAAGCTTATTAACTTTCTCTTGTTTGGCGCTTAAATCCTCCAGTAGCTTGTTGTTGCACCAAAAAGTATGCATCTGAATTCTGCGAGGACTTCTCGGTCCTTGACTTCTGTCAAAGCACATCTAATCGATGTCTTTCAACTAGAAGTTGAGACTCAGGAAGACGAACTGATTCAGGTGGCGAGTTTGAAGAGCTTGTGCCAGCAGTAGTGGCCAGTAACTCGAACACTACATAAAGACAAGCCTTTTGGGTTCTCTCATTGTCGTCAAGATAGTCTTTATCAGCTTTCTTGGAGACCAATAGGGATGTCTCACTATCTTGAACCTTATCTGCATTACTTCCTTTACCATTGCATAACGGGATACTATTCCCCAATATTTTGTCCACATTCTAAAAGAGAAACAAGCAGACACATCACAGGTTTACCATGTTGTATATGAAACTCATTTTGGTAAATCAGTTCAGTAGTAAAGTGGACAGGATAATGACATGAAACATACATATATCTATGTACCATGCACTACAGGAATCAGCTACTTTGCCGTCTGCCATGGCGGACGGCAAAGGCATGAATGGCGGACGGCAAAATCCTTTGCCGTCAGCCACGGACGGCAACAGCTCGCAACGTAGGCTACAGAACAGCTACTTTGCCGTCCGCTTCCGCTTGGTCGACGGCAAAGGACCTTTGCCGTCCGCGACGGACAACAAAAGAGAGCGGACGGCAATAATTGCGCCGTCGATCCGTTAAGTGTCTAACGGCAGGCCTTTGCCGTCCGCCGCTAACGGCAAAATTTCTAGTGTCTTTGCCGCCCGCCCGCGATGGCAAAGTGCAGGTTCTTTGCCGTCGCCACTAATGGCAAAGTGCGGGTTCTTTGCCGTCACTCGATGGCAAAGTGACCAAATGGGTCACTTCCGGAAGCACTGACTAGATGCCACGTGTCTTCTTTGCCGTCCGCGGTGGGCGGCAAAGAGTGCGTTGTTGTCGGTGGTCGACGGCAAAGAGCCTACATATTGGCTTTTTTATCTGTTTTTATTAAATCCAACAATTTTCATCACAAATATATATGACATATATAGATATATTTCAAAAGGCCATTCTGAGCAAACATATAAGATATCCAACACATAACTTCATCATCCAAACATATATATTACATGCATAGTTCCATCATACATAACAAGTTCAACATAGAGGCATCCAACCATATATATTACAATAGTTTCATCCAACGATACATGCATAGTTCAACGATACAAAAGAAACAGAGAAAGGGATAAGGAGCACTCCATCTATGCAAGCTTTAGTCAAGTGAAAGAAATCGCAAAATGAAAAATAAGAAAGTTAGAACAAGAAGAGTAGAACAAGAAGAAGAATAGAACAAGAAGAGTAGAACAAGAAGAAGACTAGAACAAGAAGAGTATGCCATTTATGAGCTAACTTACGTGAAATGGATCATATATGAGCTAACTAAGTTGAAATGGGTCGTTTATGAGCTAGCTAAGGTGAAATGGATCATTTATGAGCTAACTAAGTTGAAATGGGTCGTTTATGAGCTAGCTAAGGTGAAATGGATCATTTATGAGCTAACTTAGTTGAAATGGATCATTTATGAGCTAATTTAGTTGAAATGGATCTTTTATGAGCTAACTTAGTTGAAATGCATCGCTTTTGAGCTAACTTAGGTGAAATGGATCATTTATGAGCTAATTTAGTTGAAATGGATCTTTTTGAGCTAACTTAGGTGAAATGGATCATTTAAGAGCTAATTTAGGTGAAATGGATCATTTTGTAGCTAACTTGGTGAAATGGATCATTTAAGAGCTAATTTAGGTGAAATGGGTCATTTTGAGCTAACTTGGATGAACTGGATCATTTATAAGCTAACCTAGGTAAAATGGGTCATTTTAGAGCTAACTTAGGTAAAATGGATCGTCTATGAGCTAACTAAGCTAATTATGCAATTTTTGACATAAGTAAGCTAAGTATGAGATCGCTTTAGAGCTAACTTAGGTAAAATGGATGGTTTTGGAGGTCGATAAGCTTATTAAGTCATTTTGGAGGAGAAGAAGCTAAGTCTAGGTCATTATGGTAAGCATTGGAGGAAATAAAGCTAAGTCTAGGTCTTTATGCATGTGTTAAGCAAAACACTAGATAAACTTACCAAGATCCAGGAGGTGTAGAAGCGGGGTGGCTCGTGTCGGTAGCTGGAGAAGGATCGTGCGATGCTTGTCTGGAGTTACGCTGCACCAAAGATCATTTCCAATGTCTTGTTAGCATGATGACACTCAAATGTTAAGACTAGCAAGTAATGTCCATTCAAATAAAACTCACCGTGGTCCCCGGGAGCAATCACTGGCATCGGCGGAGCGGTCTGACCTGTCTTCTCGCACACAGACTGCACATTTGGTTTTGACGACTCAGTCATACTAGTTAGTAATGAGACAAACACTACATGAATGTTTTGGCTAATCTGCAGAAGAAACTTACCACAAGGAGCTCGTACATGGCCCTTGCTCGCATGTCATTCCGTGCCCTCTCCTCCTCCATCATCTTTGTCGTCCTCTCCTCCAACTCCCGCTGCCTCTCCGCCGCCTCCGCTTGAAGTTTCTCCGTTCTATCTCTCTCACTCAGTATAGCAGCCTGCAACACCACTCACATGACCATTTGTAATCATTGATGGAAGCGCACACAATGTAATAGAGAAAGATAACTGAGTATGTATCACTAACCTTGATGGCGAGTTGCCTTGGCCGTTCACGAGGCCTTATCTCGGGAGCGGAGCTCGATTGGCGCGCCTTGATCTCCGAGAGAGTGCTAGGACAACGGATAAGTCCATCTCCAATGGCTATGGAGCCATGGGACCTCCCGCCACCAGATATCATCAACAGCTCTGGATCAATGGGACCACAGCTCGGGTTAAAGTCCTCCCTTTCCTCGCCTTCCCTCATCTCTATATCTCACGAGCTTGTTGTGGGAGGAGATGTTGGTGAAGTTGTTTGCATCATCGAGGTCGACCGAGAGAAAGCCTTGACTTTCTTGAAAGAGGCGGTGTGGGCCATGGCATACAGGTCGTACACCTCGGCACCTTATCCACCTTATTGTAGCGTGCACGAAAGAGAGAAACAATGAAAATTAGTAATTAAAGGGCTCAAGCTAGCATGATGAATGAATTGCATGAATCATGAAGCAAACCACATACCCGGGCCATTCTTGAACTGATATAAGTTGGAGCTGCCTTGATGGTGTGGCACACCTTCCATTTGGGCACGTTTGTCCTTGGCCTCGTTGTGGAGGGCTAGCCATTGTTTTGAGCACCACTCATCGACCAACACCTCCCAACAATCCATCCGATCCGCACACCATCTCGGAGGCGCCTAAGTTAGCAAATAGAAACTTGGCGCCACGGCTAAGAATTACTAAATGAAGGAACTTAAGTAGAGAAGGCCTTAAGAATTACCTTCATGTACTGCTCCTTACTCAGAACTTATCGCGCACGCCGGCTTGGTCTTCTTGATACCACGCAAGGCGTAGTAGTCTCGAACAGCCTGCACCCGAGCCTCGTGTCGTAAGTTCGGAGTAGGCGCTTCTGACGTTCTCGATAACATGTGCGCGTCCTCCTCGTATCCCTCCTCACACCTGTAGAATGTCGCAATCAAATGAGACAATATTGATTAGTACAATTAATAACTAGCTAGTTGAAGATTTTAAATGTGTAGGAGAAATTACCCGAACTTTTCGATCACCATGTTCGCCCTCGTGTCGCACACGACACCGTCGATAATCTCATCCGGCGGGGCGGGCAGCCACGTAGTGCTCCCAGCTCAATCCAAGCTCGAAGCCGACCCTCACCGTGCAACGTGACAAACCCGGGAAGTTTTGCGGCAAAGAACTCAAGGACGGAGTTGGGCGGCGGACACTATGATGGTGGTCCCAACCTCTGCTGACATGACAAGGCCAACGCATTAGTTATTTGAAAAACTTGAATGCACAAGGTACAAAAATATTAAATGCACTTACGTACCTCTCCCCATCAGGGAAAATCAACCACCTCGCTTTCTGGGTCACCGGCACGGACGGGAGCCGTAGCACCACGTTGTAGACGGTGCCCCCTCCTCCTCAAGATCGGCCGGCTCCCGCCATCATCGGCATGGCCACTCGGCTCCTCGGGCTGATCCGCCAGTACCCCATCCGGACGTGTGCTCCTCCGGGTCACGTGGGCGAACTCGAGTCCCAAGACCCGTGGACCGCAGGCTCGTGGACCGAGTCCGTGCAGCCTCCTCCTCGGACGAGTCCACCCTAGCGATCACGTGCTCGGGTGAAACAGCTGGGGTGGCGGCGAGGAAGGCGCCAGAAGCAGTCACCCTACCTCCTCTCCCACGACCACGTGCCCTACCTCCTCTCTTCCTACCTCGTCCCTGCTGGGCACCATGGTCGGCGAAGAAGGGCCCGCGGTGTGGTCATCTTGTCAAAGCAACGCTCGGCGGAGAGGTGCGTCTGGAATGGAAGACCTCGAGACCACGCTCCCGACCAGCGCCCACCATCTTTCAACACCTGCCATGACAAACAGTAAACAAAATTAGTACAACATAAAAAAGACCGACATGAATAATATGTGTATCACTTAAGTGTATTATCATCAAGTACAACATAAAAAAATGTAATACCTGACACTACTAATAATCTGGATCAGTATCATCAATAAATGCATAATCATCATCATCACTATAATCAATGACGGGCTCATAGGGTTCATTGGCATCAACATGTGCAAGGCCACCTTGACGTAATCGGTCAAGCATTGACAGTCATCCGCAGCGATAACCTCTTCTTGTTCCGCTCTTCTTGTTCCTCCTCCGGGTGATGTCGGATTCATTGTCGCTGTCTACTTCAATGTTTTGGGGTGAAGTATAGCGGTTCTTGAAACGCTTTTGGAAAGACGTGTCTCTTGGAAGAATTCTCCTTCATATGTGTGCAGGTTAATGTGAGGTTCATAATCCTCTTCCTTTGGGGAGAAAGTCTAGCACGTGGCGGCACTTCATAAACGACATCCCAACCTTTCAGATTTGGATTAGTTTGGCAGGCCCACGGTAGATAGAATACTTGGGTCGCTGTTGAGCCATAATATAGACATCGAGGAACATCTAAATGAGTGCTTTGGTTGATTTCAACTAGCCCTACATGTTCATGAGTCCTTCTAGTCTCCTTCGCTGAAACCAATAACATTTGAAGACTACGACATTCGGTGGGTTTTCACCATAGAACAGAAGTTCATAAATTGCTTCAACTCTCCCATAATACTCGGTACCTCCTTCGCCGATAGCAGATACACAACAATTTGTTGACTTTCGATTCGGCTATAGATAGCTCTTTGCCATAGGTACGAAAGCGATACCCATTGATGTCGTACTTGTCAAATGAACGGACCTTATAGTCAAAACCATTAGCGACTTGTCTCAATTCGCGTCCATAGACTCTGAATTAGCCTACAAGTTTAATATGAAAGGATTGTTGCATTATGCACAAATTAGCAAATGAAATGAAATTGTCTAATAGAAATTACCGTTTGTTTGAACCAAGAGATGAAACCGGATAGCCACCTCCTTGCTTTGCGAGAAGCTCATACTCTTCGACGGAATCCTTTTGGATCTCCGCTCCATACGAGAATATGGCGACGATCGACTGTATGACATATCCAGGAATAAGAGTAGTTCAAAGGAAATAGAAGTTGCGAAACAATGTACCGAGAACTTACTCGATGTACGGCCGCACTTCTATCAAGTTGTTGAAGATATACAACGAAATGGTCCGCCATTCTTCGTTATTCAAAGATCTTGGATGTGAAACACTAGCTGGTGCGAGATTCCCTTTGAATAGGCTGAGGTTGGATCCACCCTTTTAGGCTCGTCAACATTGTACCGAGGCTTGGATTATGCAAATGAGCGATTTTTGGCTTCAGAGTGCGCTATTACGAAGTTTGCCGCCTCCTCTGTGATGAATGCCTCAGCCATCGATGCTTCAATTCTACGTTTATTTTACATTTTTGTCGAGCGTCTTCGCATTCTCTCGGTTAGGTAGCACCAACGATTTTGCACGGGCCCCCAATCTTGCCTCGGTCGGAGATGCAAAATCAAATGCTGCATTGGATTAAAGAAGCCGGTGGAAAGATCTTCTCTAACTTGCAGATCAACTCCGCGCCAACTCTTCCATTTCTTCTAGCACGCCAGCGATAGTTCTTTCGCACAAAGAACACGGAAGAAATAGCTGAGTTCTGCCAATATTAGCCATTCATCCTCGTGGATGAAGCCACATAACATCACCGGCATTACCCGCTCAATCCATATGTGCCAATCATGACTCTTGAGACCAAATATCTTCAGTTTATCAAGATTCGCTCCCTCTTTAGATTCGCTGCATACCCATCGGGAACATCAACTGCTGTTGCACCCACAAGAGAATTTCCCTCATAGCTGGCCTTCCAAGATTGAACCATGCCTTTGGCTTCGCCCGATTCTGCTTTCCTTTCGGTTCTTTCATGTTTTGTAACGGCCTATCACATAGCGCCTCCAGATCGACTCTAGCCTTAGTATTATCCTTTGACTTCCCATCTATGCGAACAATGTACCAAAAAGTGCCTCGGCGATATTCTTCTCGATGTGCATCACGTCGATGTTGTGTGGGCAAAGGAGGTCTTTGAAGTAAGGCAGATCCCATAAGCATGTTTTGTGAGTCCACGCGTGCTTAGTATTATACCCCTTGAAGTACCACGGGCGTTGTGGATCGGCTCGAGGCGTTTAACCGATCCAGGTGCATTGGCTGTCAATGCAGGTGGTGCGAGTTTTGACAACTCTACCCTCGATGAAGTTCTTCTTGTCTTTCCGAACTTATGGCGAGGATCCAGGAACTGTCTATGCATGTCGAAGCAAGAAAACTTGCGACCGGCCCGAAGCCAACGAAACTCAAGAGCTCCCTTGCATGTGGGGCACGGAACCTTCCATGCACACACCAGCCAACGAATAAGCGCATCGCCGGCAAGTCATCGTCGAGTACATGTACCGGACACGCATTATGAAGTTCCGTTTGCTAAAGGCGTCGTATGTCTTGAACCCATTATCCAGGCTTCTTGCAATTCGTCCTTAAGCGGCTGCATGTACACATTCATATTTTGCCCGGATAGTTGGGTCCTGGAATTATCAACGTCCAGAAAATGTTCTTTCTTTGCATAATCTGTCCGGGGAGATTGAGTGGAAAGACAAACACGGGCCAACAAGCTGTATTGGGCTGCCGTCATACCAAACACACTGAACCCATCCGTCTTGATGCCGACTCGAGGATGCCTCGGATCTGCCGCTTTGTCGACATGTAATTCATCAAACTTTTTCCACGCAACACCATCGATGTGTGTACCATCATCGATTCCCATCCGCATCTAGTTCGGTTCTTTTGCCTGTTTTGTGCCATGTCATCCGTCGCCGTCTCTTCGACCATGAAAAGACGTTGAAGTCTTGGTACGATTGGCATATACCAAGAACACTAACGGGATTTTGGTGCGTGTCTTCTCACCCATACCGTTGTCTACCACAATATACCGGAAGACTTGCAAATGGGACAATAGTTCAAGTCCGCATAGTCAAGCCTAAATAAGGCACATCCTTTCTCACGTGCATGTATCTTCTCATAGGGCATCTTGATTGCACGGAGGATTTTGTCCGATGGTACAGGTTTGCGGGCATTACATGGCCTTTGGGTAGAAAGCGTCCAAATCTGTCATAATTGCGTCATAGCATTCTCTCGCCCAAGTTGAACTGAGCCTTGAGCCATTACTTGTGAGATGACATCCAACCGACAAAGCTCGGTGTGCTCGTGGAGCGGACGTTTGAAGACTCCAACATTTCATTGAAGGCCTTTGCAGATTCCTCCATCTCCTCGTCCGAATCCGAGCATCATCATAGCCTTGCACCATGTTTTCCATCCGGTACCATGCTCGCGTCGGTGCGACGACGATCCACCTCAGCTCGGTCATGTTGGGCAGACTCACCATGAAATGTCCACACCATATAATCGGGCGTAAAACCACTCTTCTGCGGTGTTTGCCCATTTCAGCCTCTGTCTTCTTTTCCCAATTGCCGCACCGAAACAGGGCACCAGGTTTTCTTTGGCCATTTGCAAATGCGGCTTGCACAAACCCCTTAGTTTTTGTGAACCATTCAGCGCTCCATTTGTTCGACCAGTGTGACGGTATACATCCAAGCACGGTCACTCATCTTGACTTTCGAGCTACTGGACACACAACAATTATATATGTAATTCACCATGTATATATTCATCGTTGATCTACTTTGTCAATTTTATTACGTCCATGCAACCTACACTCTAATAGGTAATGATAGGTCCTAATCCCTCCCGTGTATGTGTAGATTGGGTTCATTTTCCCATGCTATGCTCGGATCCGGCGCAAAATTTGGCAGCACCTCCCGCCGTTCTCGATACACGTCTACGCAATAAGCAGAGAGGATGTGTAACGGAGAACAACAGGGAGGCAATCGATTAAATATATGCGTCGGATCCGAGCAAAGCATATGGGAAAACGAACCCAATCTACACATACTGGCTGTCCATGGATAGCGTTGGACAATTGAAAGAATCAAGGTTATAAATATGCAAATGCATGCATATTTATAACTATGACGCTTTCGAGCGGGAGACACATATTGGTTACGATATCGATGATTCAAGACACATATATAGCTAGCTATCAAGTTTCATCGGAATAGATCAAATAATTAATGGGGAGGAGGAGTTGTCATTTGTGCTCACCCACGAGCGAAGGGGCGAGCTCGTCAAACACACGGCGAGGTCGTCGAACACCAAACCTCGCAGCGATGAAACAACTGCACAATTAAAACTACACGATCAACACAATTATATATGATGTTTTTCATAGCAAAATCGAAAATATATGACCTAACTAATAATTCACAAATATATATATGACCCGTCGGCCTCTGGAAGGCCAAAGAACACCTTTTCGGAGGTGTCGGTGGTCGGGTGTCTGTCGGTGTCGGGTGCCGTGTCGGGTCGGGTGCTGTTTGTGGTCGGGGTCGGGGTGTCGTGTCGATGTCGGGGTAGTGCCGTGTCGGTGTCGGGGTGTTGTTTGGGTCGGGTGTGGTGTCGGCGTCTGTGGTGTCCGGTCAGGCTCGGGTCGGGTGTTGGGTCGAGCTCGGGGTCGGGTGTCGGGTCAGCCTTTGGGGGTCGGGGTGTCGGGTCGGGTCGGGGTGTCGGGGGGGGGGTGTCGGGTCGGGTCGGGTCGGGTCGGGTGTCGGGTGGGGTGTCGGGTCGGGGTCTCGGGTCTCGGGTCGGGTCTCGGGTGGGGTGTCGGTCGGGGGTGCCGGTCGGGGTCTGGGTACCGTGTCGGGTCGGGTCGGGGGGGTGTCGGGGTCGGGTCGGGTCGGGTCGGGGTCGGGTCGGGTGTCGGGGTCGGGGGTCGGGTCGGGGTCGGGTCGGGTCGGGTCGGAGGTCGGGGTCGGGTCGGGGTGGGTCGGGTCGGGGTGTCGGGGTCGGGGTGTCGGGTCGGGTCGTGGTCGGGTGCGGGTCGGGTGTCGGGTCGGGTCGGGGTCGGGGTCGGGGTCGGGTCGGGTCGGGGTCGGGGTCGGGTCGGGGGGGGTCGGGGTCGGGGTCGGGGTCGGGGTCGGGTCGGGGTCTCGGGGTCGGGGTGTCTTCTTCTTCTTCTTCCTTTTCCTTTTCTTTCTTTTTCCTTTTCTTCTTCTTCCTCCTTTTCCTTTTCTTCCTTTTTCCTTCTTCTTCTTCTTCTTCTTCTTCTTCTTCTTCTTCTTCTTCTTCTTCTTCTTCTTCTTCTTCTTCTTCTTCTTCTTCCTTTTCCTTTTCTTTCTTTTTTTCCTTTTCTTCTTCTTCCTCCTTTTCCTTTTCTTCCTTTTTTTCCTTCTTCTTCTTCTTCTTCTTCTTCTTCTTCTTCTTCTTCTTCTTCTTCTTCTTCTTCTTCCTCCTTTCCTTTTCCTCTTCTTCTTCTCCTCCTCTCCTCTCTTTCTTCTTCTTATACTAAACTAAATCTAAACCTAATACTAAACATAAACCTAAAACTAAAAAACAGAAAAAGAAAAAAAGAAGAAGAAACTCACCTAGGCGGGCGGGGGGGCGCTGGTGGCGGCGAGGGTGGAGGAGGGGGCGGTGCGGCCTGGGCGGCGGAGGAGGGGGCGGGCGGTCTGGCGGCGGCTGGCCGGCCGGGCGGGCGGGCGGCGGGTCGCCTGGGGCGGCGGAGGAGGGCGGGGCCGGAGGCGGCGCCAGACGGCAGGGGCGGGGCAGCAGGCGGGGCGCGGGGTGGCGGCGGGGTGGTGGGGCGACGGGGCGGGGGGCGCTGGCGGCGGCGGCGGCGGGGTGGTGCGAAGGGGCGGCGGGGTGGTGCGAAGGTGGGAGAGAAAGAGAGAGAGAGGGGGGTGGGGCGCCGTTAACGTTACGTGGGCCCCCCCTCTTTGCCGTCCGCCATCCTTTGCCGTCCGCCTGCGTGCTCTTTGCCGTCCGCTAGCGGACGGCAAAGAGGGCCCCGTTAGGGTTTTTTTTTTGCAACTCGTCAGTGGGGCCCTCCTCTTTGCCGTCCGCTAGCGGACGGACAACGATCTTGCCGCCGCCGAGCGGACGGCAAAGAACTGGCTGATGGTAACCTTGGTCTTTGCCATCACCGTTCTTTGCCGTCCGCTTTTTGTGTAGCTGATGGCAAAGAGCTTATTTGCCGTCCGCTAGCAGACGGCAAAGATCTGGCAGATGGCAAAGTAGCTGATTCCAGTAGTGATGGTCACTTTATGGTCTATATCATTCTAGTTTTTGTTGCCAAATCAAGATAGAGACACAGTTCAAATAATACTTGTTCAAGACAAAGCATAATAGACAGAATATAAGTGTGGGAAACTACAAAGCAATAACAACACTTATAATGTGCATGACATGAGAACATAACTGTTTATTCAATTGAAACTGAAATCAACATAGAGAAAGTTACAACAACAAACCAGTTAAAGAAACAGGTTTAAAACATACCTGTTGCGCCGTTGGAGTTTCAATTCCATCCTTCAAATTTGAAAATAGTTGGTATGAGTAAATACAGTGATGCAAGAGCAAAGGAGTATGAACCATAGCTACAAAACCTGAACCAAGAACAATTCCACCTCTGCTTTAAGCGTTGAGTTGGGATTCGGAGTGGCGGTCCTCCTGCTTTGGGCACTACAGTTCCCATTCTAACTGCTCGTGTTTGGGTGCTCTGTGGAGACGGTGTTGTGTTAACTGGAATTGGGTTACTATCTGTTGGGGTTGGGGTTAGAAGTGGTGTAGCTGGTTCTCTGTCCAACTGGGTAGGGGTACAATCTGCGAGAGTCTTGATTATTGATGTCTACTATGCAACTTTGTTCTTGTAGACACGTGTTGGGCCTCCAAGTGCAGAGTTCTGTAGGACAGTAGCAATTTTCCCTCAAGTGGTTGACCTAAGGTTTATCAATCCGTGAGAGGTGTAGGATGAAGATGGTCTCTCTCAAACGACCCTGCAACCAAATACAGGAAATCTCTTATGTCCCCAACACACCCAATACAATGGCAAATTGTATCGGTGCACTAGTTCGGCGAAGAGATGGTGATACAAGTGTAGTAATGATAGTAGATATTGATTTTTGTAGTAGGAACAATAAAAAAACAGCAAAGTAGCAAGTAACAAAAGTGAGCACAAATGGTATTGCAATGCTTAAAAATGAGGCCTAGGGTCCGTACTTTCACTAGTGCAACCTCTCAACAATGCTAACATAGTTGGATCATATGATTATCCCTCAAATTGCAACAAAGAATCACTCCCGAGTTCCTAGTAGCGGAGAACAAAAGATAGAAATTGTTTGTAGGGTACGAAACCACCTCAAAGCTATTCTTTCCGATCAATCTATCCTAGAGTTTGTACTAAAATAACGCAAGCTATTCTTTCCGATCGATCTAATCAAGAGTTTGTACTAAAATAACACCATATGACACACATCAACCAACTCTGATGTCACCTAGATACTCCAATGTCACCACGAGTATCCGCGAGTTAATTCTTTGATATGCATCAAACAACTTCATGATCATAATATTCAATCCAACAAAGAACTACAAGGAGATCCCAAAGTTTCTATCGGAGAAAAGATGATAAAAACATGCATCAACCCCTATGCAAAGATTACCCCAATGTCACCTCGGGAATCGGCAACTTGAGTGCCATAACATACATCAAGTGAATCAATATGATACCCCATTGTCACCTCAAGTATTCATATTGCAAGACATACATCATGTGTACTCAAATCTGAACATTCAATCTGATAAGACAAAACTTCAAAGGGTAAAGACTCAATTCATCACAACAAGAGTATAGAGGGGAGAAACATCATATGATCCATCTATATTAACAAAGCCCATGATATATCAAGATCGTGACATCTCAAGATCACGAGAGAGAGAGAGAGAGAGAGAGAGATTAAACACATAACTACTGGTACAAACCCTTAGCCCCAAGGTTGGACTACTCCCTCCTCATCGTGGTGGCCGCCGGGATGATGAAGATGGCCACCGGAGATGATTCCCCCCTCCAGCAGGGTGCCGGAACGGGGTCTAGATTGGTTTTTTGTGGCTACAGAGCCTTGCGGCAGTGGAACTTCTGATCTAGGTTAACTTCTGGTGTTTTGGTATTTATAGGATTTTTTAGAGTTCGAATCACGCGAAGATGGGCCTCGAGGTGAGCACAACCCACCGGGGCACGGACGACCCACCAGGCGTGCCCTGGTGGGTTATGCCCTCCTCGTGGCTCTTCTGGCACTCCCACGAAGCTTCGGGGGTCTCTTTTGTTCCAAAAAAATCATCAAAAAGTTTCAGCTCATTTGGAGAACTTTCATTTCTGCACAAAAAACAACACCACGGAGTTCTGCTGAAAACAGCGTCAATCCGGGTTAGTTCCCAAAAATGATATAAAGCTGCTATAAAATGATTGTAAAACATCCAAGAATGATAATAAAACATCATGAATACTTCATAAATTATAGATACATTGGAGACGTATCAGCATCCCCAAGCTTAATTCCTACTCGTCCTCGAGTAGGTAAATGATAAAAGAAATAATTTATGAAGTGTGAATGCTAGCAAAGTGCATAAGTTTGATCATTGATAATTTCAATCACTTTCAATAGCATCATAATATCAATCCTTTCTTATAAAACTTCTCATGTTAAAGTAGAAACCAATTCACATGTTAAGGTTCAAACCATGAATTCTCTTGAAACTCAACAACCTATGTTCTCAGTCACCAAGAAATTGCAATTCAACTTATTCAACATAGCTTAAGTAAGAGCTCCACATACTCAACCATCATATAGTCTTTTATGATTGCTAACACTCACCGCATACACATGAGCAAAACGTTTCAACCGGACACATAGAAAGATAGGGGCTTATTGTTTTGCCTCCCAACGTATTCACCTCAAGGGTGATCTCAACAATAATAACTCATGCTACCCATATTCAACTGGACATGTGTGCCTAGATCTTTCCTCAACACACGATGCTTGCCAAAAGAGAAAAATAAAAAGGAATAGAGAGAAAAACTTTGACTCTTGCATGAAAGTAAATACATAAAAGTAAAAGATAGGCCCTTTGCAAAGGGAAGTAGGGATTTGTAGAGGTGCTAGAGCTCAAAGCGAAAATTGAGAGATAACTTTTTTTTGAGAGGCATACTTTTCCCACCAACGAAAACGACTTAGAGCTCCCAACACTTTCCGTGCTATATATATCATAGGCGGTTCCCAAACAGAAAATAAAGTTTATTCCTTTTTCCACCATACTTTCACTTTCCATGGCTAGCCGTATCCACGGGTGCCCTCCATACAAACACTTTCCAAGGAATTTATTATTTGACAACATAAAGGAAATTCATTTTTCATTTTGGGACTGGGCATCCCTAATACCTTTGCCTTACTCTCGTGCAATGACAAGTGAATAAACACTCATCGTTGAGAATAACACATCTTGCATGGAAAATATTGGCCACCCCTCACCGCCTTGCGAGCGGTACGAGCACACAAAAGAGAAATTTATTTTTGAAAATTAGAGATGGCACATACAAATTTGCTTAGAATGGCACGTAAATACCGCATATAGGTAGGTATAGTGGACTCTTGAAAATAAGATTTGGGTTTAAGGGTTTTTGGGATGCACAAGTAGTATCTCTACTTGGTGCGGAATTTTTGGCTAGCAAAGACGGGGGAAGCACCACATGTTGAAGGATCTATGACAATATAGCTTCTATGTGAATATGAACAAACATAAATCATTACATTGTCTTCCTTGTCCAACGTCAACAATTTTGGCATATAATATTTTGATGGGGGCTCACAATCACAAAAGATTTCCAAGATAGTGTATTTGCATGTGAAAGTTCTCTTCCTTATACTAATTATTCATGAATTGCTTGTATGACCAATATTGTGATTTTCAAGCCTCAAAAGATTTCACTTTCTAAACCCAATGTGAAGCTACCACTAGGGATGATATGATTTCAACTTCATGACATTCAATTTATTCAACAATTTACTCATAGGATAAAAGTGAAGCACACGAGTAAATGACAAGCTAATCCAAAAAGATATAAATGAAGATCATGAGCATAATATTTATTTTTCTCAAATTAATTTAAGTGAAGCAAGAGAGAATTTCTTCAAAAATATTAAAGCATACCATGCTCAAAATGATATAAGTGAAGCACTAGAGCAATTCCATAGAAAAGAGCTTCGTTGACGGGATGTGTATGCCGCTTACTTAGCCTCCTTGGCAACTATTTGAGGACTCTATTTTATTTAAGAACTTTCATATCTAAGTACTTTACTAAACAGCAAGCAAAACAAAATAAAATGACATTCCAACAATATCACAACTCATGTGGAGAAGCAAAAACTTAGGTTCAACCGGTACTAACCGATAATTGTTGATGAAGAAAGGTGGGATGCCTATCGGGGCATCCCCAAGCCTAGATGCTTGAGACTTCTTGAAATATTATCTTGGGGTGCCTTGGGCATCCCCAAGCTTGAGTTTTGTGTAACCTTAATTCCTTTTATTTCACAGTTTTCCTAAATCTCAAAAGCTTCATCCACACAAAACTCAACAAGAACTCGTGAGATAAGTTAGTATAAACTAATGCAAAAACCTTATCATTCTCTACTATAGCAAATCACGAAAATTATTATTCAACATTGCATACTAAGTGTCTCTGCATATTTAATACTCCTATCCTCAAATAGAATCATTAAACAAGCAAACATATGCAAACAATGCAAACATAACAGCAATCTGCCAAAATAGTACAGTCTGAAAGAATGCAAGATTATCAATACTTATTTAACTCCAAAAATTATGAAAATTTAAAACACTGTAGAAACTTTATTAGAGCTTATTGTGCAAAAATTTCAACATTTTATCATATTATGACTTTTCAAGGGAATTTTTTCAACAGCGGTAAACTTTCTGTTTTCAAACAACAACATGCATACTTGCAAAATAAGAATGGCAAAGGCTATCATTGCTAATTTTATTGAAATAAAAGATGCAAAAACATTATTCTAAGTAACAGCAAGCAAATACTAACAAAAATAAAATGACGCTCCAAGTAAAACTCATATCATGTGACGAATGAAAACATAGCTCCAAATGAGGTTACCGATAATGTTGAAGACGAAAGAGGGGATGCCTTCCGGGGCATCCCCAAGCTTAGGTGCTTGGATATTCCTTAAATATTACCTTGGGGTGCCTTGGGCATCCCCAATCTTAGGGTCTTGTCACTCCTTATTATCCTTATATCAATATCTCACCCAAAACTTGAAAACTTCAATCACATAAAACTTAATGTGAGATGGGTTAGTATGATAAAGACAAATCATTCACTTTGGTACTGTTAAAGACAAGATTCATAATTGTACTCACACAATGCCTACTGTACTTTATCATTTCCACAGTTTATATTCAGGAAAATAAGCCATAGAAACTAGGAAACACGCAAACTATTCATTGAAAACAGAATGTGTCAAAACAGAACAATATGTAAAGATCTAAATTAAGGTCATACTTCTGTAACTTCAAAAATTCTAAAACATTAGGACAACGTAGAAAAATTCTATAACCATCAACTGTAAAAATTTCAGAATTTGTCCACGTTCCGGTAAAAGATAAGAATTTCTGCACTGGACGCAAAAGTTTCTGTTTTTGCACAGAATCAAGTCAACTATCATCCACACTATCCCAAAGGCTTTACTTGGCACTTTATTGAAACAAAAGATATAAAACATGATTACTGAAGTAGCTTAATCATGTTTCCTAACACTTTTACCTAGTGTTGGGTTGTCTCCTAACAAGCGCTTTTCTTTAACGCCTTTTAGCTAGGCATGATGATTTCAAAGATGCTCGCATAAAGGTAAGAATTAAAACACAAAGAGAGCATCATGAAGCACATGGCCAGAACATTTAAGTGTAACCCACTTCCTATGCATAGGGATTTTGTGAGCAAACAATTTATGGGAACAAGAATCAACTAGCATAGGAATGCAAAACAAGCAAAACTTCAAGATTTTCAACACATAGAGAGGAAACTTGATATTATTGCAATACCTACAAGCATATGTTCCTCTCTCATAACAATTTTCAGTAGCATCATGAATGAATTCAACAATATAACCATCACATAAATCATTCTTTTCATGATCCACAAGCATAGAAATTTTATTACTCTCCACATAAGCAAATTTGTTCTCATGAATAGTAGTGGGAGCAAACTCAGCAAAATAACTATCATGGGATTGAAAATTAAAATCATGATGATAAGTTTCATGGTTATCATTATTCTTTATAGCATACATGTCATCACCATAATCATCATAGGTAGCAACTTTGTTCTCATAGTCAATTGAAGCCTCATCCAAAATGGTGGATTCATCATTAAATAAAGGCATGACCTCTCTGAATCCACTTTCATCATTATAATCATCATAAATAGGAGGCATACAATCATTATAACAAATTTTCACATCAAATCTTCGGGGACTAAAAATATCATCTTCATCAAATATAGCATCCCCAAGCTTATGGCTTTGCATATCATTAGCATAATGGATATTCAAAGAATTCATACTAACAACATTGCAATCATGCTAATCATTCAAATATTTTGTGCCAAACATTTTGTAGAATTATTCTTCTATCAATTGAGAACAATTTTCATTTCCATAATTTTCACAAAAAACATTATAAAGACGAATAATATGATGCAACCTCAATTCCATTTTTTATAGTTTTCTTTTATAAACCAAAATAGTGATAAAACAAGAAACTAAAAGATTAAATTGCATGATCTAAATATATACCTTCATGCACTCACCTCCCCAGCAACGGCGCCAGAAAAGAGCTTGACGTCTACTACGTAACTTTATTCTTGTAGACACGTGTTGGGCCTCCAAGCACAGAGTTTTGTAGGACAGTAGCAATTTTCCCTCAAGTGGATGACCTAAGGTTTATCAATCTGTGAGAGGTGTAGGATGAATATGGTCTCTCTTAAACGACGCTGCAACCAAACAAGAAATCTCTTGTGTCCCGAACACACCCAATACAATGGCAAATTTTATAGGTGCACTAGTTCGGCGAAGAGATGGTGATACAAGTGTAGTAATGATATAGATATTGATTTTTGTAGTCGGAGCAATAAAAACAGCAAGGTAGCAAGTAATAAAAGTGAGCACAAACGGTATTGCAATTCTTAAAAATGAGGCCTAGGGTCCGTACTTTCACTAGTACAACCTCTTAACAATGCTAACATAGTTGGATCATATGATTATCCCTCAAACTGCAATAAAGAATAACTCCCGAGTTCCTATTAGCGGAGAACAAAAGATAGAAATTGTTTGTAGGATACGAAGCCACCTCAAAGCTATTCTTTCCGATCAATCTATCCTAGAGTTCGTACTAAAATAACGCAAGCTATTCTTTCTGATCGATCTAATCAAGAGTTCATACTAAAATAACACCATATGACACACATCAACTGTAACATCTCAAATTTTCAATTTGGAATGTTATACATAGGTCATAATATTGCATATCATATTTTATTGCATTTTGTTTTGCGATCCTCAAAATTCTATGCAACTCAAGCACCCACGGAGAGAGTTGGGGATTTCACCGTTCTCATACTTGATTTTTTTTTTCAAATATCGAAACCAGGATCATTTTGGTTTTATTATTTCTCTCTCCAAAAATATTTCAAATTAAAATATATGAGAGGAGATAATATGACTTCTCCGAAATAAATAAAATATTGGAGGAAAAATGTTAAAATCAAATAAATAATTTTATTTGGATTTTTTTGCTATTTTATTTGAATTAGAAAAATATGCATTTTTCAAAATTGCATTTTAGACCAAGAAAATGTTCGTCCCATTCTAAATTTTTTATTTAGACGGTGAAAATTTGTTTTGGCATTTTTAGGTTTTTATTTTTTTTATTTAGGATTTTTCGGTGGAATCTGTTAAAAAAATAACTTCGCGCGCCCGACTGGGCCAATGGTCCAGCCGAGCCGGGCCGACCCCCCGCCTCGCCCCGACCGACCCCGACTGGGCGTCCGGTCGGCAAACGCCACCGCCGAGTCCGAGGAGGACTCCTCCTCCTCGACCCCCTTCCCAAGATGGCCCCGCCCCGCCCTCCTTAAAAGCCGCCGCCCGCACACCGCCCACGCCGCCCGCCGCCCATGACACCTCGCCTCGCTGGAGCCGCCGCCAGAGCCACCTGAGCCATCGCCGTTCTCGATCCGTTCTCGTCCGCCGGTTGATTAGGTTTTTAGGTAAAAACCTCGATTTTCTAAAAAAACCTAGATCGGTTTATTTTTTTAGTTAAACCGCTTCGGTTCGTTTCGTCGGTTTATTTGTTTAGCGGACGTTCGTCCGTTTGTTCATTTTAACGAACGTTGTTCGCCGTTTAGGTTCAGACAGCGAATGTTCGTTCGTTAGTCTTTTCTTTTTATTTTCTTTTTCGGCCAGGGACCTATCCGCGATTATTTTTTATCACACATTAGCCCCTGATCTTCAAACCCTTGCTATTTCTTAACAGTTTGTCCAAATCCAGTGAAACCAATGCCAAAATCTTCGTCTCGAGCCCCTCTTTCTGTTTAACCAACTTGAACAAGGTTTTGACAATTTAAAATTTGGTTTCAAGCAGATTTGTTTTGGAAGTTCCTTTGACCGTAGTTTCAGTTCCGTAGCTCCGATTCGATTGATTCTTTTTGCAAATCGACTCTCTTCAGTTGAGTTTTCAGATCCGATCTTCTTATTTGAGTTTTACCCGTGCATCTATGCTTGAGTGCTTATGTATGCTATTGTTTGTTTGCGATAGAATTCCCGGAGTGCGAAGCGTGCTACTACGAGTCACTAGGTTTTGCGGTTCGTCAACAAGGCAAGTAACACATTGATCATACTCTTATGATACCTAGTTTTTATGCATTAGTTACAATCCTCAAACACTGCATGATTAGGATGTGATTTAACATGTGGGTATTGGGAAGTAGATGAAGAGGTAGAACCAATTACCTATTTTATTATCAAACCCTTGGGAGTTACTTCTACGCTATGCTTATATTGCCATGCTATGCCAGTAGACGTGGGTTGGGTTTGAGTGTATCCATGACAGATGTGAGATTGTTAATTAATGGTTCAACTTAAGGTGGCAACGTTAATACACATCTGGGTGGATTGTTGGTTTGGGCACCTGGGATTATACCAGTGTTGTCCTAGGAGATCCCGGGGTTATACTGTGTGATCCTCCTATGGTCCGCCACCCAGGCTCAAAGGGATCATAAGATTATTCATGCTAGAAACTTTCATGTGCAGCCACAAGCTATTATGGGCTCTAGCATAGCTGAGTATGTTGCATGACCTCTTCCAGTGGTAGGCTAGCAGATGTAGGGGATGTAGGTTGGTACTGTCTACCCAGGGTTAGAGTTAATGCTTCTGAAAGACTGTGTCTCGGTCATTCGTTTCTCAAACACCATGGAGTGCGAGAAATCCAACGGAGGAGATCGAGTCTTGTGGGGAAAGTGCGCAAACCTCTGCAGAGTGTACAAACTAATCATGGTTAGCTGTGTCCCCGGTTATGGACATCTTGAGTATCTGGTTCTTGGATTATCATGTGGATCTCATCACTCTAATTTAATTTGTTGGGTTGATAATTACTTTAATTTGGGATTGAGATGGGGGTACCATTATCAATGTTTCAACAACCATGATAGTTAAATAAAATATATTCCATTGTTGTAGGGAAAAATCAGGTTTTTGCAAAACATTATAACCGTAGATCCTCCACCAGCCATATATGCATGTAGTGATAGCCTTTATCTGTTCATTGCTCTACTGTGTTACATTGCCAGCATATTCCGTGTGCTGAGCCGTTTCGGGCTGCAACATATCATATTGCAGAGTTTTCAAACGAAGAGTAAGGTGCGCTAGGTCGTTTGTCGTGCACTCAGCTATGCCATTGGAGTTGATGGACTCACTTTATCTTCCAAGCCTTCCGTTGTTATCATATTTAGATGGCCTTAAGCCATATTTATTGTAATAAATTCTCTCTTGATACTATCGATGTAATAAGTGTGTGATTTCTACTCTATTATAAATCCTTCGAGTACTATGTGTGTTAGCATTACCGATCCAGGGATGACAGTGAAACAGAGACTTGACCGTCTGAGGTCGGGTTGCTATAAGATGGTATCAGAGCACACGCTTAATGTAGGACACGACCACTAAGATGGGCCATAGGTCACTCTTCTCTACTCATTTCTGACTCCTCTCCATTTTATACTCCTTAGGATGGCGGACTCAGGAACAAGTTTGCACAACCGGATGAAGACACCCCTTTTGGAAGACACTTGAAGGAAGTCACTAGGTACCTGAACATCGGAATACCAAGCTTCACCGGGACCTACATCGCCACTTTACCAGAAGAGGAGTGATGGATGATTCGGGTTCAAGTTCTAGGAAGGACGTTCACGCCAGTCACTGAGCCCATAGAGTTTTCCTTTGATGCACCAACCTGGAGTCTAGGAAAGAGCATGGCAGCCCACATTGCCATGGGACGCATTGGCGAAGTTTACCACAAGGATCTTAAGGACACTATCTACCAGATATGTGGGCGCCGAGATGAGCAATGGGAGATGATCAGCACTAGGAGAGACAGGTCCATTGCAGCTTTCATCCAGGAGTTAAACCAGCACATTCGTCGACAGGAGAACCAAATGTGCGCAGGCATGATAGACTTGAAGAAGGCGATGACCAGGAACATGGAGCTAGAAGTGGAACTCAAGTCTACACGCGACGGATACAAGGAGGAAATCGCGATACTTGTGGAGAAGAATGACGACCTGACAAGGAAGCTAGGAGTATTCATGGGAGACCCCGCGCCAGGAGGAGAAGACGACGAATCCAAGGAAATTCATTCTGAAGACTACATCATCATCGATGACACCAACTCTGACCCTGATGATAGTGATGATGATTATGAAGACGAAGCTGGAGCAGATATCATGGATTCTTCGACCGATCAAAATTTCTAGATGACCACAATATGATTAGTAGTATTCCCCCATGTATATAGTAGTAGTCTGAGCACTGTAACGATAGTTAGATCGATTGTATGCCCTTGCTTGATTTGAATTGAATTGGTGTGATATTATTGTGTTTGTCTCATGTGCATATGGGTAGTGCTTTCTCATTAGACCTCATTCTATTCAAATCTCTCCCCTCTAAAACCATCAGATGCCTCCGAGACGTGACTCCGGATTTTTCTTCCCACCGGAGCTCACTCAGTTGATCCAACGGCAGAATGCCTTCATGCAACTACTAGTCCAGAACCAAGGCAACAACAACAACAACCCGCCGCCACCACCTCTAGTTGACAACTTAGCCTGTTTTCTAAGGTTGCAGCCACCGGTGTTTTCCAGTAGCACCAAGCCAATAGTTGCTGATGACTGGCTACGCAGGATAGGACGAGAGTTGACCACCACAGGTTGCACAGATGCGGAGAAGGTGTATTTTGCCGCACATCAATTGGATGGACTCGCAGCCGCATGGTGGGAGAATTACACAACCACTTTTCCTATAGCCAATGTCACCTGGGATCAGTTTCAGCAAGCATTCCGCACTGCTCATGTCTCAACTAGAGCTATGAGTATGAAGAAGCGTGATTTTCGCAACTTACGCCAGGGAAATCATACTGTGGCTCAGTACGTAGATGAGTTTAGTAACTTATCTCTCTATGCCCCAGATGATGTGGCTACAGATGCCGCAAAGTAGGAGAAATTTATGGAAGGGTTGAATGATGACATGAGCATGCAGTTAATGGTGGCAACATTTAACAACTACCAGGAGTTGGTAGATAAGGCTCTTATGATAGAAGGGAAGCATCAGCAGATTGAGAGTCGGAAAAGGAAGTATGGACAAGGGAAGTACAATTCCGGAGCTCAACAGAAGCCTCATTTTACCCCGAACTCGAGAGGATTTACCCATAACCACGGAGGCCATACCCACAATGATGGAGTTTCGCATAACCACAGTGGCTCCAAGAATGGAAATGGGAATGGGGCAGGTAGCAATCAGAACCGCTCTAACCCAGCCACACCCTCCAAGAAGGATCAAAGTCACATCACTTGTTTCAAGTGCGGGAAGACTGGACACTACGCCAATGACTGTCCTGAGTTGGAGAATGACAATGGGAATGGAAGCTCTGGGAAGAAGCCCAACCTTTCCAACAGGGGACAAGTGAACCACGTGAACATGGAGGAGGTAGAAGAGCATCCAGACGCAGTGATCGGTAAGTTTTTGGTTAAGTCATTTACCGCTCTCGTTCTTTTTGATACTGGTGCCTCACATTCATACATTTCAAGGGGATTTGTGGACAAGTTTAAGTTACCCACCCTAGCCCTTAGGACACCCTTGCTAGTAAGCTCACCAGGTGCAGAGTATATGGCCAGCCGATGGTGCGATCAGATACCCCTAACCATAGGTAGCCATGTTTTCCCCTCCGACCTAATAATTTTGGAGTCACAAGGATTGGATGTGATACTAGGAATGGATTGGCTATTGAAGTATGGAGGAAACATTGACTGTGCTAGTAGGTCCATTCTACTCACCAACCCGGAGGGAAAAAGGATCAAGTATATATCCAGGCATGAGCCGAGGAGGACCCAAATAAACTCTCTCACAGGAGTTGTTCAGGAGGAAGTGCCTATAGTGAAGGATTACCCAGATGTATTTCCAGAAGAGTTACCAGGCATGCCGCCGGTTCGAGACATTGAGTTTTTGATAGAGTTGTTGCCAGGCACCGGGCCTATATCGAAGAGACCGTACCGGATGCCCGCAGATGATCTGGGAGAGATCAAGAAACAGATTTTGGAGAAAGGTTACATTCGACGAAGTTCATCACCATGGGGAGCCCCAGTGCTCTTGGTTGAGAAGAAGGATGGATCCTTGAGAATGGTTGTCGATTATCGTGCGCTGAATGAAGTGACGATCAAGAACAAGTACCCACTGCCGATGATCAGTGATTTGTTTGACCAGCTACAAGGAGCTAAAGTGTTTTCAAAGATCGATATGCGATCAGGATATCACCAGCTGAAGATCCGAGAACAGGATATACCTAAGACATCCTTCACCACAAGGTACGGGCTATATGAGTACACGGTTATGTCATTTGGATTGACTAACGCCCCTTCCTATTTCATGATCATGATGAATAAGGTGTTCATGGAGTTCTTGGATAAGTTTGTTGTGGTGTTCATTGATGATATTTTGGTATATTCGAAGAATGAAGAGGAACACAAGGAGCATTTGCGTTTAGTTCTCGAGAAGCTCAGGGAACATCAGTTGTATGCCAAGTTCAGCAAATGCGAGTTTTGGTCGAAGGAAGTTGGATTCCTAGAACATGTTATATTAGGAGAAGGAATAGCAGTAGACCCCACCAAGATTAAGTCAATCATTGATTGGCTATCACCCACCTTAGTTGGAGAGATCCGCAGTTTTCTAGGACTCGCAGGATATTATCAGAGATTCATTGAGAATTTCTCAAAGATTGCAAAGCCCATGACAGAGTGGTTGCAGAAGGACACCAAGTTCAAGTTGACTGAAGAATGTGAAGCAAGTTTCCAGGAGTTGAAGAAACGTTTGGTTACAGCCCCAGTGCTGATTCTGCCGGATATACGCAAGGATTTCCAAGTGTATTGCGACACGTCTCGCTTAGAACTTTGAGGAGTACTTATGCAAGACGGAAGAGTCATCTCATACGCCTCGCGTCAACTTCGACCGCATGAGTTGAATTATGCCACACATGATTTGGAGTTAGCAGCTGTAGTGCATGCACTCAAAACCTGGAGACACTTTCTTATTGGAAACCGTTGTGATGTGTGCACAGATCATAAGAGTTTGAAGTACATTTTCACGCAGAAGGAGCTGAATCTCAGGCAGAGGAGATGGTTGGAACTTATAAAGGATTATGACATGAAGCCGCACTATCATCCAGGCAAGGCCAATGTCATAGCAGACGCATTGAGCCGGAAGAGTTATGCCAATACCCTCGTAAGCAGAGGATTGCCAAAGGAGTTAGCTGAGGATCTCAGGGAGCTTCATTTGGAGATAGTTCCTAGAGGTTTTGTTGCCGCATTGGAAGTCCAGTCGACATTATTGGGAAATATTTGAGTAGCTCAGAAGGATGACAAGGAAATTGCCGAGATAAAGGAGAGAATGAGCAAAGGAAAAGCCAAGGGTTTTCGTGAGGATGAGCACGACACCTTGTGGTTCGAGGACCGTGTTTATGTGCCCAATAATGCAGAGATCAAAAAGTTGATACTACAGGAAGCTCATGACTCGCCATACTCGATACACCCCGGGAACACCAAGATGTATTTGGACTTGAAGGAGCGTTTCTGGTGGACTGGTATGAAGAAGGATATTGCCGAGTATGTAGCCGTATGTGATGTATGTCAGAGAGTGAAGGCAGAACATCAGAAGCCAGCAGGATTACTGTAGCCTATGCCGATACCCGAATGGAAGTGGGATAAGCTTGGCATGGATTTTATCACCGGATTACCCAGGACACGATCGGGATATGATTCTATCTGGGTAGTAGTGGATCGTTTGACCAAAGTGGCTCACTTTATCCCAGTGAAAACCACTTATACAAGTGCTAAGTTGGCCAAAATATATATGACCAGGATCGTATCTCTGCATGGAGTTCCGAGGACCATCGTATCAGATAGAGGAACACAGTTCACTTCAAAGTTTTGGCATCAGCTGCACTAGACTTTGGGAACCAGGCTAGAGTTTAGTACAACCTTTCATCCGCAGACAGATGGACAGACCGAGAGAGTCAATCAGATTCTAGAGGACATGTTGAGAGCTTGTGCGCTAGATTATGGATCTAGTTGGGATGATAATTTACCTTGCAGAGTTCTCATACAACAACAGCTATCAAGCCAGTTTCAAGATGGCACCTTTCGAAGCTTTGTATGGAAGAAGATGCAGAACACCGTTGATGTGGAATGAAGTTGGAGACCGTCTGTTCTTTTGACCGGATTTGATTAAAGAGTCCGAAGAGAAGGTTAAGCTGATTCGGGATAGACTGAAGGTAGCTCAGTCCAGGCAAAAGAGTTATGCATATTCAAAACACAAGGAGGTAGTCTATGAAATCGGAGGCAGAGCATATCTTCGTGTATCACCTCTGCAAGGAGTTAAACGTTTTGGAGTCAAGGGAAAGTTAGCCCCGAGATTTGTAGGACCATACCGAGTTTTGGAACGTATGGGAGAAGTGGCCTACAAATTGGAGTTACCCGAAGGACTGCCAGGAGTTCATGACGTGTTTCACGTTTCCCAGTTGAACAAATGCCATGCCGAGATGGTCGATATTCCTCTGCGAGATAGAGTGCCCCTGGAAGCAATTCAGTTGGATAGTGATCTAACCTATGAGGAGAAACCGGTCAAGATTCTCGAGTTTGCCAGCCGAGTTACACGCAGTAAGGTTATTAAGTTTTGCAAAGTTCAGTGGAGCCACCATACCGAGGACGAAGCCACCTAGGAACGAGAGGAGGAGCTACGCAAAGACCACCCACACCTATTTTCTAGCCAACCCGAATCTCGAGGACGAGATTCATCTTAAGGGGGGTAGGTTTGTGACATCCCAAATTTTCAATTTGGAATGTTATACATAGGTCACCATATTGCATATCATATTTTATTGCATTTTGTTTTGCGATCCTCGAAATTCTATGCAACTCAAGGACCTACGGAGAGAGTTGGGGATTTCACCGTTCTCATATTTGAATTTTTTTCAAATATCGAAACAAGGATCATTTTGGTTTTATTATTTCTCTCTCCAAAAATATTTCAAATTAAAATATATGAGAGGAGATAATATGACTTCTCCGAAATAAATGAAATATTGGAGGAAAATGTTAAAATCAAATAAATAATTTTATTTGGATTTTTTGCTATTTTATTTGAATTAGAATAATATGCATTTTTCAAAATTGCATTTTAGACTAAGAAAATGTTCATCCCGTTCTAAATATTTTATTTAGAAGGTGAAAATTTGTTTTGGCATTTTTAGATTTTTTTATTTTTTTATTTAGGATTTTTGGTGGAAATTTAAAAAAAAGCTTGTGGCCGATTGGGCCAATGGCCCAGTGAGCCGGGCCGACTCCACCGCCTCGCCTCGACCGACCTCGACTGGGAGTCCGCCAAGGCGCCTGTTGCCGCCGCCCCGAGTCCGAGGACTCCTCCTCCTCGACCCCTCCCAAGCCGCCCGCCCGCCTCCTTAAAGCCACCGCCGCCCCAAACCCCATCATGAGCCGCCGCGCCCGCCAACCGCAGCGAGAGAGCGCCCACTGCCGCCGCCCCGCCGCACCCGCCGCCGCCCGCCGCCGGAGCCGCCGCCGTTCCCGATCCGATCCCGTCCGCCGGTTTTTTGGTTTTTAGGTAAAAACCTTGGCTTTCTAAAAAACCCTAGATCGGTTTATTGTTTTAGTTAAACCGGTTCGGTTAGTTTCGTTGGTTTACTTGTTTAGCGGACGTTCGTCCATTTGTTAGTTTTAACGAACGCCGTTCACCGTTTAGGTTCAGACAGCGAACGTTCGTTCGTTAGTCTTTTCTTTTATTTTCTTTTTCGGCCAGGGACCTATCCATGATTATTTTTTATCGCAGATTAGCCCATGATCTTCAAACCCTCGTCGTTTCTTAACAGTTTGTCCAAATCCAGTGAAACCAACGCCAAAGTCTTCGTCTCGAGCACCTCTTTCTGTTTAACCAACTTGAACAAGGTTTTGACAATTTAAAATTTGGTTTCAAGCAGATTAGTTTTCGAAGTTCCTTTGACCGTAGTTTCAGTTCCATAGCTTCGACTCGATTGATTCTTTTTGCAAATAGAATCTCTTCAGTTGAGTTTTCAGATTCGATCTTCTTATTTGAGTTTTACCCATGCATCTATGCTTGAGTGCTTATGTATGCTACTGTTTGTTTGCGATAGAATTCCCGGAGTGCGAAGCGTGCTACTGCGAGTCACTAGGTTTTGCGGATCATCAGCAAGGCAAGTAACACACTGATCATACTCTTCTCATACCTAGTTTTTATGCATTAGTTACAATCCTCAAGCACTGCATGATTAGGATGTGATTTAACATGTGGGTATTGGGAAGTAGATGAAGAGGTAGAACCTATTACCTGTTTTATTATCAAACCCTTGGGAGTTACTTCTATGCTATGCTTATATTGCCATGCTATGCCAGTAGACGTGGATTGGGTTTGAGTGTATCCATGACAGATGTGAGATTGTTAATTAATGGTTCAACTTAAGGTGGCAACTTTAATACACATCTGGGTGGATTGTTGGTTTGGGCACCTGGGGTTATACCAGTGTTGTCCTAGGAGATCCCGGGGTTATACTGTGTGATCCTCCTATGGTCCGCCACCCAGGCTCAAAGGGATCATAAGATTATTCATGCTAGAAACTTTCGTGTGGAACCACAAGCTATTATGGGCTCTAGCATAGTTGAGTATGTTGCATGACCTCTTCAAGTGGTAGGCTAGCAGATGTAGGGGATGTAGGTTGGTACTGTCTACCCGGGGTTAGAGTTAATGCTTCTGAAAGACTGTGTCTCGGTCATCCATTTCACAAACACCATGTAGTGCAAGAAATCCAACGGAGGAGATCGATTCTTGTGGGGAAAGTGCGCAAACCTCTGCATAGTGTACAAACTAATCATGGTTAGCCGTGTCCCCGGTTATGGACATCTTGAGTATCTGGTTCTTGGATTATCATGTGGATCTCATCACTCTAATTTAATTTGTTGGGTTGATAATTACTTTAATTTGGGATTGATATGGGGGTACCATTCTCAATGTTTCAACTACCATGATAGTTAAATAAAATAAATTCCTTTGTTGTAGGAAAAAAATCAGCTTTTCGCAAAACATTATAACCGTAGAGCCTCCACCAGCCATATATGCATGTAGTGATAGCCTTTATCTATTCATTGCTCTACTGTGTTATATGTCCAGCATATTCCATGTGCTAACCCATTTCGGGCTGCAACATATCATGTTGCAGACTTTTCAGATGAAGAGTAAGGTGCGCTAGGTCGTTTGTCGTGCACTCAGCTATGCCGTTGGAGTTGATGGACTCACTTTATCTTCCAAGCCTTCCGCTGTTATCATATTTAGATGGCCTTAAGCCATATTTATTGTAATAAGTTCTCTCTTGAGACTATCGATGTAATAAGTGTGTGATTGCTACTCTATTATAAATCCATCGAGTACTGTGTGTGTCAGCATTAGCGATCCAGGGATTACACTGAACATAGAGACTTGACCGTCTGAGGTCGGGTCGCTACATCAACCAACTCTAATGTCACCTAGATACTCCAATGTCACCACGAGTATCCGCGAGTTAATTATATGATATGCATCAAACAACTCCATGATCATAATATTCAATCCACAAAAAGAACTACAAGGAGACCCCAAAGTTTCTATTGGAGAAAAGATGATAAAAACGTGCATCAACCCATATGCATAGATTACCCCAATGTCACCTCGGGAATCCGCAAGTTGAGTGCCATAACATACATCAAGTGAATCAATATGATACCCCATTGTCACCTCAAGTATTCATACTGCAAGACATACATCATGTGTTCTCAGATCTTAACATTCAATCAGACAAGACAAAGCTTCAAAGTGTAAAGAATCAATTCATCACAACAAGAGTATAGAGGGTAGAAACATCGTATGATCCATCTATATTAACAAAGCCCATGATATATCAAGATCGTGACATTTCAAGATCACGAGAGAGAGAGAGAGAGAGAGAGAGAGAGAGAGATTAAACACATAGCTACAGGTACAAACCCTCAGCCCCGAGGATTGACTACTCCCTCCTCATCGTGGTGGCCGTCGGGATGATGAAGATGGCCACCGGAGATGATTCCCCCCTCCGGCAGGGTGCTGGAATGGGGTCTAGATTTGTTTTTGGTGGCTACAGAGCCTTGCGGCGGTGAAACTTCTGATCTAGGTTAACTTCTGGGGGTTTTGGTATTTATAGGATTTTTTAGAGTTTGAATCACGTGAAGATGGGCCTCGAGGTGAGCACAACCCACCAGGGCACAGACGGCCCACCAGGCGCGCCCTGGTGGGTTGTGCCCTCCTCATGTCTCTTCTGGCCCTCCGAAGCTTCGGGGGTCTCTTTTGTTCCAAAATAAAATCGTCAAAAAGTTTCAGCTCATTTGGAGAACTTCCATTTCTGCACAAAAAACAACACCATGGTAGTTCTGCTGAAAACAGCGTCAGTTATGAAGCATCCAAGAATGATAACAAAACAACATGCATACTTCATAAATTATAGATACGTTGGAGACATATCTGTTATGTGTCGTGGGGCTGGTTCTTGGGCAAGTACAACCGTGGTTCTATCTGCATCAACTGGTAGCACTATCTTTTCTGAAGACCGTGTTGTTACTCCCTTAGATACTGCCATCACCCTCACCAATTCAAATGGCTGATAAACAAGAAAAGTAATTGAATGTACAGACATTGTATGATAGACAGGTGCAATGGATAGTGGGGAATAAAAGAGGGCATGAAATAATTCACATTTTTGTTGTCTAACCAAACAGGATAGCATGACACAATTTCACATATATGATGGCTAACTAAACAGGATAGCATGACACAATTTCACATATATGATGGCTAACTAAAAAAGATGGAAAGACATAGTTCAAAATATGATGACTATGTAAACAGGATGACATGACATAACTATATAATGTTTTTATTAAATAGGTTGGCATGTCATAATTCACATACATGCCGCCTATGGAAACATGATAACATGATATAATTCACGGATAGAATGACATAATTCAAAATATGATGACTGTAAACACTAAACATGATGAGATGATATAACTATATGATGTCTTTATTAAATGGGTTGACATGCCACAATTTAGATAGATTTTGTGTATGTAAACATGATGGCATGATATAATTCAAATATATGATTTATATTGTAAGCAAGTAAGAAGATGGCAATCCATATATGATGTGAAAACTAAGCAATGCAAGACAACATGCATGACATGAGTAATATAACCCTGCCAAGTTTGAGCATAGACCTCAGGGGGGGAATAGGACTGGTCATCAGTCTCTGAATCCTCCTCTGAGGAGCTCTCTGTAACCAGCAAGATGTCTGCTTCAGCAGGTAGCATTGTCTGCTCTGAATACCTTGTTTTCACTCCAGATACTTCCATCACATATATAATGTCTTGCAACAAGATGGCATTGCATAATTCACATATATAATGTCTTGCAACAAGATGGCAATGCATAATTCACATATATGGTAATTAGACACTAAACAGGTGGCATTCACACAAAGCATGTCTAACTTAATCAAATGACATAGCAATGAAAGACACCATACGCATGATATGTGCAACATAACCCTGCCAAGTTAGAGCGTACACCTCGGGGGAAAATAGGACTAGTCATCTATCTCTGAATCCTCCTCTGAGGAGGTATCCGTAACCAGCGAGATATGCATCTTCGTCAGATAGCATAGTCTGCTCTGAAGACCTTGTTTTCACTCCAACCATCACCGTGTCAAATGGCTGATGCACACAAAGAGTAGTTGAGTATACTAAGATTGTTGACAAATGTAATACATAACAAAAAAAGGATGGCCTGATATAATTCACATATAAGATGACTGGCTAAGCAGGATGGTATTGCAAAATTCACATATATGATGCCTGGCTAAACAAGATGGCGTTGCATAATTCACATATACGATGAAGAAACTAAACAGATGGCATTCACACAAAGCATGTCTAAACTAAGCAGATGACATATTTGATGTATAAAGTAAGCAATGCAAGGCACCATATGCATGATATAACCAACATCAGCATGCCAAGTTAGAGCGAAGACCTCAGGGGGTAAACAGGAGTGGTCTTCTCCTTCTGAATCCCCCTGAGAACAGTTATCTTCCTCTCGATTACAATCCGAAATGGGTGGAGGGGGGCTGCCTTTGCGCCTACCATGGAGAGACATCTGCAAGAAATTTTATTGCCACGCAAGGCTCGTCTCTTTTGCTCTAGATGTTTAGTTCCAGTACAATAACTGACATGCATAGGAATAAAACATAGTGAGATTATGTAAGGAGTGCATGCAGAAATCCAGAGTGATGGTAGCAACATGTGGATAGACCCAAAACCAATGATAGCAGGAAGATAACGACTTCAGTTAAAAAATACAGATAATGGCTTCTTTATTGTTTGTTTCCCACCCAACATGAAACTCATAGTAGACACCAAAGATTAACCAGATAGTAGATATATACTATTGATTGCGGCCCCGATATGTACCCCACAACCATTTAAAAACTCAAGTTTGACCATTAGTTTGGAGCTGACTCAGAGTCTAATCGGTGAAAAGGACGATAAAGTAGCATGTAATATTTAAGCGATGCATAACGTAAGCAGACGCGAAAGAGTGCGACCTCTCTTGTGGACCCGTGTAGTCCTCAAGGTCATCTGCTCGGTTTATGATGGTAATGCAGTTGTCATGGCTACCGGCAGCGGGGAACAAGATCTGAGGCGGTGAAAGACAACCTGGAGGCCAGATCCTCTTTGTCTGGCCCTTCAGAGTTGGAGCGGTGAGCTGGGTGGACGACGGCAAAGCAGGAGCGGGACAAACCACACAAGGTTTTCTTTGACAACTATCTGTAAGAGAAGTAATTCTGTAAGGGCTCGTTTGAATTGGAGGATTCTAACAACGCAGGGATAGGAAATACATAGTAATAGCATAGGAATCCACATGCAAAACAGAGAATTTAAAAACACAAGATTTCTGCCAATATGGGTGTTTGGTTCACAAGAATTGGAAGATCACTGGATGCAAAGAAGCATGGTGAGATTAAGTCAAACCACAAGAAAATGTACGGTTATAATGCTATTATGCTACTATCTCTTAGTCTTGTGCTTCAAGAATAGGAATTTGAAAAGGAGGGCAAGTGGATATTAAAACTCCTACTGTTTTTATTTCAAGGAGACACTAAAGGAACAAATCCTGCAGTTTTCCTTTGCTCCATTCCTTTGAACCAAATGCATGAATAGTAGTAGCATAGGAAACTTTCGAATTCCTATGTTTCTCCTTCAGTTTTCCTTTCAAGCACTGGAGATTCTAGTAGACAGGCATGAGCAGGGAAAAGCCTACACTCAAAAAATGTTTCTATGCTACTTCTACTACTTTGGACCCAGGTCACTGCCCTACTAGCTCAACTCCCAGGATCATCTACAAATGCACAGCTCAAATGCACAGAGATAAATAATGATGGCATTCAAGAGAGTCCATCATGGATAGCTAAGTTGCCTGGGACGTCACTGCTTGTCATATAGTAGGAGAAACTAATCGTACTTCACATTACTATGTGTGCTCAATGGACTATATATATATATATATATATATATATATATATATATATATATATATATATATATATATATATATAACATGTAGAGTAAAAAAGCGATGCAACAAGTGTGCAACCTCTTTGGCGAAGCCATGTCAATCTCAGCGTGATTGGGTTGGTCGGTGAGGATGCTCTGACTGATTTGGCTGTCGGAGGAGGGGAAGAAGATCTTAGGCGTCTGGAGATGGAGCCCGGGGTACTGCTCCATTGTGATGGAGGGTTTCGTCATTGGAGCAGCTCCAGTGCGTTGTACGACGACAAGGCCGATGTAGGACAAGAGAGACAATGTTAACCTGAGTGGAATTCTAATAGCATCTCCAATAGATGATGTAAAATACATAACCACAAAGTGCTAGATGTCAAATACATTAGCATCTCATCTTTGAACTTAACTGTCGAAACTGAATTTAACTGTCGAGACTGAATTTAACTGTCGAAACTGAATTTTGCAATCGAAACAGAATTTTACTGTCGAAACTGAACACACTAGTAGCAGAAAAGCAGTAGCAGCAGCGCATGCGAGAGCTGGGGCAGCTGGTCCTGTCGCAGTATCTCGGGTAGCAGCTGCAGGGGCTTGAGGGAGAGCAGGATCTACTGGTCGTGCAGCAGCAGTGCACGCAAGAGTAGAGCAGCAGCGCAAGCAAGAGCAAGAGCAAGAGCAGCAGCACGAGCAAGAGCAAGAGCAGACCAGTCAGGGGACCGAGAGCAAGAATAGAGCAGCAGCGCAAGCGAGAGATAAAGCAGTAGAAGCTCCTACTGTTGTAGACGTCGCCATCGAGGGAGCGACACCGTGGAGGAAGTGGTCGGTGACGGCGCCGTGGATGGAGCCGCGCCATGTCGGCTCGGGACCGAGCGCCGGCAGCACCGTGAGATCGAATCAAGAATAAAATGTGGTGATTAGTGTACGACCTCTTTGGTGGCGCCGATTAGTCCTCAGCTTCATCCGAGGAAACGGTGATGATGCTGCTCTTCCGGTGGTGCAGGTGAAGACGACGGTGTGGGAATGGAGGTGGCGCGAAAGATGAGGGGAACATCGGGGCAGCTCCTTGGACGTGGAGGATGGGGTGGCTGAACCGGCGGGACGACGAGATCGACGACGGATCATCATCTGGTATGGTGGATGAGGGACGTCGAGGTGTACCTGTGGACGACGTCGTCGGGGAAGAGGCTCCGGCTGAGTGGCGGATGGAGGAGGGTGTGAGGCTCCGCGGGTTTTTGCGGCCTCGGTTTACGAATGGGTGTGCGGATGGGATGGGAGTGGGGAAACATGGCTTAGGGACATGCTTGTCCGAAATTTGGGGTAAGTTACAAAAGTACCCCCACCGATTTGAGCTAGGCGGTTCTTTTGGTTCAGGGGTATCACAGGCATTTCGCGTGTCGGGATTTCACAGGAGGTGGGAGTTTTCGCGCACGTTGTAATTTTGGGATAGCAAGGCGCGGGTTGAGATGGAGGGAGTTTTCAGAGCACAACGAGACAAAGATATATCTTAAATATTTAAGGGTAAAAAGGCGCGGGTTGAAATTTCCGAAAAATCCTAACGTGTACTGTACCAAATCAATTAACACTTCCGTCGACAAAAAAACAAAAAGAAATCAATTCACACCACACAAGAGAGTCTAGTCCCGTGTACTGTACCAAATCAATTCGCACTACAAATGCCATTCAAAACTTTAAATTCATGTTATGTTCAATTAAAATATTTCGCTATGTGTACATGCAACCTGCTACTCAAATGAACGTTTTAGTGCATTCCAAACATATATACTACCGCTTCAATATGAACTAAATTTGAATTTGTTTCTCTGTTTGAATAAGATCTACAATCATGATTGTTGTGAAGTCGAACCATTTGAATCCGTTTCTCTATTTTAATAATATTTACAATCATCATTATTGTCAAGTTAAACCATCGTTTGTGTATTATCTTCACAGCACACCACATGATTACTGTCGAGTTAGATATGAACTATGTGTACTATATGAACTCGAACTCAATTTTTTGAATCCACTTTATGTTGATTTCAAATCACAGTACATTTCAAGCTCTAGCTAGATCTTCATTATCTAAACCATGTCTCATATGTATAATGTGTTTATCACATAATGTATGGTGCCCCGCCCCCTACGCCTACAATTATTTAGATGTGAGTTCCAAACGCCACACATTACCACAAATTCAAATAACATGTCGATATATAGTATTGTTTAGATTGTTCGATATTTAGTTGTAAGCTGCAAACGCCACACATTATCACAAATTCAAATAAAATGTGAGATTGTTCGATGTATAGTATGGTTTAGATTGTTCGGTATTTAGCTGTGAGTTCCAAACACCATGCATTATCACATTATGGTATAATATGTGCAAAACCACAACACGCGTATCACCGCTATATTCATGCATGCATATGTTTATGACACTATGATCTCCTATTGAAATATATGAATCCACTTTCCTATCAAATTATGATATTTGTCAGTCTCTTAAACCCATACAATCCTCTAACCTTTGTAGCTACCACTAACTTTCTCTCATGCATGCACACGCCCTCATCGCCCTCCCCCTCCCTCAGCATTCTATCCATCGCGTACATTCATTTTTTTTCTTTAGGTCATTCTCCCACAGTCTCCACAACTCCGACACACACCGATTGATAAACCACTCCAGCAATGTCTACGTAAAACATACACACGCACCTTCCATCTCCTCCTTTCTGTGTCCATGCCTCGGGTCTCTCTCATACAGTCCCACATACATGTAAACTCTCGCCCCTCTTTTCATCGACCTCACAATCGCACACTCCTCCCCCTATCTAGCTAGTAGCTAGGCCTCTCACACCACCTCCTAGCTCCATTCTCTCTGTCTATCCGTCTCGCTGGGCCTTATTTGCCTCTAACAAATGGATGTACACCGACCGATCTCCCGCTATACAAATAGCTAGCTAGGTCGTTATAACTCGTCTTTCCCCATGCGTCGATCGATCTACCTCATTAGTTATGTCTCTCCCTTCCTCCAACAAACAACAATTGATCTACCGATCTAGTTAGGTTTGCTTACGAAACACATGGTTCCCCTTCATCATCCATGCATGCGTCCCGACACATCTATCACACACACGTACACACAGAAACACATCCCCACTCTTATTGATAATATTGCAGTTCTACCTTGAGTTTGTCTAGTAGGCCTCTCCCACCATCTTCGAGAAGCAACTCCATCACCCATTTATACGTCCATTTTGCATCATGCTTTTATATCGATATTTATTGCATTATGGGATGTTATTACACATTATGTCACAATACTTATGCCTATTCTCTATTATTTTACAAGGTTTACATAAGGAGGGAGAATGCCGGCAGCTGGAATTCCGGGCTGGAAAAGGAGCAAATATTAGAGACCTATTCTGCACAACTCCAAAAGTCCTAAAACTCCATGAAAGTTGTTTTTGGAAATAAAAAAATACTGAGCGGAAGAAATACCAGAGGGGGCCCACACCCTGGCCACGATGGTGGGGGCGCGCCCCCTGCCTCGTGCCTGTTGCCCCTCCAGTGCCCATCTTCTGCTATATGAAGTCTTTCGTCCGAAGAAAAATCATAAGTAAGCTTTCGGGACAAGACTCCACCGCCACGAGGCCGAACCTTGGCGGAACTAATCTAGGGCTCTGGCGGAGCTGTTCTGCCGGGGACACTTCCCTCCGGGAGGGGGAAATCATCGCCATCGTCATCACCAACGCTCCTCTCATCGGGAGGGGGCCAATCTCCATCAGCATCTTCACCAGCACCATCTCCTCTCAAACCCTAGTTCATCTCTTGTATCCAATTCTTGTCTCCAAGTCTGGGATTAGTACATGTAGGTTGCTAGTAGTATTGATTACTCCTTGTAGTTGATGCTAGTTGGTTTATTTGGTGGAAGATCATATTTTCAGATCCATTATGCATATTAATACCCCTCTGATTATGAACATGAATATGCTTTGTGAGTAGTTACGTTTGTTCCTGAGGACATCGGAGAAGTCTTGCTATTAGTAGTCATGTGAATTTGGTATTCGTTTGATATTTTGATGAGATGTATGTTGTCTCACCTCTAGTGGTGTTTTGTGAACGTCGACTACATGACACTTCACCATTATTTGGGCCTAGAGGAAGGCATTGGGAAGTAATAAGTAGATGATGGGTTGCTAGAGTGTCAGAAGCTTAAACCCTAGTTTATGTGTTGCTTCGTAAGGGGCTGATTTGGATCCATATGTTTCATGCTATGGTTAGGTTTACCTTAATACTTCTTTTGTAGTTGCGGATGCTTGCAATAGAGGTTAATCATAAGTGGGATGCTTGTCCAAGTAAGGACAGCACCCAAGCACCAGTCCACCGACATATCAAATTATCAAAGTACCGAACGTGAATCATATGAACATGATGAAAACTAGCTTGACGATAATTCCCATGTGTCCTCGGGAGCGCTTTTCTTTATATAAGAGTTTGTCCAGGCTTGTCCTTTGCTACAAAAAGGATTGGGCCACCATGCTGCACTTTATTTACTTTTATTACTTGTTATCCGTTACAAATTATCTTATCACAAAACTATCTGTTACCTATAATTTCAGTGCTTGCAGAGAATACCTTGCTGAAAACCGCTTATCATTTCCTTCTGCTCCTCGTTGGGTTCGACACTCTTACTTATCGAAAGGACTACGATAGATCCCCTATACTTGTGGGTCATCAAGATTCTTTTCTGGCGCCGTTGTCGGGGAGTGAAGCGCCTTTGGTAGGTGGAATTTGGTAAGGAAAAATTTATATAGTGTGCTGAAATTTATTGTCACTTGTTACTATGGAAAGTAATCCTCTGAGGGGCTTGTTTGGGGTATCTTCACCCCGACCAATAGAGCAAAGAGTTTCTCCTCAACCTAATGAACCTACTGAAAATGAAAATTTCTACTTTGAAATTCCTTCGGGTATGCTAGAAAAACTGCTAGCTAATCCTTTTGCAGGAGATGGAACATTACATCCTGATGAGCACCTAATATATGTGGATGAAGTTTGTGGATTATTTAAGCTTGCAGGTATGCCCGATGATGTTATCAAGAAGAAGGTCTTCCTTTTATCTTTGAAGGGAGATTCATTGACATGGTATAGGCTATGTGATGATATGGGATCATGGAACTACAAACGATTGAAACTGGAATTTCATCAGAAGTTTTATCCTATGCATCTTGTTCATCGTGATCGTAATTATATATATAAGTTTTGGCCTCGCGAAGGAGAAAGCATCGCTCAAGCTTGGGGGAGGCTTAAGTCAATGTTATATTCATGCCCCAATCATGAGATCTCAAGAGAAATGATTATTCAAAATTTTTATGCTCGGCTTTCGGATAACAATTGCACCATGCTCGATACTTCTTGTGCTGGCTCTTTTATGATGAAGACTATTGAATTCAAATGGGATTTGTTGGAAAGAATTAAACGCAACTCTGAAGATTGGGACCTCGACGAAGGTAAGGAGTTAGGTATGACACCTAAGTTTGATTGTGTTAAATCTTTTATGGATACCGATGTTTTCTGTAAATTTAGCACTAAATATGGACTTGACTCTGAGATAGTAGCTTCTTTCTGTGAATCTTTTGCTGCTCACGTTGATCTCCCTAAGGAGAAGTGGTTTAAATATCATCCTCCCATAGAAGTAAAAGTAGTTGCACCTATTAAAGTTGAAGAAAAGACTATCACTTATAATGATCCTATTGTTCCTACTGGCCTATGTTGAGAAACCACCTTTCCTGTTAGAATAAAGGATCATGCTAAAGCTTCAACTGTGGTTCGTAAAAGCAATGTTAGAACTTATATACCTCCTGAGCAAGTTAAAGTTGAACCTAATATTGCTATTGTTAAAGATCTCTTGTCTGGTAATATTGATGGGCATGTTATTCATTTCTGTAATGAAACTGCTAGAATTGCCAAACCTTGTGCTAAAGATAAACATAGACCTGTGGTAGGCATGCCTGTTATTTCAGTTAAAATAGGAGATCATTGTTATCATGGCTTATGTGATATGGGTGCTAGTGCTAGTGCAATACCTATTGACTTATACAAAGAAACTATGCATGATATTGCACCTACTGAGTTAGAAGATACTGATGTCACAATTAAACTTGCCAATAGAGATACTATTTCACCCATGGGAATTGTTAGAGATGTTGAAGTCTTGTGTGGGAAACCTAAATATCCTGCTGATTTTCTTGTTCTTGGTTCCCCACAAGATAGCTTTTGTCCCATTATATTTGGTAGACCCTTCTTGAACACTGTTAATGCTAGGATAGACTGCGAAAAGGATTTTGTTACTATTGGTTTAGGTGATATGTCTCACGAGTTTAACTTTTCTAAATTTCGTAGACAACACCTTGAAGAGGAATTGCCTAGTAAGGATGAAATTATTGGTCTTGCTTCTATTGCCGTACCTCCTAGTGATCCTTTAGAACAATATTTGCTAGACCATGAAAATGATATGTTTATGAATGAAAGAAGGGAAATAGATGAAGTATTCTTTAAACAGGAACCCATCCTCAAACACAATTTGCTGTTGAAACTAGGGATCCTCCTCCACCCAAGGGTGATCCGTGTTTGAGCTTAAACATTACCTGATACTCTTAAATATGCTTATCTTGATGAGAAAAAGATATATCCTGTTATGATTAGTGCTAACCTTTCAGAGCATGAAGAAGAGAGATTATTGAAAACTCTGAAGAAGCACTGCGCTGCTATTGGATATACTCTTGATGATCTTAAGGGCATTAGCCCCACTCTATGCCAACACAAAATAAATTTGGAGAAAAATGCCAAACCAGTTCGTGATGACCAACGACGGCTGAATCCTAAGATGAAAGAAGTGGTAAGAAAGGAAATACTAAAGCTTCTTGAGGCAGGTATTATTTATCCTATTGCTGATAGTCAGTGGGTAAGTCCTGTCCATTGTGTCCCTAAAAAGGGAGGTATTACCGTCGTTCCTAATGATAAAGATGAATTGACCCCGCAAAGAATTATTTCAGGTTATAGGATGGTAATTGGTTTCTTCAAATTAAATAAAGCTACTAAAAAAGATCATTACCCCTCACCTTTTATTGATCAAATGCTAGAAAGATTATTCAAACATACACATTTTTTCTTTCTAGATGGTTACTCCAGTTTCTCTCAAATACTTGTGTCAATTGATGATCAATCAAAGACCACTTTTACTTGCCCTTTTAGTACTTTTGCTTATAGACGTATGCCTTTTGGTTTATGTAATTCACCTGCTACCTTTCAAGGATGCATGATGGTTATATTCTTTGACTTATGTGAAAAGATTTGTGAGGTTTTCATGGACGATTTCTCCGTCTATGGATCCTCTTTTGATGATTGCTTGAGCAACCTTGATCGAGTTTTGCAGAGATGTGAAGAAACTAATCTTGTATTGAATTAGGAGAAGTGCCACTTTATGGTTAATGAAGGTATTTTTTTGGAACATAAAATTTCTAAAAGAGGCATTGAAGTTGATAAAGCCAAGGTTGATGCTATTGAAAAGATGCCATGTCCCAAGGACATCAAAGGTATAAGAAGTTTCCTTGGTCATGCCGGTTTTTATAGGAGGTGAATTAAGGACTTCTCAAAAATTTCTCGGCCTCTGACTAATCTGTTGAAAAAAGATATACCATTTGTCTTCGATGATGACTGTGTAGAAGCATTTGAAATACTTAAGAAAGCATTGATTTCTGCACCTATTGTTCAGCCACCTGATTGGACTTTACCTTTTGAAATCATGTGTGATGCTAGTGATTATGCTGTAGGTGTTGTTCTAGGGCAAAGAGTTGATAAGAAATTAAATGTTATTCAATATGCTAGTAAAACTCTAGACAATGCCCAGAGAAATTATGCTACTACTGAAAAAGAATTCTTAGCAGTTGTATTCGCTTGTGATAAGATCAGACCTTATATTGTTGATTCTAAAATAACTATTCACACGGATCATGCTGCTATTAAATATCTTATGGAAAATAAAGATGCTAAACCTAGACTTATTAGATGGGTTCTCTTGCTACAAGAATTTGATTTGCATATTATTGATAGAAAGGGAGCTAAGAACCCCGTTGCAGATAACTTGTCTAGGTTAGAAAATGTTCTTGATGACCCACTACCTATTGATGATAGCTTTCCTGATGAACAATTAAATGTCATAAATGCTTCTCGTACTGCTCCATGGTATGCTGATTATGCTAATTACATTCTTGCTAAATTCATACCGCCTAGTTTCACATACCAGCAAAAGAAAAGGCTTTTCTATGATTTGAGACATTACTTCTGGGATGACCCACATCTTTATAAAGAAGGAGTAGATGGTGTTATTAGACGTTGTGTACCTGAGCATGAACAGGAACAGATCCTATGCAAGTGTCACTCCGAGGCTTATGGAGGACACCACGCGGGAGATAGAACTGCACATAAGGTATTGCAATCTGGTTTTTATTGTCCTACTCTCTTCAAGGATGCCCGAAGTTTGTCTTATCTTGTGATGAATGTCAAAGAATTGGTAATATTAGTAGACGTTAAGAAATGCCTATGAATTATTCACTTGTTATTGAACCATTTGATGTTTGGGGCTTTGATTATATGGGACCGTTTCCTGCCTCTAATGGATATACACACATTTTAGTTGATGTTGATTACGTTACTAAGTGGGTAGAAGCTATTCCAACTAGTAGTGCTGATCATAACACCTCTATTAAGATGCTTAAAGAAGTTATTTTTCCGAGATTTGGAGTCCCTAGATATTTAATGACTGATGGTGGTTCACATTTTATTCATGGTGCTTTTCGTAAAATGCTTGCTAAGTATGATGTTAATCATAGAATTGCATCTCCTTATTACCCACTGTCTAGTGGTCAAGTAGAATTGAGTAATAGAGAGCTCAAATTAGTTTTGCAAAAGACTGTTAATAGATCTAGATAGAATTGGTCCAAGAAACTTGATGATGCATTATGGGCCTATAGAACTGCATATAAAAATCCTATGGATACGTCTCCGTATAAAATGGTTTATGGGAAAACATGTCACTTACCTCTTGATCTAGAACATAAGGCATATTGGGCTATTAAAGAGCTCAATTATGATTTCAAACTTGCTGGTGAAAAGAGGCTATTTGACATTAGCTCACTTGATGAATGGAGAACCCAAGCCTATGAGAATGCCAAATTGTTTAAAGAAAAAGTTAAAAGATGGCATGACAAAAGAATACAAAAGCGTGAGTTTAATGTAGGTTATTATGTATTGTTATACAACTCTCATTTAAGATTTTTTGCAGGAAAACTTCTCTCTAAATGGGAAGGTCCTTACGTTATCGAGGAGGTCTATCATTCCGGTGCTATAAAAATCAACAACTTTGAAGGCACAAATCTGAAGGTGGTGAGCGGTCAAAGAATCAAACATTATATCTCAGGTAATCCTATAAATGTTGAAACCAATGTTATTGAAACTGTAACCCCGGAGGAATACATAAGGGACGCTTTCTAGAACGTTTCAGACTCTGAAAAGGAATAGGTATGTGGTACGGTAAGTAAACCGACTCCAAAACAGTTCTAATGGATTTTTTTCTCTGTTTTAGAATTTAGAAAAATAGAAAAATAAGAAGCAGTCCTGGAAGGACACTAGGGCGCACCCCCTGCCTCGTGGGCACCTCGTGCGCTCTCCGGACTCCGTTTTCTTGCACGATACGTATTTTGGTCGGTAAAAATTCATTATATATCCTCCTGAAGGTTTTGACCACCGTATCACGCAATTGTCCTCTGTTCTTGTTTCGAGCCGTTTCCTGCCCGGGTTGTCAAGGCCGGACACCATATCGTCTCCCTCCTCCAACAATGGTGATAATGATACTTGGCTAATGAAGATAGAGCTGAAGAGGGAAGAACCCGCAGAGATCAACAAGGATGAAGGGATCAAGAAGGCCAAGGAGGACCAAATTACGGTAGCAGAAGACTCCCTTCAACTTGATCAGAATCTTCTTACCCCAACTGAGATCGAAGCTTACAAGATGATTGAATTAGCTCGTATACAAAACAAGTATCTCATATGTGAAAATATTTTGTTGAAGGATCATATCATTGCACTCAAGGGCATTATCCGCAAGTTGGAGGATCTCCTATGTTCGATGTGTGACTACCCCTCATCACCACCATCTTCTTCACCAGCAAAGGAGACATAATCATATGGGTGTGGGCACTCCCCTTGGCAACTGCCAAGCTTGGGGGAGGTGCCCCGGTATCGTATCACCATCACACTCCTATCTTTAGCGTTTTTCTTAGTTCGATCCTTTTAGTAATATCTTGATCTAGTAGAATAAAGTTTAGTATGATCTAGTTTTGAGTTTGCTTTATGGTCCCTCTATGTAATCGAGTCCGTGAGTTATATAATAAAGATTAGTGTTGAGTCAAGGGCTTGATTATTTTGCTATGATCTTGAGGGAATAAAAGAAAAAGAAAGAGTAAAAAGAAACAAAGAGATCATATTGATCTTATGGATAGTAATGACTTCACATAGAAAGAGTATGATGATTAAAAGTTGTTGAGAGTTGACAAACATAGCTTTGGTCATCGTTGCAATTAATAGGAAGTAATAAAGAAAGAGAGGTTTCACATATAAATATACTATCTTGGACATCTTTTATGATTGTGAGCACTCATTAAAATATGACATGCTAAAGAGTTAATGTTGGACAAGGAAGACAACGTAATGGGTTATGTTTTCTTATATCTGAAATAAAGTATATTGTCATGGATCATCCAGCATGTTGAGCTTGCCTTTCCCCCTCATGCTAGCCAAGTTCTTTGCACCAAGTAGAGATACTCCTTGTGCTTCCAAATACCCTTAAACCCACTTTTGCCATGAGAGTCCACCATATCTACCTATGGATTGAGTAAGATCCTTCAAGTAAGTTGTCATCGGTGCAAGCAATAAAAATTGCTCTCTAAATATGTATGTTTGATTAGTGTGGAGGAAATAAGCTTTATACGATCTTGTGATGTGGAAGAAATAAAAGCGACGGACTGCATAATAAAGGTTCATATCACAAGTGGCAATATAAAGTGACGTTCTTTCGCATTAAGATTTTGTGCATCCAACCCTGAAAGCGCATGGCAACCTCTGCTTCCCTCTGTGAAGGGCCTATCTTTTACTTTTATCTTCTACCTTATGCAAAAGTCATGGTGATCTTCACCTTTCCTTTTTACATTTTAGCCTTTGGCAAGCACAGTGTGTTGGAAAGATCCTGACATATATATCTAATTGCATGTAAGTTAGCATGAACTATTATTGTTGACATTACCCTTGAGGTAAAAGGTTGGGAGGCGAAACTATAAGCCCCTATCTTTCTCTGTGTCCGATTAAAACTCCGTAACCACAAGTATTGCGTGAGTGTTAGCAATTGTGAAAGACTAAATGATAGTTGAGTATGTGGACTTGCTAAAAAGCTCTAACATAGACTCTTTCTGATGTTATGATAAATTGCAATTGCTTCAATGACAGAGATTATAGTTTGTTAGTTCTCAATAAAGTTTCTGATTCATACTTTGCATTGTGAATAGATTATTACTTGAGCATAAGAAATCATATGACAGCATCCATATATGTTGCTGTTATGAGAATAATCATGATGCCCTCATGTCCGTATTTTATTTTATCGACACCTCTACCTCTAAACATGTGGACATATTTATCGTTATCGGCTTCCGCTTGTGGACAAGCGAGGTCTAAGCTTGGGGGAGTTGATACGTCCATTTTGCATCATGCTTTTATATCGATATTTATTGCATTATAGGCTGTTATTACACATTATGTCACAATACTTATGCCTATTCTCTCTTATTTTACAAGGTTTACATAAGGAGGGAGAATGTCGGCAGCTGGAATTCTGGGCTGGAAAAGGAGCAAATATTAGAGACCTATTCTGCACAACTCCAAAAGTCCTGAAACTCCACGAAAGTTGTTTTTGGAAATAATAAAAATACTTGTTGGAAGAAATACAGAGGGGCCCACACCACAGCCACGAGGGTGGGGGGCGCCTCGCCTCATGGGCCCCTGCTGGCCCTCCGGTGCCCATCTTACGCTATATGAAGTCTTTCGTCTGAAGAAAAATCATAAGAAAGCTTTCTGGACGAGACTCCGCCGCCATGAGGCGGAACCTTGGCGGAACCAATCTAGGGCTCTGGCGGAGCTGTTCTGCCGGGGACACTTCCCTCCAGGAGGGGGAAATCATCGCCATCGTCATCACCAACGCTCCTCTCATCGGGAGGGGGCCAATCTCCATCAACATCTTCACCAGCACCATCTCCTCTCAAACCCTAGTTCATCTCTTGTATCCAATTCTTGTCTCCAAGTCTGGGATTGGTACCTGTAGGTTGCTAGTAGTATTGATTACTCCTTGTAGTTGATGCTAGTTGGTTCATTTGGTGGAAGATCATATGTACAGATCCATTATGCATATTAATACCCCTCTAATTATGAACATGAATATGCTTTGTGAGTAGTTACGTTTGTTCCGGAGGACATGGGAGAAGTCTTGCTATTAGTAGTCATGTGAATTTGGTATTCGTTCAATATTTTGATGAGACGTATGTTGTCTCTCCTCTAGTGGTGTTATGTGAACGTCGACCACATGACACTTCACCATTATTTGGGCCTATAGGAAGGCATTGGGAAGTAATAAGTAGATGATGGGTTGCTAGAGTGACAGAAGCTTAAACCCTAGTTTATGCGTTGCTTCGTAAGGGGCTGATTTGGATCCATATGTTTCATGCTATGGTTAGGTTTACCTTAATACTTCTTTTGTATTTGCGGATGCTTGCAATAGGGGTTAATCATAAGTGGGATGCTTGTCCAAGTAAAGACAGCACCCAAGCACCGGTCCACCCACATATCAAATTATCAAAGCACCGAACGCGAATCATATGAACGTGATGAAAACTAGCTTGACGATAATTCCCATGTGTCCTCGGGAGCGCTTTTCTTTATATAAGAGTTTCTCCAGGCTTGTCCTTTGCTACAAAAAGGATTGGGCCACCTTGCTGCACTTTATTTACTTTTATTACTTGTTATCCGTTACAAATTATCTTATCACAAAACTATCTGTTACCTATAATTTCAGTGCTTGCAGAGAATACCTTGCTGAAAACCGCTTATCATTTCCTTCTGCTCCTTGTTGGGTTCGACACTCTTACTTATCGAAAGGACTACGATAGATCCCCTATACTTGTGGGTCTTCACCCATCCAGCACTCTACCCCTCCCCCTCCCTCTCTCTCTCCTCTCTCTCTCTCTGTCCCAACCTATTTCCCGTCCTTCACTTTTGTATGGATGTCGACCGATCTCCCTCAAGACATAGTTGGGTCTCTCCTTCTCAACACATATACGAGTCGTTCTACCTCTCTAGTTAGGCCTCTGCCTCCCTCCTCCCCCCACACACACCGATACATCGAGCGCTCTAGTCATGTCTCCCTGCCACACACAAACTTGCCATGTGCCCTCTGACGTTCCGGTAGGTCAGTCGCCCTATATGTTTGACTTGCACAGACACAATTTCGATGGCTCTCTTCATCGATCTCGCACCCACCCACCCACTTGATCCTCTCTTCGACTCTATCGATATCTATGACCCCTCCCTCTCTTCTCGTGGATCGCCCCTCTATATATGATATAGATAGGCCTCTATTTCACACACATTGCATGTGTCAAATTTTTGTTTGAGATATCATCGACACATATTCCCACAAATACATTCACGAAATCACACCCCCAACAAAAAACACTCACAAATGCACACACCATCTGTCTAGGTTTGTATCTCTCTCACACACACCCACGTAGGCGAGGGACGTGCACGAAGAGAAGAGGTGCACACACGGCGCACGTATTCCCGTCTCTTTCCCAACCACACCCGCGCGGGTACACGGTGGTGCTCATTTTTGTATGAAAAGGCAGCCCATGTGGTAATTTGACACATGTACTGGTTGTCCACTTGATGGAGGATCGTCTACCACGGGTGAACAAACAAATTGCGACTTGACGCGTTATGTTAAAAAAGAGGCAAACCATGTGGGCCCTACCTAAGAGGCAATGCTCTATACAGTGGAGATGCTCTGTCGTATTACTTTTGACGTGTCCTGTCAACTCGCAGAACGAGGATAAGCTTGCTTAGTACGCCGTCTCCCCCGCCCACGGGAACGGTGGCTCGCAGGATCAGGTGAAGCTTCCTTACTACGCCTTACGCCCGCTCCCTCGCCCACGCGCGCGGTGGCTCGCAGGACGAGGAGAAAATTTTACTACTCCCTCCGTTTACTCCTCGTCCCTACCTTGGTTAGAGAGATTATCATATTGTTTGAAATATATGTCCTTTAGTAGATTTCAATATGAACTACTAGTACATACTCCAAACACTGATGTATATAGACGTATTTTAGAGTGTAGATTCACTCATTTTGCTCCGTATGTAATCCATAATGAAACAGACGTAATAGTAAGCACTCTCCCTCGCCCTCGACCCTCGCTCGACTCTCGCCCACGTGGTGGATGTGCAGCAATTCATTCGGTCTCAGATAGCCAGAACGATATATACTGCAGTACCATTATTGCTCGACTTCCCGAAGAGGCGAAGAGCCGAGCGGAAGGTTAATATTTTGGAAATGCCAAGCGCAAGGTTTATAGGAGAACGAGTAGTAGTAGTACTAGTAGTACATACCAGTGGTACATACTATACGAGGAAGAAGGCAACAAGATGTATGTTTTGCGTGACAGTCTCTTCTTACAGGACGTGCTAGACCTAGTGGACCTCATTGTTGCAATGGGACTACTCCCTATCACAGATGGCACGATTCAGAGTGGTGGTCAGCGGGCATAATTCGGAGCTGCTTAGTCTTAAACCCCATGAAGAAGTCCCATCGAAAGGAATAGCCATCCTCTACATGTGCTCCTATGTAAAATAAGTAAATGAGACAAAAAGAGAAAGAGACAAAGTAAAAAAATCACCAGCCTTAGATCCAGCCCTATTGTATCAGTGAACGATATTTCTACGTCGTGATCATGCCTATATTATTAACCATGCTACAGAGGTAGAAGCAGATTTTTTATTTATTCGCGGAGGTAGCAGCGGATGGATATTCAACGAGGAGTGAAATGATGGTTGCTTCCTCGGTCAAACATAGAGAAAGGTGGGCCTCGTGAGTTCACAACTTATTAGTCATTATTACTACCTATACTCTTTGCCCATATATAATAACCTCGTGGTAGTACAGTAGTGGGCTATTGTAACATCCCGAATTTTCAATTTGGCATGTTATACATAGGTCATCCATGCATATCATATTTTATTGCATCTCGTTCGCAATCCTCGAAATCCTAAGCAACTCAAGGACCCTCGGAGAGAGTTGGGGATTTTCCGATTTTCATATTTGAATTTTATCAAATAATGAAGACAAGGATTTTGGATTTTATTATTTTTCTCTCCGGAAAATATTTCATGTTTAATAATAAATGAGAGGAGATAATATGACTTCTCCAAAAATAATTGAAATATCGGAGGAAAATGTTAAAATCATTATTTGGATTTTATTTTATTTATTTGGAATTTTATTTGCCCTAGAGAAAATTTGCATAATTTAAAATTGCATTTTAGGGGCCAAGAAAAGTTCATCTTGTTCTAAATATTTTATTTAGGCAAAGAAAACTTGTTTTGGCATTTTTAGATTTTTATTTATTTTTCTAGGATTTTATAAGTTCAAGTGAACGCTTTTTTTTGAAATGACACGCTACCTGACCGGGCTAAGGGCCAAGCCGAGCAATCCGCCCAGCCAATGCATTGTCGTCGCTTTGTCACAAGGCGCTGCCGCCGCCAAGACTCGGACCGAGTCCGAGCCGGACTCCGCCTCCCGCCTTGCCCCCTCCTCCAAGTCGCCCCGCCTGCCCCCCTCCTCCAAGTCGCCGCCCCTTTATATAGCCGCCACCCCCTAGCCACCACCGCCGCCCACCTCGAGCCCGAGTCAGGAGAGCCGAGCCGCCAAGTCGTCGTCGCCGCCTCCCGCCGCCCGCCCCTCGCTGAGCCGCCGCCGCCTCTAGCCGCCCTCGCCGAGCCTCGCCGGAGACGCCGCCGCCCGCCGAACGACCTCGCCGGAGGTAGCCCCTCGACGCCGGTTTTTTTAGAAAACCCCTTTGGTTTTTTTAAAGAAAAACCCTAGCCCGTTTTTTTATAGATCCGTTTTATTTCTCCGGTTTATTTGTTTTGTGAGCGTTCACTCGTTCGTTCTTTTTTTTCGAACGTGATTCGTCCTTTAGTCTCTTTTAACGAACGTTCGTTCGTTTATCCGTTCGTCGTTTTCTTTTATCGGATTTATTCCGCGATTTTTCTGATCGCGATTTCTGATTCGATGTTCGAATTAGTATAACTGTTCGCTCGTTTATCGGAATCAGGCGATTCAAGCGCCTGGAGTTTCATCTCGAAACCCTCTTTCCGAATAGCCTACTCAAACCAGTTTTTTCTTCTGTAAAATTTGACCCTAGTTCAGATTAGTAAAAGGATCTTGTTTCTTTCGCCGTTTGAGTTTCGTTGCTTCGTTTGGTTTGATTTTCTTATGAACCGGAGTTCTTAAGTTGAACTCTCCAGTCAACCTCTTTCAGTTGAAGTTTCGTTTGTGCATCTTTGCTTGTTGCTTATGTATGTATTGTTTCCTTGCGATAGAATTCCCGGAGTGCGAAGCGTGTTACTACGAGTCTCTAGGATTCACGGATCGTCAGCAAGGCAAGTAACACTTGATCATATTTCCTTTCATACCCAGTTTTTATGCATTAGTTCAACCCCCAAACATTGCATGGTTAGGATGTCATTAACTTGTGGGTTGGGAAGTAGATGATGAGGTAGGAACCTATTGCCCTGTTACTATCAAACCCTTGGGAGTTACTTCTACGTATTGCTTATATTGCTATGCTATGCTCGTAGACGTGGTTTGGGTTTGAGAGATATTCACGACAGATGTGAGATTGTTAATTAATGGTTTACTTTAAGGTGGCAACTTAAATACACATCTGGTGGATTGAGGCACTGGGAACCCAAAGGTGTTCTGCTTTTTTGGAAATCCGGGGTACCCTGTGATCTTCCTATGGACCGCCACCCATGCTCAAAGGGAACTGAGATTATTCATGCTAGAAACTTCCGTGTGCAGCCACAAGCTATTATGGGCTCTAGCATAGTTGAGTAAGTTACGTGAATCTCTCGAAGAGGTAGATCAGCAGGTAGTGGGTTTTGTAGGTTTGGTATGGTCTATCCGGAGTAGAGAGTTAATGTTTCCGAAAGACTGTGTCTCGGTCATCCGTTTCTCAAACACCATGTAGTGCGAGAAATCAATGGAGGCGATCGAGTCTTGTGGGGAAAAGTGCGCAAACCTCTGCAGAGTGTACAATCTAATCATGGTTAGCCGTGTCCCCGGTTATGGACAATTCTGAGTATCTAGTACTTGAGTAATTACATGTATCTCATCACTCTAAGTTAATATTGTTGGGTTGTTAATTACTTTAATTGGGATTGAGTTGGGGTTATACCTTCTCAACGATGTTTCAACCACCATGATAGTTAAATTAAAATTTATTCCTTTGATGTAGGGAAAAATTGGCTTTACGCAAACTGTAACCGTAGAGCTTTCCACCGGCTAAATATGCATGTAGTGTTAGCATTATTCTGTTATTGCTCTATTGTGTTACATTGCCAGCATATTCCATGTGCTGACCCGTTCTCGGGCTGCAACGTATTATGTTGCAGACTTTTCAGACGAGGAGTAAGGTTCGATAGGTCGTTGCCGTGCAGCTCAGCTATGCCGTTGGAGTTGATGGACTCACTTTGCCTTCCAAGCCTTCCGTTGTTATCGTATTAGATGGCCTTAAGCCATATTTTTGTAATAAGTTCTCTTTTGAGACATTCGATGTAATAAGTGTGTGATTGCTACTCTGTTATAAATTCTTCGAGTACTGTGCGTGTCAGCATTACCGATCCAGGGATGACACGGAAGCACAGAGACTTGACCATCTGAGGTCGGGTCGCTACAGCTATACTTTTAATAACCATGCTTGAAGAGAAGAGGTGCACGCACCCATGCATGTAGTGTACTAGTAGCACTCTTTGCGTCTTTTGCATCTTCCCCAACCACACACGTGACATGGTGGAGCTCATTTCTGTAAGATGATGCAGCCCACGTGATAATTTGACGCGTCTAGTAGTAGTTACTCACTTATAAATAATGGAGGGTCGGGAACCACACATGATCGGTGTCGCGTCATTTGTAAATAAAGTTTTTTTCTTCAGTGGCACGTAAGCAATATAAATAGGTTCATATGGAGAGAAAAGGAAACCACTCCACTATATACATAGCTAGGACGAGCCTACATGGTTACTTGCTGGGGTTGCTCTCTTCACACTCTCTCACACAAAACGACTGTGGCCACATCTCTAACATCCGGGCGGATCACGTCCGCCGGGGGAAGGGGTGGATGCTTAGTGTAGATGTGGTCGCCGTCGCCGATGGCGAAAACCCACTGTCGGCACGTCCTGATAAGGGGTCCCCGCCGTTCTCTCTCACAAAGCCAGTGAGGTTGCCTTCGTCCCTTGCTCACTGCCGCGACGCGGGCAGTTGCCGCCTCCCACCGCCCTCCTCTAGGTTGAGCTAAGTCCCGACATCACTTAGGTACAACTTCCTTACAGCCGGCTTGCACCATTGCCCCAGCTTCCCACACCACTCCATGTGGATATTTCTCTACTTCTTTGCCCCGCACATACCTCTACTGGCTTCTATGTACTTTATTTGTGATGAGTTTATGTCTCATCAACTAGTCCCAGTAATCTTATTCTAATCACGCTTCTTCAATTTCTTTGCCACAGGGATGCTCATCTCGATTGGGGTGAAACTGCACAAAATGATCCTGTAGCGACCCGACCCGAATGGATCAAGTCTCTGTGCTTAAGTGTCATCCCTGGATCGGTATGCTGACACACACAGTACTCGAGGATTTATAACAGAGGTAAATCACATGTATAAAGTAACGTAAATACTATTACCTCAATCCAAAATATAGCGGAAGCAACAAGGTTGTGGATTCCCATCAACACCAACGGCAAAGTTGAGTGTAGAAATCGTAACCCTAACGTACCACTTACTGTCAGATGAAAAGTGCGCAACATGAAAAGTTGCAGCCGAAAATGGGTCAAGACATGATATCTTGGCAATGTAACACATAGAGAGTAATGAAAGAATAAGCCTATACTACATGCATATATGGCTGGTGGAAAGCTCTATGGTTACAGTTTTTTGTAAAAGCCAATTTTTCCCTACCGCAAAGGAATAAGTTTATTTAACTATCATGGTGGTTGTTAAACATTGAGAATGGTTGATGAGATCCTCAATCCCAATTAAAAGTACTCATTAACAACCCAACAATATTATTTAGAGTAACATGATGAGATCAACAGGATAATCCAAGTACTAGATACTCAAGATGTCCATAACCGGGACACGGCTAACCATGATTAGTTTATACACTCTGCAGAGGTTTATGACTTTTCCCCACAAGACTCGATCGCCTCCGCTTGGTTTCTCGCACTACATGGTGTTAGAGACGGATGACCGAGACATAGTCTTTCAGAAGCACTAGCACCTTACATGTGGGTAGACCGTACCAACCTACATCCCCTACATCTGCTAGTCTACCCGTAAGAGTTCGCACAACTTAGTCAACTATGCCAGAGCCCATAATGGCTTGTGGCTGCACACGGAAGTTTCTAGTTTGAATAATCTCATGATCCCTTTGAGCCTGGGTGGCGGTCCGAAGAAATACAGGAAAGTCCTGATAGAAACCAGGTGCATCAATCCACCCAGATGTGTGTTTAAGTTGCCACCTTAAATAAACCATTAAATAACAATCTCACATATGTCATGGATACACTCACCCAATCCACGTCTACTAGCATAGCATAGCATAATAAGCAAACGTAGAAGTAACTCCCAAGGGTTTGATAATAAAACAGGTAATAGGTACTACCTCAATCTACTTCCCAAAACCCACAATTTAATTAGATCCTAATCATGCAAGTGTTTGAGGATAGATCTAATGCATAAAAACTGGGTATGAGAAGAAGTATGATCAAAGTGTTACTTGCCTGCAAAGTTGATGAAGATGATTCGCACTCAAAACTCTTGATAGGTCTACTCGTCACACTCCGGTCAATCTATCGTAAGCAAGCAATAGTAGCCACACATAAGCAATCACTCAAAAAATCGGAAAGAACTAAGAAGACAATTCAGAAAAGCATCAAAACCAAGCAAATAACTCTTGCAACATAAAACAATTTCTAACAGTACCAAAATTATGTGAATTTGGCCTTATCAGAAAGTTTAGGTTAAGAGCTTCGATTTGCAAAAAGAATCAACTCAAACGGAGTTACGGAACTTAAGTTATGAACAAAAGAAGTTTGAAATCAAATCTGATCTAATTCAAATTTTAAATTTTCAAAAACATGTTTGAGTTGGATTACTGGATAGAGGGGATCCTAACGAAGAAGTGGGCGTTGGTTTCGTTGAATTCCGACTAACGAGCAAAAAGTTATGAGGGTTTGAAGATTAGGGACTAATCTGTGAAGAAACTAATTACATACAGGTCCCTGGCAGAAAACTAAAATAAAACGAAAAGGCTATTTAGCGAACGTTCGCTAACGAACGGAAAAACCATTCGGTGCAAACCCTAACTAACGAACGCTCACCGAATAAGAAAAAAACACGTTTAGAAAAAAAAACAAAAGGATCTGGATCCTTAGATCCAGATCGGATGGACGGGGAGGGGCGGCGGTTACCGCGGCGGTTGGAGTCGCCGGCGGCGGAGAAGACGGCGGCGGCTACGGACGGGGCGGCGGCTCCGGTGGGTCTTGGCGTCGGCGAGGGCATCGAGGCGCTTGAAGCGGCGGGCGGTGACGATGGTGGTGGCGGCGGCGGCCGGGTGGCGGGTGGAGCGGGCGACGGCGGCGAGGTTTCGGTGGCGGTGGCAACTCCGGTGAGGGAGTGGTGGCGGATGCGGACTCCGGTGGCTCCGATTTGAGGGAAACGGGCCGGGCCTCGGGTTTTATGGAGGAGAGGCGGCGAGGTGACGTGCGGGAGGGGAGGAGTCCGCGGCGTCGGGGGCGGCGCGCCCGTGGCTCGGGCTCGGGAGAGACGAGCGAGCTCGGGACGAGCGGGGTGGCTGGGGCGGCCTGGCTGGGTTACTGGGCCGGCCCAGAGAGAGAGAGAGAGAGAGAGAGAGAGAGAGAGAGAGAGAGAGAGTCTTTGGGCTTCGCCTGGCACTGCTCAAGAGTTTTTTTATTTAAAACAAAATTTCACATAACTAAAATAATAAAACAAAATAATTAAAACTTTTATATAGGCATATAATATATCAAAATTTTCAGAAAAAGATTTTCTACATCATGAACATTTTATAATGCCAAATAAAATTCATACAAATTCATATAATTCAAAGAGTGCTACTGGTCTAATAAAATTCAATAAAATCATTTTAAAAATACAAAATTAATTCAAATTTATTTCTCTCCATTTTTTCGATGTAGGGAATCATGTTACCCTATTTTCCATATATTTTATTTTTGGAGAAAATAATTTGAATAAAACTCAAATAACTCCAATTGAAAAAAATTCAAAAGAACTTTGAATTTTAATTCTTTGAAACTCCCAACTCATATTTCATATGTTTTGAAGAAGTCATTTTATCTTCGCTCGTGAAAATCATTGAGTTGCATAAAGTTTCAGAATTGGAAATATTCTCAAATGAAATTCAAATATTTTCAACACCCCTTGTCATTTTAAATAAATGGAAGAAGTCATGTCATCTTCTCTCCAGGGTTTTGTGGTGAAAAGAATTTGAATTCACGGAGAGCATAAAAGCAAAAAATGAAAGTTTGGGAAATTCCTTTTATTCCCTCTCATTTAACTTTCAAAAGTTTCAAATTCACTCACTTTCAGTCAATCAATCAAACAATCAATCAAAACTATCTATTTGTTTATAACATTCCAAATTTTAGAATTTTGGGATGTTACAAACTACCACCCTTAAAATGAATCTCGTCCTCGAGATTCGGAGAGGCTAGCAAGAAATAGGTTAGGTTTGGGGTCTTATCAAAAATCCAACGATCATCACAAGGGGTCTGGGGTGCTACCACCCTTAGAAACATGGTTACGGTTCCATCAAAACTCATATACTCCATCCTTATTACTGACAGTGCCGGTCTTCTCAGATCCTCTGGATAATTTACTTCTCTAGGCTCTTTTGGCAGTGGCATAACCTTTCCTGCAATTCTTTTGTCCTTTCCTCTTGGTAAGGTTATCCCGAAACTGGGTCCTCTTAGCTGACGGGTGTGGCGCCAATTCTAAACAACTAGCGATATCTCAGGGTGGTCAACAATTTATGGTTTTCCCTGCAGGAAATGGGTCTCGGTTGATCCTCACCGTATAACCTACGGTTGGCAAAAGCTGCCGTGTACAAGGGAAAAATACTGATACCATTCTAAGGTTTAAACAGGGTTTTGATCGTCGTCTCTCTACTATGGGTAAGTCACTCAGATTTACCATCCCATATAGCAAGGCGAATAATAAGAGTAAGTCGGTATGGTGATCAATCCATCCCGCACCCAAATCATTACCTTGTACATGGTTTAGCGAATCTCGCATTCTAACACTCGGTCATCCTCACAAGCATTGCAGAATTTCTCTTGTCGACGAACCAAGTTCGGAAAATCCATTGATTCTGCAAGCCAAACAAACATCTATCGTTCCTTCACAACTCTCAGGTTTTGCGTAAACTCCTATAGAATCGTCTATCGATAGAATCATAACTTGTTCCAAGGTTTTTCCTTCAACAAAAAAATGTGCTTGCTTATTGGCAGGTCCTGGAGCCTGTGGGTTATGGCCCATCTCATCACTTGTAAACCTTGAACTCATCATCGCGGGCAACTGATCGTTATTCCAACATTCAACTTCCAGCTTCCTAGCATACTTAAAATCCATCCAATTGTAATGTCTTTCTTCCTTCTATTTGTACCAAACTGAGACGTGATTACTCAGACTCATCATGGAATTTCCATTGATCCATATTTCCAACATCATACCTTCTTTATATCCAATAGTAAATTCATCTCTTCATCCTCGTGGGATATCCCACCTTCCATGATAAAAACTTATACTTATGAAGTCCATACTCCACTTCGTGGAACATCATTATCCTTTCCAGGGTCAAGCGTCCTTACAGGGGAATATTGGCCATCTCTGCATGGCACTTCTTCAACTGGGAAACGTGAAACATGTCATGAACTCCTGACAGTCCTTTGGGTGACTCCAACTTGTAGGCCACTTCTCTCATACGTTCCAACTCGGTATAGTCCTACAAATCTCGGGGCTAACTTTCCCTTAACTCCAAATCGTTTAACTCCTCGCAGAGGTGGCACACAAAGATATGCTCTGTCTCCGATTTCATAGACTACCTCCTTGTGTTATTGAGTATGCATAACTATTCTGCCTGGACTGAGCTACCTTCAGTCTATCTCGAATCAACTTAACATTCTATTCTATCTCCTTGATCCCATTTGGTCCAAACAACTGACGATCTCCAACTTCATCCCACATCAAATGGTGTCTGGCTCCTTTTCCCATACAAAGCTTCAAAACGGGCCATCTTCAAACTGACTTGGTAGTTGTTGTTGAATGAGAACTCCGCGTAAGGTAGATTATCATCACTACTAGATCCAAAATTTAGCGCACACGCTCTCAACATGTCCTCCAGAATCTGATTTACTCTCTCAGTCTGTCCATCTGTCTTCGGATGAAAGGCTGTACTGAACTCTAGCCTAGTACCCAAAGTCTGGTGCAGCTGATTCCAAAACTTTGAGGTAAATCGTGTTCCTCTACGATGGTCCTCGGAACTCCATGCAGACATACGATCCTTGTCAAATATATCTTGGCCAACTTCGCACTTGTATAGGTGGTTTTCACTGGGATAAAGTGAGCCTCTTTGGTCAAGCGAATCAACTACTACCCAGATAGAATCATATCCCGTTCGGGTTCTGGGAAATCCGGTAATGAGATCCATGCCAAGCTTATCCCTCTTCCATTCGGGTATCGGCATAGGCTGTAGTAATCCTGCTGGCTTCGGATGCTCTGCCTTTACTCTCTCTGGCATACATCACCTACGACTACATACTCCGCAATATCCTTCTTCATACCAGTCCACCAAAAAAACTCCTTCAAATCCAAATACATCTTGGTGTTTCTAGGGCGAATCGAGTATGGTGAGTCATGAGCCTCCTGAAGTATTAACTTCCTGATCTTTGCATTATTGGGCACATATACATGATCCTCAAACCATAAGGTGTCGTGCTCATCCTTACGAAAACATTTGGCCTTTCCTTTGCTCATCATCTCTTTTACCTCAGCAATCTCTTTGTCATCCTTCTGAGCTTCACGGATCTTTCCTAACAATGCAGACTGAACTTCCATTGCTGCAACAAAACCTTTGGGAACAATCTCCAATCGAAGTTCCCTGAAAATCCTCGGCTAACTCCTTTGATAATCCTCCGATTATGAGGGTATTCATCCTTGTTTTCTTTATGGTTGTATCCTATTTCTCCACAAAGCTTGTATGCACAAGGTTTCTTCATATCCTTTCCATAAGGCTTCAACTTCTGGGACACAAACCGAGACTTTAGCAAAGTCAACTTAAATTCTTCCCAAGTGGTTACTCTTTGCAATCCATTGATGGTTTGGTACATCCTCCACCAAATAGCAGCACCTCTTTCAAAGCACTGAAGAGCATGCTGGGCCATATCCTTTCTGACTATAGGTTTGTTCTCCATATGATCCTCCATGTTCTAAATCCATCGGTCTGTCTCCAATTGACTCATCGGTCCAGAAAATACAAGCTCATCTCCATTCATCCTCTAATGGGTCCATGGGTTTGGGGTGGGATAAGAGAGATCGAGAGGGATGCACACAATGCAAACAATAGTTTTGAAAAGACGGATTTTATTGTGGCTGTCGGAAAAAAACATCAAACAAATGACAGCTCACAATCGTCGCATCTAACGCAGGTATAAACAGGGTTTTGGGTCTTCTAAAGGTCTGTAGATCTTAACGTCATCAAACTCTTCAAGGCTTGGTCATGTCTCCGGTGGCTCCTTCTGATCATGCTTGTCCTTCTCAAGTTCTTTTGCCAGATCATCTCTGTTGTCCCAAAGTCTCTCATGGCGTCCTTCAATATTTCTGGAGTTACGTTCCAACTTCTGGTTTCAACATCCTTGACATGATCCATGGTCCTACTGTCCTCCAATTCCTGACGAATCTCCGGTATCTCGAGGTTTAGCTCCTCCAGCTTGGCTACTTTCAGCTTCTAGGTCATGAGTTTCTTCACGAAATACTTCTTTGTCAAATATAGCTTCCTGCATATCCATCTTAAACTTCTTCATGTAATACTCCAGATCCTGGTGATACACCGGCTAAGGTTAAATCTTCATCCTGCTGATAGGTGCTCCATCAGCCTTCTACCATCCAATCCTTCCATGCATATGCATGCTTAACTCAGCACGGTGAAAATAGCATAAGCAAACAATAACATCATGAATATCCATGTTTCTGCTCTTATTATTTTCATGAGCTATCATTCCATAGTTGATATCTCCTGCCTTAGGGTTTCCTTAACAAAAACTTTGAGTTTTCTAACTCTCCATGTTCCGGTCTTACTCCAATACACCTTGATCTCGGGTATTGATAACTTCCATAGTCCGTCAAATTCCATAAGCGTAACCTTGCTAGGTCATACAAATCCGGAAATTCTTCAAAGCCTTCAAATTCTCCTAGTCTTCGGAGTCTTCAACAGTTGTAGTTTCCATTTACACGGTAAAATCCTCTTCATTCCAAATGGTCTTAGTTACCCGATATCTTGTCTCCTTGGAGTGGTCTCATCAGTCAAATCTTCAAGGGGGTCAAAAGGGGAAAGGGGTATGGTCTCACTAAAAGGGAATATTTGAATAAGCTCAGAAGAGAAGAGAGGTAAAAGATCTTTTTGAAAAGAAAGTTGTAGAAAAATCTTTCCTATGGGCTTGTCGGTTTCTAGGGTCACGCCCTCTGATCAACATGTGCTCGATACCATCTTGTAGCGACCCGACCGAATGGATCAAGTCTCGTGGCTTAAGTGTCATCCTCGGATCGGTATGTTGACACACGCAAAGACTCGAGGATTTATAACAGAGGTAAATCACATGTATAAAGTAACGTAAATACTATTACCTCAATCCAAAATATAGCGGAAGCAACAAGGTTGTGGATTCCCATCAACACCAACGGCAAAGTTGACTGTAGAAATCGTAACCCTAACGTACCACTTACTGTCGTTCGAAAAGTCGCAACATGAAAAGTTGCAGCCAAAAACGGGTGAGCACATGATATCTTGACAATGTAACACATAGAGAGTAATGAAAGAATAAGCCTATACTACATGCATATATGGCTGGTGGAAAGCTCTATGGTTACATTTTTATGAAAAGCCAATTTTTCCTACGCAAAGGAATAAGTTTATTTAACTATCATGGTGGTTGTTAAACATTGAGAATGGTTGACAGCATCCTCAATCCCAATTAAAAGTACTCATTAACAACCCAACAATATTATTTAGAGTAACATGATGAGATCAACAGGATAATCCAAGTACTAGATACTCAAGATGTCCATAACCGGGGACACAGCTAACCATGATTAGTTTATACACTCTGCAGAGGTTTGAGCACTTTTCCCCACAAGACTCGATCGCCTCCGTTTGGTTTCTCGCACTACATGGTGTTTGAGAGACGGATGACCGAGACATAGTCTTTCAGAAGCACTAGCACCTTACATGTGGGTAGACCGTACCAACCTACATCCCCTACATCTGCTAGTCTACCCGTAAGAGTTCGCACAACTTAATCAACTATGCGAGCCCATAATGGCTTGTGGCTGCACACGGAAGTTTCTAGTTTGAATAATCTCATGATCCCTTTGAGCACAGGCGGTGGTCAGAAGAAATACAGCAAGTCTGATAGAAACCAGTGCCTCAATCCACCCGGATGTGTGTTTAAGTTGCCACCTTAAATAAACCATTAAATAATAATCTCACATCATCATGGATACACTCACCCAATCCACGTCTACTAGCATAGCATAGCATAATAAGCAAACATAGAAGTAACTCCTAAGGGTTTGATAATAAAACAGGTAATAGGTACTACCTCAATCTACTTCCCAAAAACCCACAATTTAATTAGATCCTAATCATGCAAGTGTTTGAGGATAGATCTAATGCATAAAAACTGGGTATGAGAAGAAGTATGATCAAAGTGTTACTTGCCTGCAAAGTTGATGAAGATGATTCACAGTCAAAACTCTTGATAGGTCTACTCGTCACACTCCAGTCAATCTATCGTAAGCAAGCAATAGTAGCCACACATAAGCAATCACTCAAAAGATCGGAAAGAACTAAGAAGACAATTCGGAAAAGCATCAAGACCAAGCAAATAACTCTTGCAACATAAAACAATTTCTAACAGTACCAAAATTATGTGAATTTGGCCTTATCAGAAAGTTTAGGTCAAGAGCTTCGATTTGCAAAAAGAATCAACTCAAACAGAGTTACGGAACTTAAGTTATGAACAAAAGAAGTTTGAAATCAAATCTGATCTAATTCAAATTTTAAATTTTCAAAAACATGTTTGAGTGGGATTACTGGATAGAGGCGATCCTAACGAAGAAGTGGGCGTTGGTTTCGTTGAATTCCGACTAACGAGCAAAATGTCATGAGGGTTTGAAGATTAGGGACTAATCTGTGAAGAAACTAATTACATACGGGTCCCTGGCAGAAAACTAAAATAAAACGAAAAGGCTATTTAGCGAACGTTCGCTAACGAACGGAAAAACCATTCGGTGCAAACCCTAACTAACGAACGTTCACCGAATAAGAAAAAAACACGTTTAGGAAAAAAACAAAAGGATCTGGATCCTTAGATCCAGATCGGACGGACGGGGAGGGGCGGATTTACGGCGATTGAGTCGCCGCGGCGGAGAAGATGGCGGCGCTACTACGGACGGGCGGCGGCTCGGTGGGTCTCGGCGTCGGCGAGGGCATCGGCGCTTCGGCCGTGGCGGTGACGATGGTGGTGGCGGCAGCGCTCGGGGTGGCGGGGTGGAGCGGGGCGACGGCGGCGAGGCTCGGTGGCGGTGGCAACTCCGGCGAGGGAGTGGCGGCGGATGCGGACTCCGGTGGCTCCGGTTTCGAGGGAAACGGGGTCGGGGCCTCGGGTTTTATGGAGGAGAGGCGGCGAGGTGACGTGCGGGAGGGGGCAGAGGAGAGGCGGAGCGAGGAGTCCGCCGGCGTACGGCGGCGGCGGCGCTCCCGTGCTGACTCGGGAGACCGAGCGGAGCTCGGGGACGAGCAGGGGTGGGCTGGGCCACGGCCTGGCTGGGTTGACTGGGCCGGCCCAGAGAGAGAGAGAGAGCAGTGCTGGGCTTCGGCCTGGCACTGTTCGAAGAGTTTTTTTATTTAAAACAAAATTTCACTGAACTAAAATAATAAAAACAAAATAATTAAAACTTTTATATAGGCATATTATATATCAAAATTTTCAGAAAAAGATTTTCTACATCATGAACATTTTTATAATGCCAAATAAAATCCACACAAATTCATATAATTCAAAGAGTGCTACTGGTCTAATAAAATTCAATAAAAAACATTTTAAAAATACAAAAATTAATTCAAATTTATTTCTCTCCATTTTTCTGATGTAGGGAATCATGTTACCCTATTTTCCATATATTTTATTTTTGGAGAAAAATAATTTGAGTAAAACTCAAATAACTCCAAATTGAAAATAAATTCAAAAGAACTTTGAATTTTAATTCTTTGAAACTCCCAACTCATATTTCATATGTTTTGAAGAAGTCATTTTATCTTCGCTCGTGAAAATCATTGAGTTGCATAAAGTTTCAGAATTGGAAATATTCTCAAATGAAATTCAAATATTTTCAACACCCCTTGTCATTTTAAATAAATGGAAGAAGTCATGGCATCTTCTCTCCAGGGTTTTGTGGTGAAAAGAATTTGAATTCACGGAGAGCATACAAAAATGAAAGTTTGGGAAAGTCCTTTTATTCCCTCTCATTTAACTTTCAAAAGTTTCAAATTCACTCACTTTCAGTCAATCAATCAAACAATCAATCAAAACTATCTATTTGTTTATAACATTCAAAATTTAGAATTTTGGGATGTTACAGATCCGATGGTCAAAGGGTTGCAAACTTCATTTCTTGGGAAGCTTCAACGTTGCCAGCAAATTAAAGCCTGGTTAGGGTTTACGGTTCAAGGGCTAGGGACTGCATGGATTGTTTTTTCTTTAGCTGTCTCTGTTCCAAAATAAGTGTCAACTATAGTAGTAGTACAACTTTGTACTAAAGTTTGCATAAAGTTGAGACACTTATTTTCGAACGGAGGGAGTACATATTGGCTATGATCTGTCAATCATTGAGATGCAATATCAGGCATGTTAGTCTCCTTTGTATTTGATGAAATGTTGCAATGGGGCAACCTTGGACGCAAGATACACGAAACAGAAGCTGGAAGCTTCATAGCATTGTAAAAATTTATCTCGCTGAGAAATTATAGTACGTACTATACTAGTACTATGTAAAGAGTTGGGTGTCGCACGGTGTCCAGAAAATATGGTGATAGTGTGAGGTGGGCCATGTAATCACTGAGCCTGCGTGTTTTCACTACTTTTGCACTCCTCCGCTGTAAGAATGGAGAAAATTGTAATCTAGTACCTCATTTCGCCGAAGCGTGGGACATCCAGAAGTCATACCACCTCAGTAATAATGACCAATGAGCCGTCAAATCACATAGACCCAGCAGTAAGTTGGACGGACGAAGCAACCATCGTTCTTGAATCTGCTTCTCCCTTCAACGCAGGCGCCAGTGAGAGGTCGCGTCCGCTCTGCCCGGGCATGAATGCGTCATCGATTCTTTCGAGCAGCACTGACCATTTCGGGCGGGAAGTGCGCGTGGGCGATGGAGGGGCTTTGGGTGGGCCAGGCTGGTCAGGAGCGGGCGTGGCAGCTGTCCCGACTGGACGCCCGGAAACGAGAGGATGCACCGACTCTCGCAGCTAAATCGTACACTACACACCATCTCTCTGTAGGAGTAGGTCAATGTGTCGCTCTCTCTGACACACACATATGTTGTTGAACACACACACACGCGCGCGCGCGCACATGCACGCACAGGTTCATAGAATAGGAATATCGTGCAAGTGCGAAGCTACAGGAAGTGAGATGCAAATGGAGTACGTACAAGAAGAGAAGAGGTTACGAACATTCCATCAAACCTAGACTGAGGAGCAGTACTCCCTCTGTCTAGGTGTTAAGTCATCATACAAAAATCATATATTCCCAAAATGTTTAGGCGTCGTCCATTAACTTCGCATCTCAATCCCCTCCTGTCCTCGTTGCTAGCGAGCGTTGTTACTTTACTCTGTCTTGTTATCTCCCCCGGAAACCCAATGCATGGAGCGCAACTACGTGTTGATTAGTCAAGAAATCAAAGTCGGCTTGCATGCGAGTTAATACGTGGCCCTGCATGGTAGCTAAAACGACATCTCTTAGTTGTTGTGATTAGTTGTTGCATTTAGAGACAGAAATCAGGGTTTGATTGGAGGAAGGACCGATCAAGTTTCTCCTTCTCCTCCAATCTGCTTGCACCTTTGTCCCGCTGCACCTTCTAATGTGACTTACACCTAGACGGAGGAAGTAGTACAAGATACGGTGGCACACTGACTTAGGTCGAATACACGTGCCCAAAAATATTGGAAGAGAGCAAAGTGTACAAACTAAATAATTAAAATAGTAAAATGCATTGTTGGTTATTGAACTTATCCTATAAGTTCATTTTGTTCACTGTACTCAAGAATACGGTCGATACGGTCGCTATATACGTGATGAGGTGATTATACGGTCACTGCGAGAAAGCACGGGGGCTTGGTTCGAACCCTAGACCTCGCGCTTTATACGGCCAAACAGGCTAATGAGCTACACCAACCTCCAATTGTGATTAACTAGTGGCAAATATAGTTTTCTACCTTTAGTAGCGGCACATGCATGCAGCTTGCAGCTTGCTGTGCATGCACACGCACTAGCACGGACTCAAGTCGCACGCTGACCTCTATTGTTGCAAGTTCGTGCAGTACCTCGCCTTTTGTTAGCCGTTCCCATTGTTGACCCTGCCACCTGAGGTCGTCGACTCGTTGCTCTAGCACTACGCCAAGTCCGAGCTCTCGATGCTTGTGGCGCAACGCATACGAACTCCATCTGCGTGAGCTGACATGGCCATCAATGATGATTATGGTGACGCCTACACTAGGTCGCTCTACTCGCCTTGTGCGCACGATTGTCATGCGGCTGCCGAAGTACAACCCTGCAGCCTCAACTTCGTCGTCGGTCGCCGGTGTGTGCATGATGTGTGCTAACTAGTGTGTGTCTACCTGCTGCATGCTAGTGTGCGAGTGCATGCATGCGTATTGTGTGCATGTTATAATAAGGATTCACTTAAATAGTACGTGAGCGAACAAAGGGATCAATTGGACAGTGTTCACAAGCAGTAGCGAGATGTGTGAGGTAAGATACACCGCTGGCGCTTTTAATTTTCCTTATTAATTTGTTTGTTTCACCCTCCGACTAGTGGGACCCAACATACTACATGGAGAGAGGTAAGGTGACTAATACTGCATTATTTCTGTACTACCAACACTGCTTTAAATCCCAAAAGGCCTTACCACCAGAGCCACATGACACAATTATGATTTAAATCCCAATGACTCCCACGCAAAAAAAACACGACATACTTGTTGCACGAATGCAGGAATGTATAAAAGGTTATTTTCCTCTCATTAAACATAACGTGAGGGTGCTGTAGCTGGTTAGCCTGTTCGCTCATCAAACTTGAGGTCTCGGGTTCGATAACCCCACTTGAGCATAATTTTTTATTTTTTCGACTTCTTTCTTCCACCCAATGACAGGTAGGCCCCGCATGACAAAGAGAGAAAGTGATCTGGGGCGGTGCTAGGAGGATTCTTTGACTGGTCAAAATGGATGGATACGGAGCTATACGATCTCGTGGTGATCGTATAATCACCTCATCACGTATACGCTATAGCCTCGGCGCTTGTTTTCTAGGGTTTGCACTCTTCACACTCTCTCTCCACTATATGTATACACGCTGGAGCCTCATTGTTTGTAGTTGCTCTCTTCACACTCTCTCACCCTCTCCAAATCTAAACAAGACTTCGTTGGCCTCTCTCTCTCCCCTCACCGCTGGTCAAAGAGCCGGCAGGATCCTTTCGCCGGGAAGGGAAGGAGGCTTAACACTGTCGCCGTCGGCGAGGGAGGGATTGCACTACCGGCGCAGCTGTTCTCTTTCACCCAACGGCGGCGCGGGAGGGCCTCCGACCCCTTCTTCCTCGCCGCCGTACATAGTGTGGGTAGAACGGCCTCCGGTCGCCCACCAAACCACACCCCAAGAACCTTAAGGTATAATTTACTTATTCCACATGCATTGCTCTAGCTGCATGCGGGCTTTTTCCGCTTCTGCACTCGAATCTAGGTGTTGGATCAAACAGGAAAGTAGTGGGGAAAGTTGTATAGCATGAATCTAGGACGCGGTTCAAAGAGGAAAGGAAGGGGGGAAAGTTGTGGGGAAATTTGTATAGCATGAATCTAGGACGTGGTTCAAAGAGGAAAGGAAGGGGAAAGTAGTGGGGAAAGTTGTATAGCATGAATCTATGACGTGGTTCAAAGAGGAAAGGAAGGGGAAAGTACTAGTACAGACTGGCTATCTAGCACCTACGTTGGTCGAAAAGGGAAAACAAAGACAAACGCAGTACGCACATCTATAAGGAACTGATCTTTTTGTTTTGGGGGACAAGGCTGTAGAGTTTGAGCAGGACTAGATTTGCTGCCCTCACATAGGGAAAGGTGTCTAAAGATAACAAAATTGGGACCAACACAAATATGCTCCCTGGTTGTTTGTTCTTTGTTGCAACGGACTGTGCATCACCCATTTATACATCGGTAGATGCACATGGTGCTGGTGCGTCCACTATCCCGTGCAACTCTTTAGCTGTTGTTAATCTAAGGCCCTGTTTGGTTAACAAGTCCTAGGACTTTTTTTAGTCCCAACTAAAAAGTCCCTAGTCCCTACCTGCTTGGTTCCAGGGACTAAACATGGACTAGAGGTTATTAAATGACATGCTAAAAGACCATGTTACCCCTAGTAATGAACTAACAGAGATAAGGTGCGATGCGGGGCCGGGGCAACTGTTGGAAAAAGTCCCCAAAAGACTCTCCCTCGGACCCTTCTTTCTTTAGTCCCAAATGCCCACTTTTAGTCCCTAAAAGTCCCTCCTGTTTGGTTTAGATGGGACTGAAAGGGACTTTTTTAGTTCCTACACCAAAATGTACCTGTAAACAAACACCCTCTAATAATGCCGCTAGAAAATTGATGCAATGCCACAGTTAAAAGCAAATTACATGTTTAACGAATTTTATTGTTAACATAATCTCTCTGTTAATATAAATCAATGCCACCGTTTGAGAAATGTTACTGTCTTGCTTTTTTTCCCATTTAGATAAGTTAGATGCTTCTTTTTGTTGGCTTCTGTGTCATCCACTGTTATTGACCACTAGTTGTTTCCTTTGCACCTCTGTGTAAACAGGGTTATCTACTTCACCTCGTTGCTATTGTGAACTTTTGTTGCACTGCAAAACACTTTTGTTTCAAGAGTGTTTTGTGCAGTTCAACCAAAATGTCACACTGACAACGTTGCTTGATTGCTTGATCTTAGTGGAACTGCATAAGAGGAGATCTGACTTCCTATCCGTGTTGGCAAATTTGGTTCAGATCTTCTTCTTGTGAGTTGTTTGAATTCCGCGTCATGAGAGGTCAGTACTAGCCTTCTTTCACATGATTGTGGAGTGTGCTTTCATATGTTGTGCTACTTATACAGTATTGTTGCTTGATTTTAGTGAACTGCACAAATGGAGACAAGACTTCCAATCTGTATGTGCACCGTAATATCCCATTGAGGTAAGATAAGGATATTTCACAACTGTTGGCCTATATTTTGCCACTTTCATCAGAAAATTAATGCCGTTGTTTAGTGCTATACTTGTGCTCCCTAATTGACATTCCAAATCTTACATTGAAGGCAAAGCTTGTCTGTTATTGAACCAAGTGATGAAAGGGAAGAACAAGCGGAAGAAAAACAAAAATCAACTCCAAAGTCTGTAATCAAATCAGAATAAGCGTGATGACACAAGTAATGATATAGTTTTGCATCTTAATTTATTGCTATGGCTAGAATGAGCAATTGTTTTGCCACTCTTAATTTAATATTTAATTATCTCTACTTGTGCAAACAGGGATCTTCTTTGAAAATAACATATATTTTAGTGGAACTGCACAAGAAGATGTTGGAAACATTAAACTAATCAAGGAGTGCATAGTAATCATGGCAACCACAGTAGCTAACAACAGATGGTTCCGGAGAAGTGCTTGATCTGTATGCTCTACACAATAAGCCTCCTGACAAAGGTTGGTACTCGCCCACGGATTCCATCCATATGATTGAGCTTTGTCATCTCTATTGGTGTTGTGCTACTGTTTAGATACTGTGATGAGAAAGTGGGATTGTCCTTGAGAAGTGCTTCATCTGTGCTGTTTTAAATTTTTCCTTTCTTTTTTTCGAGCAAATAGGGATGCTAGCATTTGTCCTCTTGTCTTAGCACAACAGGATCATCCTCCTCTGAAGAAGAATATGGAGTACATGAAGTGACTAGTTCCGGTTATGCCAGGATGAAGAAGCCCAGTCTATCTTCTCATTAGAAGGAGCAGTTGAAGGATGGTTACATTACACCCCACAAGACCAAACTAACTTCAGCTCAGAAATACTCACAGATCTCCATATTTTTTGCTATGATGCGCAAGTACATTGTTGTTCTAGGATTCTTTCTGATGAGTTCCATTTTTTTACAAGTGTGCTCTACATGGACCATGTAGGTGCTGTTTAAACTGTCAATTCATAGTACAGTTTGCTTTATAGTATCACTTTTTTTGTATTTGTGCAAACAGGGGTGCTCTACTTGATTTCAATGGGAACTGCACAAAATGTTCATGAATACATCGAATCATTCATTTCCACCACAAGAAAGGAGGTGCCGATATGTTCAAGGCGTTGCAACATATAAAGGCGAAATCATACAAGCTACGCGCGAATTTGGTCGATTTTGGTGGAACTGCATAAAAAGAACAGCTGGTTTATTTAGCACGAGGTGCCATGTCAATGTCCGAACTGATGGCAAACCCTACCCATTCCACAATCGTAGGCATTTGATATTTTGGAATGGGAAACCTTGTCAAAGTTTGCTCATTGATGTATGCAAAACAACACGCATTTGACATTTTGGAATGGGAAAACCTTGTCAAATTTTGCTCATTGATGTTAGCAAGAAGACATGCATTTGATATTTTCGAACGGGACGCCCTTTGTTGTCAGCAGCAGCATCGATCGATTTTTTCTTTATTCTTTAGTTGTGAAGTAAATATTGGCTCTGACATGTGAATGGCTGAGATGCATAGTCATCGATTGTTTTGAATGTTCTCTATGAATTGCCACGCCTGCGTGTTTGATTGCAATGTACAGGAACGCTAAAAAGCTGCTCAAACTCTTTGTACTCCCTCTGTTCCTTTTTACTTCGCATATTAGATTTCTTTCAAGTCAGTTAATTTTACATTATGAATGTTCATACTTTTTCTATAAGATTGGTCAAAGTAGAGATACTTTGACTGCAGACAAAACTTGTATATAGACTAAAAAGGATCGGAGGGAGTACATGTGAAACTGCCGCAAACGAGGTGATCACCTTGGGAATAATGCTAGTACGTACTGTTTTGCATGTTCATCCAATGCTAGTGATACAAGAATTTGAACTAATCAAACTAAATTCATTCATACACGGTCGGATTTCATATAAACATGCCGAATTTCATTACATTTCATACATTGTTCAACTAAAAAGGGGTGCGCTGGAGGTATAATTAATTAACCGAAGCTACCCACCCGTGTCCAGCTGAGCCGAATAGAAGCTTCTTCTCCAGCGGACTGAGCTTCAGTGACTTAACTGCAGGTGCAGTTGCGTAAATGACATGTGGCCCAGATGCCTGTTGGGCCCACGTGTCAGTGACCCAACGCACAAATTATAATCAAGCAGCATCCTTCTCCAACATAGCTCTCCAACTCCACGTCGCCGCCAAGAAGCTAATCGGCTGTCAATGGTCAACCCGCCTAGCTTGGCTTCAGTCGGAGGGTAGCAGTGGTGGCCTTACTTGGACCCGAGCAGCGGCGACCTACCGTGTTATACTCTTCCTCCTTTTCTGTGTGGCGCGGCCTCGTTGGCAGCGGGGTGGGGCCTCGACGGAGCCGGGATGTCCTCTGTCTCATTGCCGGCGGGGCGGTGCCTCGGCAGAGCTGGGGAAATCCTCCCCGTTGTTGCCGGCAGGGTGAGGCCTCGGCTGGGCTGGCGATGTCCTCTGCCTCGTTGTTGGCGGGGCAGGGCCTCGACGGAGTAGGGTCTCGCCGAAGCCGGCGAGGTCCTCCGCCTCAGTGCCGGCGGGGCAGGGCCTCAGCGGAGCCCGCGATGTCCTCTGCCTTGTTGTTGGCGCGGCTGGTCCTCGGCGGAGCAGGGCCTCATCGAAGCCGGCGAAATCCTTTGCCTCGGTGCCGGCGGGGCAGGGCATCAGCGGAGCCGACAGTGTCCTCTGCCTCGTTGTTAGTGCCGCGGGGCCTCGACAGAGCAGGACCTCGTTGATGCCAACGGAGCGGGGACTCGTCGGAGCCGACATTGTCCTCTGCCTCGTCCTCAGTCTCGCCAAACAGCGCCTCGTCCGCTTCATAACCCTCTTTGTAGGCGGCCGCAGCCTCCGCCACCCGCATGCGGTACCGCCAGCGCTCGAGGCGGCCCTCGCGGGCAGAGCAGTACGAGTCGAGCAGCGCCTCCTGCTCCACCTGCTTCGTGGCGATCTGCTCATCCGCCTGCAGGTGCTCCTGGAGGAGATGGTAGTTGTAGGCGGCGTGAGCCTGCGCCTCCCGGAACTGCTCCTGACGCTTCTGCCTCACCATGTCCATGTATTGGGCACGGGCCTCGCCGACGGTCATGGTGCAATGCACCAGCGAGGATGGCGCGGAGGAGGGGGTTGGCGCCGGATCGTCGACTACCATGTTCTCCATTGGCATGTCGTCGCCCTCCGGCTCCCTGCCAGCCAGCCAGTCGGCAACAATGGCTGCCATCTCCTTGTGGTCCCATCCCGAAGAGCGCTGGAGCGCGAGGAAGACATGGTGGGCAGTAGTGGTGTGGACAGGAGAAACGGAACAGAGGCGGATGACTGCGGCTATGGCCAGCGCAGCAGTTTATATAGCAATGGTGGGCGGTCAAGGGACGGACGTGTGCCGCCGGAGTAGCCGCCTCGGCAACCGCGTATCATTAATGTGGGCGGCAGACGGACGGACGGATGACACTTGTGTTGTTTGAAGGCGAAGCAATCGCCTGCACTAGGAAGCGGGGTGGGCATCGCTGACTGTTTCGGGCGGAAAGCACGCATGGGCGAGGGAGGCGGTCTGGGTGGGCCCGGGCAGTCAGACTCGTGCTTGGCAGCGGTTCGGTCCAGCAGTCGGACACGCTGGCTCGCCAGCGAGCTCGCCGAGCTGAGTGACGACAATCAGACGATCGACGTAGCTTCCGAGCAGAGCGGCGCCATCTGTTCGAGCCGGTTCATGTCGTGTTCACCATAGAGCAGGTGCGGCCGCACTTCGACGCCCTAATGGCGGAAGAGCTACCAGCGCAGGAGGACCTGTGCTGCAACCTCCGTCTCCTCAACGAGCACCGGTGAACAAGCGAACGACAATGTCGTCGCGGACATGTGGCCCTATGATCCTGGCTTCCTGAATGAGCAGTGGGCACTGTATCAGACCATCCATAGGGCCCGCGAGGCCCTCTCCATCGTCCTTTGAGTTGTTGCGCTCGTCGTGGCGCCGTCGTCTCGCGTTGTCAACATGGTCAACGGACATGAGGAATGAGAAGATGACTTTACTTGGAGAGGATGACAGTGGGGACCCACCAGGGCCATAGCTGCACGTACGCAAGTGCCTCCTTATTATATACAACTATCATTTTTTTTGCTTCCTCCTGGTTTCCTGACATCATGGTCCCACACCATTATCAACCTATGTAGTCAATAAACGAGAGAATTGCTCAAGGAGCGGCCGACAGCTGGTACCAAGCAGCTCGAGAAGTATTTTTGTTTATTAGGTGTGAGCACTGTAGAGTTTTTCTTGAGCGATGTTTTCATTGTTGTTCAGAGGAGAGCAGGGTAATAACTAGGCGGGATGTGGCCCGTCTAGCCCAGGCCAGATATCCTGCCCAAATATTAATTTTTTTCAAGCTGAAAATGGCTAGCCCAGCTATACTTTTTTTAGGAATGCCAGGCAAGGTCAACTTGTTATTCTCCACCCCGCTGGGCTGCAAATCTTTCCTAGGAGGGATTCATTAAGCTTAACAAGAAAATGGGCTTTAAGAAATAATAAATGGGATCTAATAATAAAAACTGGGCAGTAAATATAAAAAATGCACCAAACACGTAATTAGTTTTAAAAATATATTTTTTGCATCTTGAAAATTTTAATTTCATTAATTGTTGCACGCGCAATATTTTGTTGGATTTTTACATAATACAAATTTATTTTGAAATTGTATTTAATCTGACTAGAAATTTCGGGATAAAAATATTTTGGATCCCATCAAAATGTGGGAAATTTTATTGAATTCTATTTGAGCGGTTGGTTGAAATTATTAATCATTTTCCTAGCTAGAAAATGGGTTGTACTTTTAACAAACTATAAATGGGCCGTAGTAAATTCCATTAGAATTCAAAAATGGGATGTACATTCTTACAAATCACAAATGGGCTATATGTTCTCTGCCACACACTTGTGGGCCTACTAAGTTTATGTGTCCCCTACAAAAAAGTAAGTTGACGCGTATGCAAGGCTTTGTCAACTTAGTCAATATAAACGATTCTAGCTGCAGTGATCGTACGATGTCCATCCAACGGTCGTCGTGCTTCTTCAACCTCTGGTCTTCTTGCTCCAGCCGCCCAAACCAGCGTAGGCCGTGTCGCCTGCTCCTGCCTCCCGTGTCCGGCTGTGCTGCCACCGTTGGCCATGCCATCCCACTATACTCACTCGCACCTCCTGTTATTCTCCGGCGACGGCAGCCTGACATTGTAGCTGAAGCAGTCAACCCACGTACTCCCCTCCGCGTGGGCATCCACTGTCGCGTCTTCCCCGACTCCGCGTCATTCCCTTCCTAGGCCTCACTGTCGTCCACTGCCTTGGTGCTCTCGGCGCGGCGTAGTCAACGTGGTCAACGAAGGACAGCCATCGGAAGAGGACTTTAGCGGTGAGGCTGATAGCTGGACCCACCAGCTACATCTTCTAACACAAGGAAGTGCCTCCTTATTACTCGCAAAATAAAAACGATTCCTCCCCCTGACAGCTGGGACCGAGCAGCTATATCTCCGCACACAAGGAAGTGCGTCCTTATCCTCCCTGACCGCTGGGACCCACCCGGTCAAAGCGTACGTAGTGTTGTCTGTCTGGTCACGAACATGTACGTACATACTGGTTGATCGGTCTCTCTGCAAGTATGAACTGTAGCCGAGTAAGTAGTGGCACGTGTCGTTGTAGAGCACCCGACATAGCAATTCACGTAGTCCCTTCTAAGTCATGTACGCGTACATACAGCCATAGGGCAAAAAATACGGCCACATACGTACATACGGGCGGGATCTCGAGCGCGTACTCGCGCATATATATATACGGACGGACAGGGATTGTGTACATGGAGAGGCAACGGATAGCAACAACGACGTCCTGTTCATCGGGCAGCGAACCGACTGGGTTGGAACGGAGAAACAATGTCCTGTTCATCGGGAGGCAACCGACTGGGTTGGAATGCGTCCTGTTCAACGGGAGCCAACTGGCTTGGATGGAACAACCGAAACTGGGCCTGGCGTACCGCAGAATGGAGGAAACGGTCTTGTGTTCGGCCAGGCACGGTCGAAACAGGATCATGTTCATCGGGAGGGGTTTGGCGTACCGCAAAACAGAGGAAACTAACTTCTCTTGGACCTCCTATGGTCGAAACGGGGTCCTATTGATCGGGAGGGGTGTGGCATACCACAAAATGGAGGAAGCGGACTTGTGTTGGAGCGCTACGGTCGAAACGAGAGTCCTATTCATCGGGAGGGGTGTGGCATACCGCAAAACGGGACTCCACAGGATACTGTTCATCTCCACCGTCGACTGCCTCCACGGGCTACTGTTCATCCACCGTTGACCTCCTCCAGCCTCCACGGGCTCCCGTTCATCCAGCCTCCACCGCTCCTCCACCAGCTACTGTTCAACCAGCCCTCTCCACGGGGTCCTATTCAACCACCCCTCCACGGGCTACTGTTCATCCAGCCCTCCACTGGCTACTATTCAACCAGCCCTCCACGGGGTCCTGTTCATCCAGCCCTCCACGGGTCCTGTTCATCCAGCCCTCCATGGGGTCCTGTTCATCTAGCCCTCCACGGGGTCCTGTTCATCCACCCCAACCGTCTCGATTGATCGGGGTCCTGTTCATCCATGCCCCACCGGGAACTGTTCATCCAACCCCCCCCCCCCAACAACGCTCACTGTTCATCAAGAGGCAGCATCAATCGGCTTCAGTTAGCAGCAGTAGCGGAGGAATCACTCGAGTTCAGTTAATAGCAAGGGATCGATCGGGGTTCAGTAACGTAGCTAGTGCAATCGCTCAGGTTTAGTTAGAGTGCAACGCCTCGCACACACGCGCGTACGTGTACGAGAGAAACGCGCAAACCTCCATGCATCGCTCGGCCCCGACCACCCACCGTAACTGGGAACTCCCCGATATTTTCCTCGCCCTCGCTTCTACCACAGTTTTTTCCGTCATGGACGGCCCAAAGAATGTCATGCAGCTGCGTCTCCATCCCGCCCAGGACAAAAAGCCCATTTTCTGTCATGCTTTTTTGTCATAGAAGTAGGAGCCCGCCACATCTATAGTGATACCGGGTTTTTTCACAATTATCGTCATAGAAGTGTCATAAGCATGACAGGAAAAAATTCGTTCGGCCCAAAATGTCACGGATGTGTCTTTTTTTGTAGTGCTTGAGATCACGGGAGAGGTCCATGATCATGAGGTGATTGGCGTTGAGTCCATGCTCCACCATCCCCTTGCACCGAAAGACATCCTGCTCCATAGCTTTGAGCCTAGCCTCCATAGTTCCTGTCCCTTTGGGACCTTACACATCGTGGATGTGGAGCAACCCCTCATGCATCTAGATGACCTGAGGGTGCTGCACCACCTCCCGCAGATATGGGTTGATGATGTTCTTGAAGAAATTGTTCTTAGAAGAGCTTGAGGTGGCCATGGTAGATGGGATCTGACAGAAAACAACAAGGAAAAGAAAATATAAGAATTCTCCCGATATGGTGATCAACAGGTTCGGGGAGTATATGAAGATTTTTTTTATCTTGGGAAACAAGCAAGCTGTAGAAAAACGGAGTCCGGAAGGTACCCCAGGTGGGCATAACCCACCTGGGCACGCCTCGCTTGCCAGGCGTGCCCTGGTGTCTTGTGCCCACCAGGGTACGCTTCCTGGAAGTTTCTTATTTTCCTATTTTTCTAAATATTCCAAAACGGACAAAAAATATTTTTGCGGATTTGTTAGAGTCCGTTTACTTACCGTATCACGTACCTCCTTATTTTCACGATTTTGGAGTGTTCCGGAAGGACTCCTTTATGTGTTCTTGCGTTGTCAAAGTTTGGATAATATTACGTTCAACATTAGTGGGTGTACCTGAGATATAATGTTTTGTTCGTTGCACGTTAACAACCTTCGGGTTAGTACCTTTCGCATTATTTATTTTGATGGCTCTAGACCGATAAACCTCCTCGATAACATAGGGTCCTTCCCATTTTGAGTGGAGTTTTCCTGCAAAGAATCTGAAATGAGAATTGTACAAAAGAACATATTCTCCGACTTTAAACTCGCGCTTTTGGATTCTTTTATCATGCCATCTTTTAACTTTTTCTTTAAACAACTTAGCATTTTCATAAGCTTTGGTTCTCCATTCATCTAAAGAGCTAATATCAAATAACCTCTTTTCACCAGCAAGTTTGAAATCATAATTGAGTTCTGTGATTGCCCAATAAGCTTTATGTTCTAACTCAAGAGGCAAATGACAAGCTTTTCCATAAACCATTTTATAAGGAGACATACCCACAGGATTTTTATATGTTGTTCTATAAGCCTAAAGTGCGTCATCTAATTTCTTAGACCAATTCTTCCTGGGCCTATTGACAGTCTTTTGCAAAATTAATTTTATTTCTCTATTGCTAAGTTCAACTTGACCACTAGACTCATGATGATAAGGTGATGCAATTCTATGGTTAACATCATACTTGGCAAGCATTTTATGGAAAGCGCCATGAATAAAGTGTGAACCACCATTAGTCATTAAATATCTAGGGACTCCAAACCTTGGGAAAATAACTTCCTTAAGCATTTTAATAGGGGTGTTGTGATCAGCACTACTGGTTGGAATAGCTTCTATCCATTTAGTAACATAATCAACAGCAACCAAAATATGTGTATACCCATTAGAGGAGGGAAAAGGTCCCATGTAATCAAATCCCCAAACATCACATGGTTCAATAGCAAGTGAATAGTTCATAGGCATTTCTTGACGTTTACCGATATTACCTATTCTTTGACATTCGTCATAAGATAAGACGAACTTACGGGCATCCTTGAAGAGAGTAGGCCAATAAAATCCAGATTGCAATACCTTGTGAGCAGTTCTATCTCCAGCATGATGTCCTCCATAAGCTTCAGAGTGACATTTCCGTAGGATTTGTCCCTGTTCATGCTCAGGTACACAACGTCTAATAATACCATCTACTCCTTCTTATAAAGATGTGGGTCATCCCAAAAGTAATGTGTTAAATCAATAGAAGAATTTTTTTCTTTTGTTGGTATGTAAAGCTAGGTGGTAAATATTTAGCAACAACGTAATTTGCATAGTCAGCATACAAGGAGTACCATGAACAACATTTATTGCAGCCAACTGCTCATCAGGAAAACTATCATCAATAGGTAGTGGGTCATCAGGCATATTTTCAAACCTAGATAAGTTATCAGCTACGAGGTTCTCAGCTCCTTTTCTATCAATGATATGTAAATCAAATTCTTGTAACAAGAGAACCCATCGAATAAGTCTAGGTTTAGCATCTTTCTTTTCCATAAGATATTTAATAGCAGCATGATCGGTGTGAACAATTACTTTTGAATCAACAATATAAGGTCTAAATTTATCACAAGCAAACACCACTGCTAGGAATTCTTTTTCAGTAGTAGCATAGTTTTGTTGAGCACTATCTAGAGTTTTGCTAGCATAATGAATACCATTCAGTTTCTTATCAACTCTTTGTCCTAGAACAGCACCAACAACATAATCACTAGCATCACACATAATTTCAAAAGGCAAGTTCCAATCAGGTGGTTGAACAATAGGTGCAGAAATTAAGGCTTTCTTGAGTGTTTCAAAGGCTTCTAAACAATCATCATCAAAAACAAAAGGAATATCCTTTTGCAAAAGATTCGTAAGAGGCCTAGAAATTTTAGAAAAGTCTTTGATAAATCTCTTGTAGAAACCAGCATGACCTAAGAAACTACGATACCTTTTATATCTTTAGGACATGGCATTTTCTCAATTGCATCAACCTTAGCTTTGTCCACTTCAATACCTCTTTCAGAAATTTTATGACCTAAGAAAATGCCTTCATTAACCAAAAAGTGGCACTTCTCCCAATTCAAGACGAGATTTGTTTGTTCACATCTCTCCAAAACTCGATCAAGATTGCTAAAACAATCATCAAAAGATTTCCCATAAACAGAGAAGTCGTCCATGAAAACCTCAACAATCTTTTCACAAAAGTCTGAGAATATAGCAGTCATACATCTTTGAAAGGTAGCAGGTGCATTACATAAACCGAAAGGCATACGTCTATAAGCATAGGTTCCGAAGGACCAGTAAAAGTGGTTTTTTCTTGATCAGGTTGAGAAACAGGTATTTGTGAAAAACAAGAATATCCATCAAGGAAGCAAAAATGTGTGTGCTTAGATAGTCTTTCAAGCATTTGATCAATAAAAGGCAGAGGGTAATGATCTTTTCTAGTTGCTTTGTTTAATTTTCTAAAATCAATTACCATTCTACAACATATAACAATTCTTTGCGGAATAAGTTCATTCTTATCATTAGGAACAACAGTTGTACCTCCTTTCTTAGGGACACAATGAACATGACTTACCCATCTACTATCAGCTATAGGGTAGATTATACCTGCTTCCAGAAGTTTTAATATTTCCGTTCTTACCACTTCTTTCATATTCGGATTTAACCGACGTTGGTGATCAACAACGGGTTTAGCATCAGGTTCCATATTAATTTTGTGCTGACATAGAGTGGGACTAATGCCCTTTAAATCATCAAGAGTATATCCAATAGCAGCTCAGTGCTTCCTTAGAACTTTCAATAATCTTTCTTCTTCATGTTCTGAAAGGTTAGCACTAATAATAACAGGATATATCTTCTTTTCAACAAGATAAGCATATTTCAAAGTGTTTGGCAATTGTTTTAATTCAAACACAGGATCACCTTTAGGTGGAGGAGGACCTCCTAGAGTTTCAATAGGCAAGTTTTTTTAAGCAGAGGACGTTGTTCAAAGAAAATCTTATCTATTTCATTTCTTTCATGCATATGTAAATCATTTTCATGGTCTAGCAAATATTGTTCTAAAGGATCAGTAGGTGGTACAGCAATAGAAGCAAGACCAATTTATTCATCTTTACTAGGAAATTCTTTTTCATGAAGCTTTCTACTAAACTTGGAAAAATTAAATTCATGAGACTCATCACCAAAACTAACACCGACATTTACTCACATTCGATTTTAGCATTAACGGTGTCAAGAAAGGTCTACCAAAGATTATGGGACAAAAATCATCTTGTGGGGAACCAAGAACAAGAAAATCAGTAGGATATTTTATTTTCCCACACAAGACTTCAACATCTCTAACAATCCCAATTGGCCATATAGTGTCTCTATTAGCAAGTTTAATAGTAACATCTATGTCTTCTATCTCTGCGGGTGCTATGTCATTTATAATTTAGTGATATAAAGAATAGGGAATAGCACTCACACTAGCACCTATGTCACATAAACCATGATAACAGTGATATCCTATTTTAACTGAGACAACGAGGATGCCAACAACAGGTCTATGTTTATCGTTTTTATCAGGTTTGGCAATTCGAGTAGCTTCTTCACAGAAGTAAATAACATGCCCATCTACAATTTCTTCCAAGAGAGCTTTAACCATAGCAATACTAGTTTCCACTTTAATTTGTTCATCAGGTTTAGGTGTTCTAATGTAACTCTTGTTGACCATAGTTGAAACTTTAGCATGTTCCTTTATCCTAACAGGGAAGGTGGTTTCGCAATATAAGCAGAAGGAACAACTGGATCAACATTGTAAAGTATAGTTTCTTATTTAACTGGTACCGGTTCTTTTATTTCTTCTTTAATAGGTGGGTGATATTTAAACCACTTCTCTTTAGGGAGATCAACATGAGTAGCAAATGATTCACAGAAGGAAGCTACTATCTCAGAGTCAAGTCCATATTTAATGCTAAACTTTTGAAAAGCATCGGTATTCATAAAAGATTTAACACAACCATACTTAAGCTTAATACCCGACTCTTTCCCTTTGTCGAGTTCCCAATCTTCAGAGTTGCGTTTAATTCTCTCCAAAAGATCCCACCGGAATTCAATAGTCTTCTTCATAAAAGAACCAGCACAAGAAGTATCAAGCATGGTTTGATCATTACGAGAAAGCCGAGCATAAAAGTTCTGGATAATAATTTCTCTTGAGAGCTCATGATTGGGCATGAATATAATATTGACTTAAGCCTCCCCCAAGCTAGAGCGATACTTTCTCCTTCACGAGGCCAATATATATATATATATAATTCCGATCACGATGAACTAGATGCATAGGATAATTTTTTTGGTGGAACTCCAATTTCAAACGATTCCAATTCCAAGATCCAATATCATCGCATAGCCTATACCATGCCAATGCTTTTCCCTTAAAGGATAAAGGGAAAACCTAACTTCATCCATGGGTAAACCTGCAAGCTTGAACAATCCACAAATTTATTCTACATATAAGTGCATATCAGGATGTTTGGTTTCATCTCCTGCATAAGGATTAGCTAGCAGTTGTTCAATCATACCCGAACAAATTTCATATTAAATATTTTCAGTAGGTGTAGTAGGTTGAGGGGTAGCTAATTGTGGTTCCGATCGAGGTGAATATACCCCGAACAAACCCCTCAAAGGATTGTTTTCCATAGTAACAAGTGACAATAAATTTCAGCACACTATATAAATGTTTCCTTACCCAAGGCGCTTCACTCCCCGGCAACGGCGCCAGAAAATGGCCTTGATGACCCACAAGTATAGGGGATCAATTGTAGCTCTTTTCGATAAGTAAGAGTGTCAAACCCAACGAGGAGCAGAAGGAAATGACAAGTAGTTTTCAGTAAGGTAATGTCTGCAAGTGCAGAAATTGTAAGTAACTGAGTAGTTTGATAGTAAGATAATTTGTAACCGGCAAGTGATACGTCCATTTTGCATCATGCTTTTATATCAATATTTATTGCATTATGGGCTGTTATTACACATTATGTCACAATACTTATGCCCATTCTCTCTTATTTTACAAGGTTTACATAAGGAGGGAGAATGCCGGCAGCTGGAATTCTGGGCTGGAAAAGGAGCAAATATTAGAGACCTATTCTGCGCAACTCCAAAAGTCCTGAAACTCCACGGAAGTTGTTTTTGGAAATAATAAAAAAATACTGAGTGGAAGAAATACCAGAGGGGGCCCACACCCTGGCCACGAGGGTGGGGGCGCGCCCTACCCCCCTGGGCGCGCCCCCTGCCTTGTTGGCCCCCTGTTGGCCCTCCGGTGCCCATCTTCTGCTATATGAAGTCTTTCGTCCGAGAAAAAATCATAAGAAAGCTTTTGGGATGAGACTCCGCCGCCACGGGGCGGAACCAATCTAGGGCTCTGGCGGAGCTGTTCTGCCGGGGACACTTCCATCCGGGAGGGGGAAATCATCGCCATCGTCATCACCAACGCTCCTCTCACCGGGAGGGGGCCAATCTCCATCAACATCTTCACCAACACCATCTTTTCTATAACCCTAGTTCATCTCTTGTATCAATTCTTGTCTCTAAGTCTGGGATTGGAACCTGTAGGTTGCTAGTAGTGTTGATTGCTCTGGGTAGTTGATGCTAGTTGGTTTATTTGGTGGAAGATCATATGTTCAGATCCTTTATGCATATTAATACTCCTCTGATTATGAACATGAATATGCTTTGTGAGTAGTTACGTTTGTTCCTGAGGACATGGGAGAAGTCTTGCTATTAGTAGTCATGTGAATCTGGTATTCGTTCGATATTTTGATGAGATGTATGTTGTCTCTCCTCTAGTGGTGTTATGTGAACATGGACTACATGACACTTCACCATTATTTGGGCCTAGAGGAAGGCATTGGGAAGTAATAAGTAGATGATGGGTTGCTAGAGTGACGAAAGCTTAAACCCTAGTTTATGCGTTGCTTCGTAAGGGGCTGATTTGGATCCATATGTTTCATGCTATGGTTAGGTTTACCTTAATACTTCTTCTGTAGTTGCGGATGCTTGCAATAGGGGTTAATCATAAGTGGCATGTTTGTCCAAGTAAAGGAAGCACCCAAGCACCAGCCCACCCACATATCAAATTATCAAAGTACCGAACACGAATCATATGAACGTGATGAAAACTAGCTTGACGATAATTCCCATGTGTCCTCGGGAGCGCTTTTCTCTATATAAGAGTTTGTCCGGGCTTGTCCTTTGCTACAAAAAGGATTAGGCCACCTTGCTGCACTTTATTTACTTTTGTTACTTGTTGCTCGTTACAAATTATCTTATCACAAAACTATCTGTTACCTATAATTTCAGTGCTTGCAGAGAATACCTTGCTGAAAACCGCTTATCATTTCCTTCTGCTGCTCGTTGAGTTCGACACTCTTACTTATCGAAAGGACTACGATAGATCCCCTATACTTGTGGTTCATCAAGACTCTTTTCTGACGCCGTTGCCGGGGAGTGAAGCGCCTTTGGTAGGTGGAATTTGGTAAGGAAAAATTTATATAGTGTGCTGAAATTTACTGTCACTTGTTAATATGGAAAGTAATCCTCTGAGGGGCTTGTTCGGGGTATCTTCACCCCGACCAGTAGAGCAAGGAGTTGCTCCTCAACCTATTAAACCTACTGAACCTACGGAAAATGAAAATGTCTACTTTGAAATTCCTTCGGGTATGATAGAAAAACTGCTAGCTAGTCCTTTTGCAGGAGATGGAACATTACATCCTGATGAGCACCTAATATATGTGGATGAAGTTTGTTGTTTATTTAAGCTTGCAGGTATGCCTGATGATGTTATCAAGAAGAAGGTCTTCCCTTTATCTTTGAAGGGAGATGCATTGACATGGTATAGGCTATGTGATGATATGGGATCATGGAACTACAAACGATTGAAATTGGAATTTCATCAGAAGTTTTATCCTATGCATCTTGTTCATTGTGATCACAATTATATATATAATTTTTGGCCTCGCAAAGGAGAAAGCATCGCTCAAGCTTGGGGGAGGCTTAAGTCAATGTTATATTCATGCCCCAACCATGAGCTCTCAAGAAAAATGATTATTCAAAAATTTTATGCTCGGCTTTCTGATAACAATCGCACCATGCTCGATACTTCTTGTGCTGCCTCTTTTATGATGAAGACTGTTGAATTCAAATGGGATTTATTGGAAAGAATTAAACGCAACTCTGAAGATTGGGATCTTGACGAAGGTAAGGAGTCAGGTATGACACCTAAGTTTGATTGTGTTAAATCTTTTATGGATACCGATGTTTTCCGTAAATTTAGCACTAAATATGGACTTGACTCAGAGATAGTAGCTTCTTTCTATGAATCTTTTGCTACTCATGTTGATCTCCCTAAGGAGAAGTGGTTTAAATATCATCCTCCCATAGAAGTAAAAGTAGCTGCACCTATTAAAGTTGGACAAAAGACTATGACTTATAATGATCCTATTGTTCCTACTGCGTATGTTGAAAAACCACCTTTCCCTGTTAGAATAAAGGATCATGCTAAAGCTTCAACTTTGGTTCGTAAAAGCAATATTAGAACTTATACACCTCCTGAGCAAGTTAAAGTTGAACCTAATATTGCGATTGTTAAGGATCTCTTGGCAGATAATATTGATGGGCATGTTATTTTTTTCTATGATGAAACTGCTAGAATTGCTAAACCTTGTGCTAAAGATAAACATAGACCTGTGGTAGGCATGCCTGTTATTTCTGTTAAAATAGGATATCATTGTTATCATGGCTTGTGTGATATGGGTGCTAGTGCTAGTGCAATACCTATTGACTTATACAAAGAAATTATGCATGATATTGCACCTACTGAGTTAGAAGATACTGATGTCCCAATTAAACTTGCCAATAGAGATACTATTTCACCAATTGGGATTGTTAGAGATGTTGAAGTCTTGTGTGGGAAAACTAAATATCCTGCTAATTTTCTTGTTCTTGGTTCACAAAAGATAGCTTTTGTCCCATTATATTTGGTAGACCCTTCTTAAACACTGTTAATGCTAAGATAGACTGCGAAAAGGATGTTGTTACTATTGGTCTAGGTGATATGTCTCATGAGTTTAATTTCTCTAAATTTCGTAGACAACACCGTGAAGAGGAATTGCCTAGTAAAGATGAAATTATTGGTCTTGCTTCTATTGTCGTGCCTCCTAGTGATCCTTTAGAACAATATTTGCTAGACCATGAAAATGATATGTTTATGAATGAAAGAAGGGAAATAGATGAAGTGTTATTTAAACAGGAACCTATTCTGAAACACAATTTGCCTATTGAAATCCTAGGGGATCCTCCTCCACCCAAGGGTGATCCCATGTTTGAACTTAAACCATTGCCAGATACTAACTTAAACCATTGCCAGATACTCTTAAATATGCTTATCTTGATGAAAAGAAGATATATCCTGTTATTATTAGTGCTAACCTTTCAGAGAAGGAGGAAGAAAGATTATTGAAAACTCTGAAGAAGCACAGTGCTGCTATTGGATATACTCTTGATGATCTTAAGGGCATTAGTCCCACTCTATGTCAACACAAAATAAATTTGGAGAAAGACGCCAAACTCGTTATTGATCACCAACGATGGCTGAATCCTAAAATGAAAGAAGTGGTAAGAAAGGAAATACTAAAGCTCCTTGAGGCAGGTATAATCTATCCCGTTGCTCATAGTCAGTGGGTAAGTCCTGTCCATTGTGTCCCTAAGAAGGGAGGTATTACGGTCGTTCCTAATGATAAAGATGAATTGATTCCGTGAAGAATTATTACAGGTTATAGGATGGTAATTGATTTCCGCAAATTAAATAAAGCTACTAAAAAGATCATTACCCCTTACCTTTTATTGATCAAATGCTAGAAATATTATCCAAACATACTCATTTTTGCTTTCTAGATTGTTTTTCTGGTTTCTCTCAAATACCTGTGTCAGCTGATGATCAAGCTAAGACCACTTTTACTTGCCCTTTCGGTACTTTTGCTTATAGACGTATGCCTATTGGTTTATGTAATGCACCTGCTACCTTTCAAAGATGCATGATGGCTATATTCTCTGATTTTTGTGAAGAGATTTGCGAGGTTTTCATGGACGACTTCTCCGTCTATGGATCCTCTTTTGATGATTGCTTGAGCAACCTTGATCGAGTTTTGCAGAGATGTGAAGAAACTAATCTTGTCTTGAACTGGGAAAAGTGCCACTTTATGGTTAATGAAGGCATTGTCTTGGGGCTTAAAATTTCTGAAAGAGGTATTGAAGTTGATAAAGGTAAAGTTGATGCTATTGAAAAAATGCCATGTCCCAAGGACATCAAAGGTATAAGAAGTTTCCTTGGTCACGCTGGATTTTATAGGAGGTTCATTAAGGACTTGTCAAAAATTTCTCGGCCTCTGACTAATCTATTACAAAAAGATATACCATTTGTGTTTGATGATGATTGTGTAGAAGCATTTGAAATACTTAAGAAAGCACTGATTTCTGCACCTATTGTTCAGCCACCTGATTGGAATTTACCCTTTGAAATCATGTGTGATGCTAGTGATTATGCTATAGGTGTTGTTCTAGGGCAAAGAGTTGATAAGAAATTAAATGTTATTCAATATGCTAGTAAAACTCTGGACAATGCCCAGAGAAATTATGCTACTACTGAAAAAGAATTCTTAGCAGTTGTATTTTCTTGTGATAAGTTCAGACCTTATATTGTTGATTCTAAAGTAACTATTCACACCGATCATGCTGCTATTAAATATCTTCTGGAAAAGAAAGATGATAAACCTAGACTTATTAGATGGGTTCTCTTGCTACAAGAATTTGATTTGCATATTATTGATAGGAAGGGAGCTGAGAACCCCGCTGCAGACAACTTGTCTAGGTTAGAAAATGTTCTTGATGACCCACTACCTATTGATGATAGCTTTCCTGATGAACAATTAAATGTCATAAATGCTTCTCGTACTGCTCCATGGTATGGTGATTATGTTAATTACATTGTTGCTAAATTCATACCACCTAGTTTCACATACCAGCAAAAGAAAAAGGTTTTATATGATTTGAGACATTACTTCTAGGATGACCCGCATCTTTATAAAGAAGGACTAGATGGTGTTATTAGACGTTGTGTGCCTGAGCATGAACTGGAATGGATCCTACACAAGTGCCACTCCGAGGCTTATGGAGGACAGCACGCTGGGGATAGAACTGCACATAAGGTATTGCAATCCGGTTTTTATTGGCCTACTCTCTTCAAGGATGCCCGTAAGTTTGTCTTATCTTGTGATGAATGTCAAAGAATTGGTAATATCAGTAGACATCAAGAAATGCCAATGAATTATTCACTTGTTATTGAACCATTCGATGTTTGGGGCTTTGATTATATGGGACCGTTTCCTGCCTCTAATGGATATACACTTATTTTAGTTGCTGTTGATTACGTTACTAAGTGGGTAGAAGCTATTCCAACTAGTAGTGCTGATCATAACACTTCTATTAAGATGCTTAAATAAGTTATTTTTCTGAGGTTTGGAGTCCCTAGATATTTAATGACTGATGGTGGTTCACATTTTATTCATGGTGCCTTTCGTAAAATGCTTGCTAAGTATGATGTTAATCATAGAATTGCATCTTCTTATCACCCACAGTCTAGTGGTCAAGTAGAATTGAGTTATAGAGAACTCAAATTAATTTTGCAAAAGACTGTTAATAGATCTAGAAAGAATTGGTCCAAGAAACTTGATGATGCATTATGGGCTTATAGAACTGCATATAAAAATCCTATGGGAATGTCTCCGTATAAAATGGTTTATGGAAAAGCATGTCACTTACATCTCGAACTAGAACATAAGGCATATTGGGCCATTAAAGAGCTCAACTACGATTTCAAACTTGCCGGTGAGAAGAGGTTATTTGACATTAGCTCACTTGATGAATGGAGAACCCAAGCCTATGAGAATGCCATGTTGTTTAAAGAAAAAGTTAAAAGATGGCATGACAAAAGAATACAAAAGTGTGAGTTGAATGTAGGTGATTATGTATTGCTATACAACTCTCAATTAAGATTTTTTGCAGGAAAACTTCTCTCTAAATGGGAAGGTCCTTACGTTATCAAGGAGTTATATCGTTTCGGTGCCATAAAAATGAACAACTTCGAAGGCACAAATCTGAAGGTGGTGAACGGTCAAGGAATCAAACATTATATCTCAGGTAATCCTATAAATGTTGAAACCAATGTTATTGAAACCGTAACCCCGGAGGAATACATAAGGGACACTTTACAGAACGTTTCAGACTCCGAAAAGGAATAGGTATGTGGTACGGTAAGTAAACCGACTCCAAAATAGTTCTAATGGACTTTTTTCTCCGTTGGAATATATAGAAAAATAAGAAGCAGTCCGGGAAGGACACGAGGACTCCACGAGGGTGGAGGGCGCGCCCTACCCCCCTGGGCGCGCCCCCTGCCTCGTGGGCACCTCGTGCGTTCTCCGGACTCTGTTTTCTTGCACGATACGTATTTTGGTCGGTAAAAATTCATTATATAATCTCCCGAAGGTTTTGACTCTTGTATCACGCGAATATCCTTTGTTCTTGTTTCGAGCTGTTGCTGCTGCAGATTAATGCAAGATGTCTTCTCAAGAGTCAGTTGCGGAGATCTGGGTGTCTCATCCGGCATCGAGATCAAGGACAAACAACGATGTTGACCACTTTGGGCCAGCAAGGGAGGAAGAGATGGAGGCTGATTTGAAGAGGATAGATGCCATGGAGGAGGATCAAGAAGTCACTTCTCACTGCCGAGCTAGATTTATGATGGGGGAACTGCAGAGCTCGGCTATCCCAAACTCAGTTATTCCTTCCAATGTTAGATTTCTTTCTTATGAAAATATGAAGAAGAGTGTCACTTGTTCTCCCGCAGCTATGCAACGCCCTTGGGTGCAAGGAGCTTTAGCCTTTACAGGAATGCTTTGTAAGGAAATAATGGACCTCAAGCAGCAAGTCAATAAGCTTGAAGAGGAGAATCGTATACTAAGGGGCATCATCGCCAAGAATTTCACATCACCACCCCCGAGAAAGGAGACATAATCATATGGTTATGGGCACTCCCCTTGGCAACTGCCAAGCTTGGGGGAGGTGCACCGGTATTGTATCACCATCACACTCCTATCTTTACCGTTTTTCTTAGTTCGATCCTTTTAGTAATATCTTGATCTAGTAGAATAAAGTTTTGGTATGATCTAGTTTTGAGTTTGCTTTATGATCCCTCTATGTAATCGAGTCCGTGAGTTATATAATAAAGATTAGTATTGAGTCAAGGGATTGATTATTTTGCTATGATCTTGAGTGAATAAAAGAAAAGAAGAGGGATAAAAAGAAATAAAGAGATCATATTGATCTTATGGAGAGTAATGACTTCACATAAAGAGAGTATGATGATTAAAAATTCTTGAGGGTTGACAAACATAACTTTGGTCTTCGTTGCAATTAATAGGAAGTAATAAAGAAAGAGAGGTTTCACATATAAATATACTATCTTGGACATCTTTTATGATTGTGAGCACTCATTAAAATATGACATGCTAAAGAGTTGATGTTGGACAAGGAAGACAACGTAATGGGTTATGTTTTCTTATATCTAAAATAAAGTATATTGTAATGGATCATCCAACATGTTGAGCTTGCCTTTCCCCCTCATGCTAGCCAAATTCTTTGCACCAAGTAGAGATACTACTTGTGCTTCCAAATACCGTTAAACCCAGTTTTGCCATGAGAGTCCACCATATCTACCTATGAATTGAGTAAGATCCTTCAAGTAAGTTGTCATCGGTGCAAGCAACAAAAATTGCTCTCTAAATATGTATGATTGATTAGTGTGGAGGAAATAAGCTTTATACGATCTTGTGACGTGGAAAAATTAAAGCGACGGACTACATAATAAAGGTTCATATCACAAGTGGCAATATAAAGTGACGTTCTTTCGCATTAAGATTTTGTGCATCCAACCCTGAAAGCGCATGGCAACCTCTGCTTCCCTCTGCGAAGGGCCTATCTTTTACTTTTATCTTCTACCTTATGCAAGAGTCATGGTGATTTTCACCTTTCCTTTTTATTTTATCCTTTGTCAAGCACAGTATGTTGGAAAGATCCTGACATACATATCTAATTGGATGTAAGTTAGCATGAACTATTGTTCTTGACATTACCCTTGAGGTAAAAGGTTGGGAGGCTAAACTATAAGCCCCTATCTTTCTCTGTGTCCAATTAAAATTCCGTAACCACAAGCATTGCGTGAGTGTTAGCAATTGTGAAAGACTAAATGATAGTTGAGTATGTGGACTTGCTGAAAAGCTCTGACATAGACTCTTTCTGATGTTATGATAAATTGCAATTGCTTCAATGACTGAGATTATAATTTGTTAGTTCTCAATAAAGTTTCTGATTCATACTTTGCATTGTGAATAGATTATTACTTGAACATAAGAAATCATATGACATTAACCATATATGTTGCTGTTATGAGAATAATCATGATGCCCTCATGTCCATATTTTATTTTATCGACACCTCTACCTCTAAACATGTGGACATATTTATCGTTATCGGCTTCCGCTTGAGGACAAGCGAGGTCTAAGCTTGGGGGAGTTGATACGTCCATTTTGCATCATGCTTTTATATCGATATTTATTACATTATGGGCTGTTATTACACATTATGTCACAATACTTATGCCCATTCTCTCTTATTTTACAAGGTCTAAATAAGGAGGGAGAATGCCGGCAGCTGGAATTCTGGGCTGGAAAAGGAGCAAATATTAGAGACCTATTCTGCACAACTCCAAAAGTCCTGAAACTCCACGGAAGTTGTTTTTTGAAATAATAAAAAATACTAAGCGGAATAAATACCAGAGGGGGCCCACACCCTGGCCACGAGGGTGGGGGGCGCGCCCCCTGCCTCGTGGGCCCCCTGTTGGCCCTCCGGTGCCCATCTTCTGCTATATGAAGTCTTTCATCCGAGAAAAATCATAAGCAAGCTTTCGGGACGAGACTCTGCCGCCACGAGGCGGAACCTTGGCGGAACCAATCTAGGGCTCTGGCGGAGCTGTTCTGCCGGGGACACTTCCCTCCGGGAGGGGGAAATCATCACCATCGTCATCACCAACACTCCTCTCACCGGGAGGGGGCCAATCTCCATCAACATCTTCACCAGCACCATCTCCTCTCAAACCCTAGTTCATCTCTTGTATCCAATTCTTGTCTTTAAGTCTGGGATTGGTACCTGTAGGTTGCTAGTAGTGTTAATTACTCCTTGTAGTTGATGCTAGTTGGTTTATTTGGTGGAAGGTCATATGTTCAGATCCTTTATGCATATTAATACTCCTCTGATTATGAACATGAATATGCTTTGTGAGTAGTTACGTTTGTTCCTGAGGACATGGGAGAAGTCTTGCTATTAGTAGTCATGTGAATTTGGTATTCGTTCGATATTTTGATGAGATGTATGTTGTCTCTCCTCTAGTAGTGTTATGTGAACGTCGACTACATGACACTTCACCATTATTTGGGCCTAGAGGAAGGCATTGGGAAGTAATAAGTAGATGATGGGTTGCTAGAGTGATGAAGCTTAAACCCTAGTTTATCGTTGCTTCGTAAGGGCTGATTTGGATCCATATGTTTCATGCTATGGTTAGGTTTACCTTAATACTTCTTTTGTAGTTGCGGATGCTTGCAATAGGAGTTAATCATAAGTGGGATTTTTGTCCAAGTAAGGGAAGCACCCAATCACCGGTCCTCCCACATATCAAATTATCAAAGTACCGAACCCGAATCATATGAACGTGATGAAAACTAGCTTGACGATAATTCCCATGTGTCCTCGGGAGCGCTTTTCTCTATATAAGAGTTTGTCCAGGCTTGTCCTTTGCTACAAAAAGGATTGGGCCACCTTGCTGCACTTTATTTACTTTTGTTACTTGTTGCTCGTTACAAATTATCTTATCACAAAACTATCGGTTACCTATAATTTCAGTGCTTGCAGAGAATACCTTGCTGAAAACCGCTTATCATTTCCTTCTGCTCCTCGTTGGGTTCGACACTCTTACTTATCGAAAGGACTACGATAGATCCCCTATACTTGTGGGTCATCAGCAAGTAATGATAGTACTAACAAATGTGCAGCATGATAGCCCAATCCTTTTGAGACAAAGAAACAGTTTCTTATAATAAGCAAAGCGTTCTTGAGGGTACACGAGATTTTCATATAGTCACTTTCATCATGTTGGTTTAATTCGTGTTTGGTACTTTGATAATTTGATATGTGGGTGGATCGGTGCTTAGGTTTTGTTCTTACTTGAACAAACCTCCTACTTATGATTAACCCTCCCGCAAGCATCCGCAAATACAAGAAAAGTATTAAGAATAAATTCTAACCATAGCATTAAACTTTTGGATCCAATCGGTCCCTTACGGAATAGCGCATAAACTAGGGTTTAAGCTTCTGTCACTCCCGCAACCCATCATCTAATTGCTACTCCACAATACATTCCCTTAGGCCCAAATATGGTGAAGTGACATGTAGTCGACGTTCACATGACACCACTAAGGAAATCACAACATACATACTATCAAAATATCGAACACATATCAAATTCACATGATTACTTGCAACATGATTTCCTTCGTGGCCTCAAGAACAAAAGTAACTACTCACAAATGATAATCATGCTCAAGATCAGAGGGGTATTAAATAGCATATTGATGAACATATAATCTTCCACCAAATAAACCATATAGTAATCAACTACAAGATGTAATCAACACTACTAGTCACCCACAAGCACCAATCTATAGTTCCGGTAACAAGATTGAACACAAGAGATGAACTAGGGTATGAGATGAGATGGTGTTGTTGAAGATGTTGATGGAGATTTCCCTCCCCAAGATGGGAGAGTTCTTGGTGATGATGAGGATGATGATTCCCCCTTCGGGAGGGAAGTTCCCCCGGCGGAATCGCTCCACCAGAGGGCAAAATTGCTCCTGCCCAAGTTCTGCCTCGAGACGGCGGCGCTCTATCCCGAAAGTCCTCTCCTTATATTTTTTTCTAGGTCAAAATGACTTATATACCAGAAGATGGGCACCGGAGGTGGGCCTGGGTGAGCACAACCGACCAGGGAGCGCCCACCTGGTGGGCCCCCTCTGGTACTTATTTGCTCCAATATTCCTCATATATTCCATAAAAATTCTCCGTGAAGTTTCAGCTTGTTTGGAGTTGTGCAGAATAGGTAGCCTGACGTAGCTTTTCCAGGTCCAGATTTCTAGCTGCCAGAATTCTCCCTCTGAGTGTGTACCTTGTAAATTATGAGAGAAAAGGCATTAGAATTACCCCCCAAAAGCATTATTATGCATAAAAACATCGTAAATAACATAAGGAAACATGATGCAAAATGGACGTATCACTATTCTTCTTGAAGTTCCCCATCTTCCCTTTGCCCTTTTTCTTGAAACTAGTGGTCTTGTTAACCATCAACACTTGATGCTCCTTCTTGATTTCTACCTCCGTAGCCTTGAGCATTGTGAAGAGCTCAGGAATTGTCTTGTCACCCCTTGCATATTATAGTTCATCACGAGGCCTTTATAGCTAGGTGGCAGTGATTGAAGAACTCTGTCAATGACACTATCATCAGGAAGACTAACTCCCAGCTGAGTCAAGTGGTTATCGTACCCAGACATTCTGAGTATGTGTTCACTGACAGAACTATTCTCCTACATCTTGCAGCTATAGAACTTGTTGGAGACTTCATATCTCTCAACTCGGGCATTTTCTTCAAATATTAACTTCAACTCCTAGAACATCTCATATGCTCCATGACGTTCAAAAAATCTTTGAAGTCCCGTTTCTAAGCCGTAAAGCATGGCACACTGAACTATCGAGTAGTCATCAGATTTAGTTTGCCAGACGTTCATAACGTCCGGAGTTGCTCCTGCGGCGGGCCTTGCACCTAGCGGTGCATCAAGGACGTAATTCTTCTGTGCGTCAATGAGGATAATCCTCGAGTTACGGACCCAGTCTGTGTAGTTACTACCATCATCTTTCAACTTAGCTTTCTCTAGGAACTCATTAAAATTCAAGGGAACGGTAGCACGGGCCATTGATCTACAACAACACAGATATGCAAAAACTATCAGGACAAAGTTCATGATAAATTCAAGTTTTATTAATCATATTACTTAAGAACTCCCACTTAGATAGACATCCCTCTAGTCATCTACATGATCACGTGATACATATCTACTAAACCATGTCCGATCATCACGTGAGATGGAGTAGTTTTCAATGGTGAACATCTCTATGTTGATCATATCTACTATATGATTCACGTTCGACCTTTCGGTCTTAGTGTTCCAAGGCCATTTCTGCACATGCTAAGCTCGTCAAGTTTAACCCGAGTATTCTGCACGTGCAAAACTGCCTTGCACTCATTGTATGTGAACGTAGAGCTTATCACACCCGATCATCACGTGGTGTCTCGGCACGATGAACTATCGCAATGGTTGATGTCACTTGAAGCTACGTCCGCATTTCCCCAAAGAGGAAGGGATGATGCAGCACAACGGCGGTAGGTATTTCCCTCAGATATGAAACCAAGGTTATCGAACCAGTAGGAGAACCAAGCAACACAACGTAAACAGCCCCTGCACATAGATAACAAATCCTCGCAACCCGACGTGTAAAAGGGGTTGTCAATCCCTTTCGGGTATGGTGCCTCAAGATAGGAAAATAGACGTGAATAAAATTGTAGTAAATTTATAGATCGAACGCCAAATAAAATAAATAAGAACAAATTGCAGCAAGGTATTTTTGTATTTTTTGGTTTAATAGATCTAAAAATAAATGCAAAGGAAAATAGATCGCAAAGGCAAATATATGAGAAAGAAGACCAGGGGGCCGTAGGTTTCACTAATGGCTTCTCTCGAGAAAAATAGCAAACGGTGGGTAAACAAATTACTGTTGGGCAATTGATAGAACTTCAAATAATTATGACGATATCTAGGCAATGATCATTATATTGGCATCACGTCCAAGATTAGTAGACCGACTCCTGCCTGCATCTACTACTATTACTCCACACATCGACCGCTATCCAGCATGCATCTAGTGTATCAAGTTCATGGAGAAACAGAGTAATGCAATAAGAACAATGACATGATGTAGACAAGATCTATCTACGTAGAGATAGACCCCATCGTTTTATCCTTAGTAGCAACGATACATACGTGTCGTTTCCCTTCCTGTCACTGGGATCAAGCACCGTAAGATCGAACCCAATACAAAGCACCTCTTTCCATTGCAAGACAAATAGATCAAGTTGGCCAAGCAAAACCCAAATACAGGAGAAGAAATACGATGCTATAAGCAACCATGCATATAAGAGATCAAAGAAAGTCAAATAACTTTCACGGATATAAAAAGATAGATCCGATCATAAACTCAAAGTTCATCGATCCCAACAAACACACCGCAAAAGAGTTACATCATATGGATCTCCAAGAGACCATTGTATTTAGAATCCAAGGAGAGAGAGGAAGCCATCTAGCTACTAACTACGGACCCGAAGGTCTACAAAGAACAACTCACGCATCATCGGAGAGGCACCAATGGAGGTGGTGAACCCCATCCGAGATGGTGTCTAAATTTGATCTGGTGGTTTTGGACTCTGCGGCGGCTGGATGAATATTTTGTCGACTCCCCTAGAGTTTCTGGAATATTGGGGTACTTATAGAGCAAAGAGGCGGTCCAGGGGGCACCCGAGGCGGGTTAAACCCACCGGGGCGCGCCTAGGCCTCCTGACGCGCCCTGGTGGGTTGTGCCCCCCTTGGGGCACCCCCCAGGCGCAGCCAGGGCCCGTTGTATTCCTTCTGCCCCATAAAAATTCTCTGTAAAGTTTCGGAGCATTTGGACTCCATCTGATATAGATTTTCTGTGATGTAAAAAACATGGGAAAACATCAACTGGCACTTGGCACTATGTCAATAGTTTAGTACCAAACAATGATATAAAATGACTATAAATGATTGTAAAATATCCAAGATTGATAATATAACAGCATGGAACAATAAAAAATTATAGATACATTGGAGACGTATCAGCATCCCCAAGCTTAACTCCTTCTCGTCCTCGAGTAGGTAAGTGATGAAACAGAATTTTTGATGTGGAATGTTGCCTAACATGTCATATCATATTTCTTTCTTTATAGCATGCACTACTACAGGATGCTGCTAACGCGACACTACGATCAGAGACCCTTCGACGAAACTGTGTGTGATGCCATAATCGCAAACGGTGGTGTAAAAAACCGTCAAAAAAGGTGCAAAACATTTGCGATGGAGGATGCATCAAACATGGTTCAGATTTTAGTCATGTGTGCGATGCAGGGCATACGGTTCAGCTCAATTAATTGTTTGCGATGAGGAAGAACAAAAGAAACGGGCAGCCAGATGAAGGTGTGTGCGATGTACAGCATACGGTTCACTCGGATGAACTCTTTGTGATTAGGCAACACAAAAGAAACGGTCAGCCCGATCAAGGTGTGTGCGATGTACAGCATATGGTTCACTCGGATGAACTGTTTGTGATTAGGCAAGAGGACAGAAACGGTTCAATATAACAAGATGTGTGTGATACGCGGCAAACAGGTCTGTAATCAGAAATGTGTGCGAAGACCGATAATAACACAGACGATTGCTTCTAATAATACGTATGTGATATGCTCTGTCCACAGAACATCTGTTGGCCATTGTGGGACGGGCGGTCATCCGGATACGCCATAAGGATGCAAATAGGCATTCCTACCAGCAAGGACTAGCTGTTCCACCAGAAGCTCATGTAAGAAAACTATCAAGTAAGTATGCTCAGGCTGGAGCAGCCATCAGATGGGTGACTGATACGCCTCCAACGTATCTATAATTTTCGATTGCTCCATGCTATATTATCTACTGTTTTGGACCATATTGGGCTTTATTTTCCACTTTTATATTACTTTTGGGACTAACCTATTAACCAGAGGCCCAACCCAGAATTGTTGTTTTTTTGCCTATTTCAGTGTTTCGAAGAAACGGAATATCAAACGGAGTCCAAACGGAATGAAACTTTCGGGAACGTGGTTTTCTCACCGAATATGATCCAGGAGACTTGGACCCCACGTCAAGAAAGAAAGGAGGCGGCCACGAGGGTGGGGGCGCGCCCACCCCCCTAGGGCGCGCCCCCTGCCTCGTGGGCCCCTCGTTGCTCCACCGACGTACTCCTTCCTCCTATATATACCTACGTACCCCCAAACAATCAGATACGGAGCCAAAAACCTAATTCCACCACCGCAACTTTCTGTATCCACGAGATCCCATCTTGGGGCCTGTTCTGGAGCTCCGCCGGAAGAGGAATCCACCACGGAGGGCTTCTACATCATCATAGCCTCTCCGATGAAGTGTGAGTAGTTTACCTTAGACCTTCGGGTCCATAGTTAGTAGCTAGATTGCTTCTTCTCTCTTTTTGGATCTCAATACAATGTTCTCCCCCTCTCTTGTGGAGATCTATTCGATGTAACCTTCCTTTTGCGGTGTGTTTGTTGAGACCGATGAATTGTGGGTTTATGACCAAGATTATCTATGAACAATATTTGAATCTTCTCTGAATTATTTTATGTATGATTGGTTATCTTTGCAAGTCTCTTCGAATTATCAGTTTGGTTTGGCCTACTAGATTGGTTTTTCTTGCAATGGGAGAAGTGCTTAGCTTTGGGTTCAATCTTGCGGTGTCCTTTCCCGGTGTGATGGGGAAGCAAGGCACGTATTGTATTGTTGCCATCGAGGATAACAAGATGGGATTTTTTATCATATTGCATGAATTTATCCCTCTACATCATGTCATCTTGCTTAAAGCGTTACTCTGTTTCCTTGAACTTAATACAATAGATGCATGCTGGATAGCGGTCGATGAGTGGAGTAATAGTAGTAGCAGGCAGGATTCGGTCTACTTGTCTCGGACGTGATGCCTATATACATGATCATACCTAGATACTCTCATAACTATGCTTAATTCTGTCAATTGCTCAACAATAATTCATTCACCCACCATAAAATACTTATGCTCTTGAGAGAAGCCACTAGTGAAATCTATGGCCCCGGGGTCTATCTTTATCATATTAATCTCCCAACACTTTATTATTGCTTTTTCTTTTTACTTTGCATCTTTATCACAAAAATACCAAAAATATTATCTATCATCTCTATCAGATCTCACTCTCGTAAGTGACCGTGAATGGATTGACAACCCCTAATCGCGTTGGTTGCGTGGAGCTATTTGTTTTGTGTAGGTACGAGGGACTCGCGCATAGACTCCTACTGGATTGATACCTTGGTTCTCAAAAACTGAGGGAAATACTTAGTCTACTCTGCTGCATCACCCTTTCCTCTTCAAGGAAATCCAACGCAGTGCTCAAGAGGTAGCAGGAAGATTTCTGGCGCCGTTGCCGGGGAGTCTACGCAAAAGTCAACATACCAAGTACCTATCACAATCCCTTATCTCTCGCATTACATTAGTTGCCATTTGCCTCTCGTTTTCCTCTCCCCCACTTCACCCTTGCCGTTTTATTCGCCCTCTCTTTTCCGTTTGCCTTTTTCTTGCTTGCTTTTTGTTTGCTCGTGTGTTGGATTGCTTGTTTGTCACGATGGCTCAAGATAATACCAAATTATGTGAATTTACCAATACCAACAATAATGATTTCCTTAGCACTCCTATTACTCCTCTTACCAATACTGAATCTTGTGAAATCAATACTGCTTTGTTGAATCTTGTTATGAAAGATCAATTCGCCGGCCTTCCTAGTGAAGATGCCGCTACTCATCTAAATAGCTTTGTTGATTTATGTGATATGCAAAAGAAGAAATATGTTGATAATGATATTGTTAAATTAAAGCTATTTCCTTTTTCGCTTAGAGATCATGCTAAAGCTTGGTTTTCGTCTTTGCCTAAAAATAGTATTGATTCTTGGAACAAGTGCAAAGATACTTTTATCTCTAAGTATTTTCCCCCCGCTAAGATCATCTCTCTTAGAAACGATATTATGAATTTTAAGCAACTTGATCATGAACATGTTGCACAAGCTTGGGAGAGAATGAAATCAATGATACGTAATTGCCCTACTCATGGTTTGAACTTGTGGATGATCATACAAAAATTTTATGCCGGATTGATTTTTGCTTCTAGAAATCTTTTGGATTCGGCCGCGGGAGGCACTTTTATGGAAATCACTTTAGGAAATGCTACTAAACTCCTAGATAATATTATGGTTAATTATTCTCAATGTCACACTGAAAGATCTACTAATAAAAAAGTGCATGCGATAGAAGAAATTAATGTTTTGAGTGGAAAGATGGATGAACTTATGAAATTATTTGCTACTAAGAGTGTTTCTTCTGATCCTAATGATATTCCTTTGTCTACTTTGATTGAGAATAATAATGACTCCATGGATGTGAACTTTTTTGGTAGGAATAATTTTGGTAACAACGCGTATAGAGGGAACTTTAATCCTAGGCCTTATCCTAGTAATCCTTCTAATAATTATTGAAATTCTTGCAACAACTCTTATGGAAATTTTAATAAGATGCCCTCTGAATTTGAGACTAGTGTTAAAGAGTTTATGAATTCACAAAAGAATTTTAATGCTTTGCTTGAAGAGAAATTGCTTAAAGTTGATGAATTGGCTAGGAACGTTGATAGAATTTCTCTTGATGTTGATTCTTTAAAGCTTAGATCTATTCCTCCTAAGCATGATATCAATGAGTCTCTCAAAGCCATGAGAATTTCCATTGATGAGTGCAAGGAAAGAACCGCTAGGATGTGTGCTACGAAAGATGCCTTTATTAAAGCGTGTTCTTCCAATTTCCATGAAAATAAAGATGAAGATCTAAAAGTTATTGATGTGTCCCCTATTAAATCTCTATTTTGCAATATGAATCTTGATAATTATGGGACTGAATATGATCCACCTTTACCTAGAAGGCATTCCAAGAATTCGGAGTTTTTAGATTATGACGCTAAAATTGATAAAAGTGGGATTGAAGAAAGCAAAACCCTAGATGTTGCTAAACCCACTATTTTGGATTTCAAGGAATTTAATTATGAAAGTTGCTCTCTAATTGATTGTATTTCCTTGTTGCAATCCGTGCTAAATTCTCCTCATGCTTATAGTCAAAATAAAGCCTTTACCAAACATATCGTTGATGCCTTGATGCAATCTTATGAAGAAAAACTTGAGTTGGAAGTTTCTATCCCTAGAAAACTCCATGATGAGTGGGAACCAACTATTAAAATTAAGATTAAGGATCATTAATTTTATACTTTATGTGATTTGGGTGCTAGTGTTTCCACTATTCCCAAAACTTTGTGTGATTTGCTAGATTTTCCGTGATTTTGATGATTGCTCTCTAAACTTGCATCTTGCGGACTCCACTATTAAGAAACCTATGGGAAGAATTAATGATGTTCTTATTGTTGCAAATAGGAATTATGTGCCCGTAGATTTTATCGTTCTTGATATAGATTGCAATCCTTCTTATCCTATTATTCTTGGTAGACCTTTCCTTAGAACAATTGGTGCAATTATTGATATGAAGGAAGGTAATATTAGATTCCAATTTCCATTAAAGAAAGGCATGGAACACTTCCCTATGAAGAAAATAAAATTACCATATGAATCTATCATGAGAGCCACTTATGGATTTCCTACCAAAGATGGCAATACCTAGATCTATCCTTGCTTTTATGCCTAGCTAGGGGCGTTAAACGATAGCGCTTGTTGGGAGGCAACCCAATTTTATTTTAGTTTTTTTCTTTTGCTTCTGTTTAGGAATATATAATCCATATACCTTCTGTTTAGATGTGGTTTTATGTTTTAATTAGTGTTTGTGGCAAGTTAAACCTATAGGATCTTCTTGGATGATAGTTATTTGATCTTGCTGTAATTTCCAGAAACTTTCGGTTCATGAAAACAATTGTTAAAAATCACCAGAACGTGATAAAATAGTGATTCCAATTTCTGATGATCAATAAACAAATTTCCTAGGTCTTCCTATTTTGGCTGAATTTTTGGAGTTCCAGAAGTTTGCGTTAGTTACAGATTACTACAGACTGTTCTGTTCTTGACAGATTCTGTTTTTCGTGTGTTGTTTGCTTATTTTGATGAATCTATGGCTAGTAAAATAGTTTATAAACCATAGAGAAGTTGGAATACAGTAGGTTCAACACCAATATAAATAAAGAATGAGTTCATTACAGTACCTTGAAGTGGTCTTTTGTTTTCTTTCGCTAACGGAGCTCACGAGATTTCTGTTGAGTTTTATGTTGTGAAGTTTTCAAGTTTTGGGTGAAATCTTTTGATGGATTATGGAACAAGGAGTGGCAAGAGCATAAGCTTGGGAATGCCCATGGCACCCCCAAGATAATCTAAGGACACCAAAAAGTCAAAGCTTGGCGATGCCCCGGAAGGCATCCCCTCTTTCGTCTTCTTCCATCGGTAACTTTACTTGGAGCTATATTTTCATTCACCACATGATATGTGTTTTGCTTGGAGCGTCTTATATGATTTGAGTCTTTGATTTTTAGTTTACCACAATCATCCTTACTGTACACACCTGTTGCGACCCGACCCGAAAACGGTCAAGTCTCTGTGTAGCTGTACCATCCGAAGATCATGCTGGCACACACAGTACATTGAAGCAAAGATTCAAAGTTCAATCACACTTGAATTTATTACACGATTCTCATATCGAGTCTTTATTACAAGATAATAAATTCGGCCGAAGGCCAACTCATGAGAAACAAACTAAATAAAGCTGCAGAAGCGTAGACGAATAGCGAGTCCATCCGACTCCATAGGGCAATCGCCAAGCGTGGATCGTAGCCTCTGTAACACCCCCAGTGTCATGCTACAGTAACCCTCTGTGATTAAGCTAATCATTTTACTAAACAGTGCGTGATCACCCTTTGATTCAGATATCCTTTGAAAATTCCACTTTCAAAGCAAATGGAATTTGCAAGTGAAATTTGGAGTTGCATAAAAGTTGCTGCAAAATAGTTCATCATTTAGCCAAAATTCCTTAACAAATGATTGTTAAGGAAAACAACATCACCTCCAAGTTAAGATGGACTATAGCAAATAAAACAGTGTCGTTTCAGCATTTTAAGATGCTATTTTACTTGTGAAAAATCCAAATGAATTTAGTTGCCCCTCAAACTTTTTATGTCAGTGCCAAACAGTACAAAGAAATTAAGTGGCCTAGTCCCACAATTTTCAAAGTATTTTGGTAGCCCAAACTTTTCCTCTATCTCTTCTCTGAGAAAACAAAAAGAAAACAGAAACCTAAAAGGAGAAAAGGCGAAAAGAAAAGAAAAGGACCCCCTGGGCCTCTTGGCCCGAAAGGCGAAGGTAGCCCAACTAGACCGACCGGCCCAACCCTTCCCAGTCATCTCCTCTCTTTCCTCAGAAGACCGGCCGGGACGGGCTCCCTTCGTCCCCGCTGGACCGGCACCGTGCCCGTACACCACCGATGGGAAGATAAGGCCGCCCCTGGCGCCTCGGTTCCTCCCCGGCCTCCTCCCGCCTCATCCACTCCTCCCTCTCCCAGCGTTCCCCTCTCGGTTCGCCCCACTCCCGAACGCCTCCGTCTCATGCTGTTGCCGTCGACCTCGCCATCATCGCCCCCACGCCGAGCCGGAGGTCCGACGGAACCGTTGTCCTCTACTTCGTCTTCCTCGCCCACTAGGTCAAGTCGGGAGCCCCCACATCGACCCGATCGAGGTCATCTTCAACCTCCGCCCCGCTGCTTGCCGTCTTCGATTCGGCCTCATCGGAACCTCCCCGAGCCCACTTTGCTCACCTACAGGCTCGATGTGAGCTCCTCTCTCCGTTCCCCATCTCTTTCCCCTCAAATTAAGCCGTCGTTTGGCCGCCCCGCGTTGGCCGCCTGACAGGTGCTCGGCCCGGCGTGCCGCGCCCCTGTCCGCTGCTCCATTGACGCGCTTCTAGCCGCTTGCAGGCCTCTGGCGCGTCCGGGTCATGGCCTTGGTCGCCAGCCAGCGCCAGCCCACACCTGCCTTGCCGCTCCTGCTGAAGTCACAGCAGCTGCCGCCGCTTCTCCGCGAGTAGTCGCCGCTGCCGCTTCGCTCTCACCGCTTGCCCCTACTAGTGCCACTTCCTGCTGCTGTTATCGATCGCTAGCACCGCCGCATTCTATTGTTGTTGCAGGTTCAGCCACCGGCGCCCTAGGTGTGCCCGTGCGTGGGCACGGCCTGGTGGCCGGCTGACTCTCTGCCATGGCCTTGTGTGGTGTGCGTGCGTGTATTCTGGGTATGAGGCCGGCCCTATCCAGATTAGTTAGTGCTAATTAGATTAGTTTAGGGCTGCTACTTCTTATGTTAAATAGCCTAATGTGTTTGTGACAGGTGGTCCCTCACACTATATCCCCCTTTAGTTAAAATAGTAGTCAATGACAAGTAGGCCCCACGGCCACTATTCACACTTTGACCAGGTCAAACATTGGTTGTGGACTTCTTGTTGTGTATCTTGACTCAGCCACTGGACCCCACCTGTCATTCTAATAGGCTAGCTGTGTGTGTATAAAATTAATGCCTTTGTTTAAATTTGAATTTAGATATATTCCAGAAATCCAGAAAATGTTTTAAAACTTTGAAAATTCATAGAAAATAAACAGTATCTCGGATGAAAATGTTTTCTACATGAAAGTTGCTCAGAACGACGAGGCGAATCCGAATACATGGTCCGTTTACCTGTCAGATGCCTCTAACTATCTGAACATGGAACATTCTCTCTCCGGTCATCTGTCTGACACAGGTCCGGAACCGGGAAAACATTCCTGGTTGAATTCCCCCTTCACCTATATCGTGTAGCCATACGTTAGGTCACACCGGCACAACTTATTGCCACGTTTTGCTTAGTGTTACCTCTGTTTGCTATGTATTTACTGTTTCTTCCCCCTCTTCTCTCCGGTAGACTACGAGACCGACGCTGCTGCTGCCCAGTTCGACTACGGAGTTGGCGACCCTCTCTCTTGCCGAGCAACCAGGCAAGCCCCCCTTGATCACAGATATCGCCTACTCTCCTCTTTACTGCTTGCATTAGAGTAGTGTAGCATGTTACTGCTTTCAGTTATACCTATTCTGATGCATAGCCTGTCCTTGTTACCACTGTTGTTACCTTTAACTGCAATCCTATATGCTTAGTATAGGATGCTAGTATTTTCATCTGTGGCCCTACATTCTTGTCCGTCTGCCGTGCTATACTATCGGGCCGTGATCACTCGGGAGGTGATCACGGGTATATACTATATACTTTATACATGATACATGTGGTGACTAAAGTCGGGTCGGCTTGTGGAGCACCCGCGAGTGATTCACGGATTGGGGGCTGAAAGGACCTTTGTCCCGACGGCCCTCTGGATGGATCTTTGAGGCGGAGCGACAGGGCAGGTTGAGACCGCCTAGGAGAGAGGAGGGCCTGGCCCTGTTCGGCGTTCGCGGACACTTAACACGCTTAACGAGGTCTTGGTATTTGATCTGAGTTGGCTATGAGCTTATACGCACTAACCATCTACGCGGGAGTAGTTATGGGTATCCGGCGTCGTGGTATCACCGGCACTTCAGACGTCAGCGACGGAGTGGCGCGCGCCGGATTGGACTGGAACGCCTGCTAGGTTAGGTCTGCTTCAGCCAGCGACGCATAGCGTGCAGGTGTGCCCAGGCGATGGGCCTGCACCCTGGCGCTTAGGTTTAGACCGGCGTGTTGGCCTCTCTGTTGTGCCTAGGTGGGGCTGCGGCGTGTTGATCTTCCGCGGCGGGCATGACCCAGAAAGTGTGTCGGCCAAATGGGATCAAGCGTCTTTGGGTAAGATGGTGCACCCTGCAGGGAAGTTAATCTATTGAATAGCCGTGATCTTGATAACAGGACGACTTGGAGTTGTACCTTGAGCTTATGACAACTAGAACCGGATACTTGATAAAACACACCCTTCCAAGTGCCGATACAACCGGTGGTCGCTCTCGCTCGTGGATATGAGCAGGGATCGCGGGTAGGATTATTGCTATATGATGTTACTTGAGGACTCAGTTTGTTCCTCCTACTGTTGCAAGACAGTGTCCGAGCGTAGTCTTCGTTAAGACTAGCTATCCCCCTTATTCGGCATTCGCAGTTCAGTCCACTGATATGGCCCTTTACACATATATCCATGCATATGTAGTGTAGCTCCTTGCTTGCGAGTACTTTGGATGAGTACTCACGGTTGCCTTGTTTCCCCCTTTTTCCCCCTACCTCTGCTCGATTGCTGCAACCAGACGATGGAGCCCCGGAGCGACGCCACCGGCGATGGCGACTACTACTCGGAGGTGCCTACTACTACGTGCAGCCCACCGACGACGACCGAGGAGTAGCCTAGGAGGATCCGTGCAGGAGGTCTGCTCCTCTTCGATCTGATCCCGGTTTGTGCTAGCCTTCTTAAGGCAAACTTGTTTAACTTATGTCGTACTCAGATATTGTTGCTTCCGCTGACTCGCGCGTGATCGAGCACTTGTATTCGAGCCCTCGAGGCCCCGGCTTGTATTATGATGCTTGTATGACTTATTTTATTTGTAGAGTTGTGTTGTGATATCTTCCGTGAGTCCTCGATCTTGATCGTACAGATTTGCGTGCATGATTAGTGTACGATTAAATCGGGGCGTCTGAAGTTGGTATCGAGCCCATTGCTGTAGGAATCCCCTTCCACACTCCTTGGCCAAGTCGAGTCTAGACATTGCAAAAACTTTTACTAACTTGGTTGTGTGCCTTATGGGCCCACGCCGCCATCGGGTGGTACTAGGATCTTTTACTCCTCGACCTTTACTCGGGACTCGAACTCTCTTCTATTCGGGTTAAATGAATTTGCTAAAAACAAAACTAACTTTAGGTTCTCATAAGTACTTTCTCCGGAGAGCCCTCACTTCAGATGATCGGCTGCTAATCGGAAGATTCGAAGATACTCTCGATGTTCTCTCGAGACTTTGTGCTCATCACTTTTGCTATTCGACCACCGATAAATCCATATGGATAACTACTTACACTTGCCATTCATACGATCATCCCCATTGATCTTGTTATTACAAGATACCCGGAGTTTTCTATTGTTCCGAGAATACTTTGTGCCTCGCCTAGCAGTTCTTTGCTACAGAATACCCCTTCAAATAAACCCTCGCACTTGTCGAGTATCCGCTCAACCCCAGTTGTTCATGTGTTTCACAAAAGTCTTCAAAATACTATTCGATCTTCCGAAAACCCTCTGGAGCCTTTTGGCTCTTGAAATTCTTGCTTGCTTGCATTATGGTTAATCCCATAAGTCTCGTAGTCATATTGACATTCCTTGTTATTATCATTTTGAGTCTGTTGACTCAATATGTTTGCGAACACCCGCAATCATCATTGATCCTTATAAATTACCTTTATGGCTGAGCTGCCATTCTTTCAACTGGAATTGGTTCTCGACCAATCCAAGTGTCGTTGATTGTACCCTAAGGCTATTCAACTTATCCATCCCTAATCAGAGCATTGCTTCTGACCCCTTGATTTGGGAATCGTAATTCATTTGCATTTGACAATTGAGTTAGTCAGTTGTTTCTATAATTTGATCTCCTTGCATTCTTCTTCCTCTAGTTGAGTCTCGATGCTCACGTCGGATCCCTTGTGGACCACCAGATCCTTTGTTGGATTTTATCGACAACGCCTTCATATTCAATAACCTTGTGAGCCTTTCCTCCGATACATAATGCCTTTGGTAAATTGTATCCTCTCGCTTTCTCAACCATGCTCGCCTCGAGCTTGAGTTAATTATTTCTAAAGATTCGGTATATGATTCCAAGAAGCCCTATGGGTAGAACATATGCCTTCACTAAACCGTGTGAACCCGAAAGTTTTCACGAATCATACTCTTACGGTGCTTCGCGGATAAAATTTTCAACACCGCAACTTCATCGAACGTGAGAAGTGAATGAAGGGTGATGCATTGGAGAAGTGGGAGTCGACCTTGAACTTGTGTTCATGCCCATGGACACGATGTAGATCTTATCATTAAAGCTTCTCTTAAATTAATTATTCCTTTGGTATAAGTTCATCTTGTATCGAGGATCGGCCTTTTGCAATCGTGGTTCCACCATGTTCTCTTTTAAATACCATTTAGCACTTGTCTTCTGTAGAGCAATACCCCCCGTCCAACCTCTACTTTGATATGTCATCGAGTATTACCCCCTGGTATCTCGAGATTATCATGGAACTGCATAACTTCTTATGAGTTCTTCATCAAGTGCTACCTTCCCATCGATTCCAATTTTTCACGGGCTCGAAGTTATTAAACACTCAAAGACACCGATAATCGAACCGAGTCCGCACTACGGTTCAACAACTCTTGATAGCTTCTATAAGTACGAGTTTGTATCCGATCACGCCATTCCTAGCCTGTTTGGCTATATCATTGTCGTGATTAATTTAACTGTGCTACCCGGTCCTTCTTCTCGGAGCACAATTTTCGACGATGAACTAACCTTACGTCGATCCTCATCGTCATATCATTTCGCCTTGAACAACAAGCTTGGATTCGAGTTTGTGTCGTACCCTTGGTTCCAATAACCTTTCACTTCATCATTACTTTGACTTGATGTCGTCGCCGATCGATTACATCTTCATGAACTCTCGCGACAAAGGTGTCGTGATCGTCAACTTTCGGAGCTCATCCAGGATATCAATTGAATTCATGATGAGAAATACCGTCCTTGCCCTCGATGAATTGTATTATCATCGACCACTTTATTGCCTTCCCACCAACATAAGCTTGTTCTTGTTTGGTGTTATACCTTGAGTTCCTTGCTACCCAGCAATTGTTCTTCTTTACCTTGGAGTATTACCATCCTTTAGTATCCTTTATGTCAAGAATGTTCTGAGATTTGTTCCACCTCTTGAGAATTCTTGACATAGAAATACTCTCACCATCACCATTCTTTCTTGGTCCCGTGTTAATTCCAACATGTGAACGGTGTTGTTTGGATTCTTTCCTTCTAGCAACCCTATTTTTTCGAAGTTAATGGTCGAAAGTTCATTCTTAGGCTATTGGTTATTGAATCACCATTCTGACATTGGTCGTGCAACCCAACCCATATTTCGGGCGCACCTTTCAACCAATGTTTAGTTGTGTATTTTTTCCTCGAGCATACATCCTTATATCATTTGATCTGACAAATGTTATCTCCTTGTTCACTTAATTGTGGAAATCCATCTTTTGGGAATCTCGGTGGATTGCCGTTGAGTTCACCAGACACCTCCTTGTCCTCTCCTTGGGATAATGTTGGACTCTTGTTAACGGAAATCACTACATAGTTCATTTCCCCGAGAATCTTACAATGTCATCTTGTCAATTTGCGTTGCACCTTTTCTTCTCAGGTATCTTAAGTCTGAGGTATCCTGACACCAATCGGATCTGAATCTCGGTCAGATATGATGGTTGGGACAACTTTCCAAGAATTATGATGTTGATCCTTTGATGACCCGGTAACCTGATGTCATGCCTAGCACCCCCCCCCCCGGCTGGAGGACCTATCATTATAGATTCCTTTTCAGCAAGGTTATCCGTTCATCCATGAGGAAATTGTAAGACTTATTCTACAAGTTATTCCTGATGGATCCTTCGTGTTTCCAAAGTCTGATCTTCACCTGAAGACCATGTCAATGCTATCTCGAAGCATGTCAATGGTACTCCGATTTTCAACAGGAACATTTGAAGCACGATGCTAAATTTTATTTATCATTTATCCTAGCACCGTTGTATGGGTAATATCATGAGGTTCCTCCCGCCTTACCTAAATGGTTTCCTACTTTATATCCTGTCATGGATATCTTGCTCGCTTGTCCTTGGGAAGGATATACCCTTAAAATATGTGTTTAAACATATTTTCCTTTCCATTGTTCATTTAATCTGATGATCATATTTTCCTTCCATTGGTTTGCTTAACCCTTCTTGTGATCTATGTGTAAAACACCTTGGTGTACAAACCGTGTCGAGAAGACCTCGTTAATATTGTTGATAACATTCGGTAACCACCGATGGATGAGAACCTTGCCTATTGGTCCGCCTCGCTCAATGAGCGGAAAATGGTTCTCTTCGTCCCTCGCCCTTGGTACCTATGTTGTTGCCGACAGACCCACAGACTCTCCTCGACATGTCTTGCTTACATGATCGTGCAAGATGTCACCGACCTTCCTACTTTTAACCACATGGTGGGCCCATAACCCACAGTTTCACAGGATCGAAACCTGACTCTCCTGTACACCCCTGTTGCCCAAGTTATTCCTCATGCTTGACTTCGTATGTGGTTCACGGGGTCACTTTCCTAGTAATCTATTTTGGTATCAGACACAAAATTTATTACCATTGCTCTGGACCCCTTTTACACTTTGTTTCAGGCATCGAATGATTGCCTACCCGCTTGAAACTTCTCATGGTACCTTATTACTTGCTCTCGATATTTTCTTAAGTTCCAGTTCGAGAGTTACTTTCCGCCACCTTCCCCGATGTTAGCTACCAGATAGTCAACCTTGCAGAGGTTCGTTCTGTCGGAATACCCCTTACCTATTCGTAAGTACATTGGACTTCCCGAGAAAAGGGCGGCATCACCATGATGACCTGTAGCAGAGAAATGAAGATGTCTAGGTAATGGATCGACCTCTTCAGGAAGAGCAACCAAGACTGAGAAGATTCGTTAGGATTTCGTAACTAGACCTTTCCCCCTTACTCCCCTCTTAAATCTCGGGACAAGATTTCTTGTAGTGGAGGAGATTTGTAACACCCCCAGTGTCATGCTACAGTAACCCTCTGTGATTAAGCTAATCATTTTACTAAACAGTGCGTGATCACCCTTTGATTCAGATATCCTTTGAAAATTCCACTTTCAAAGCAAATGGAATTTGGAAGTGAAATTTGGAGTTGCATAAAAGTTGCTGCAAAATAGTTCATCATTTAGCCAAAATTCCTTAACAAATGATTGTTAAGGAAAACAACATCACCTCCAAGTTAAGATGGACTATAGCAAATAAAAGCGATGTCGTTTCAAAGATTTTAAGATGCTATTTTACTTGTGAAAATCCAAATGAATTTAGTTGCCCTCAAACTTTTTATGTCAGTGCCAAACAGTACAAAGAAATTAAGTGGCCTAGTCCCACAATTTTCAAAGTATTTTGGTAGCCCAAACTTTTCCCTCTATCTCTGTTCTACAGAAAACAAAAAGAAAACAGAAACCTAAAAGGAGAAAAGGCGAAAAGAAAAGAAAAGGACCCCCTGGGCCTCTTGGCCCGAAAGGCGAAGGTAGCCCAACTAGACCGACCGCCCAACCCTTCCCAGTCATCTCCTCTCTTTCCTCAGACGACCGACGGGACGGGCTCCCTTCGTCCCCACGGACCGCACCGCGCCCGTACACCACCGATGGGAAGATAAGGCCGCCCCCTGGCGCCTCGGTTCCTCCCCGCCTCACTCCCGCCTCATCCACTCCTCCCCTCTCCCAGCGTTCCCCTCTCGGTTCGCCCCACTCCCGAACGCCTCCGTCTCCGCTGTTGCCGTCGACCTCGCCATCATCGCCCCACGCCGAGCCGGAGGTCCGACGGAACCGTTGTCCTCTACTTGCCTTCCTCGCCCACGAGGTCAAGCCGGAGCCCCACATCGACCGGATCGAGGTCACCTTCAACCTCCGCCCGCTGCTTGCCGTCTTTGATTCGGCCTCATCGAACCTCCCGAGCCCACTTTGCTCACCTACAGGCTCGATGTGAGCTCCTCTCTCCGCTCCCCATCTCTTTCCCCTCAAATTGCCGTCGTTTGGCGCTCCACACGTTGGCCGCCCTAACAGGTGCTCGGCTTGCGCCCGCGCTCCCCCGTCCGCTGCTCCATTGACGCGCCTCTAGCCGCTTGCAGGCCTCTCGGCGCGTCGGGCCATGGCCTTGGTCGCCAGCCAAGGCCAGCCCACACCTGCCTTGCCGCTCTCGGCTGAAGTCACAGCAGCTGCCGCCGCTTCTCCCATGAGTAGTCGCTGCTGCTGCTGCTTCGCTTACCGCTTGCCCCTACTAGTGCCACTTCCTGCTGCTGTTTCGTGATCGCTAGCACCGCCAGATTCTATTGCCGTTGCAGGTTCAGCCACCGGCGCCCCTAGGTGTGCCCGTGCGTGGGCACGGCCAGGTGGCCGGCTGACTCTCTGCCATGGCCTTGTGTGGTGTGCGTGCGTGTATTCTGGGTATGAGGCCGGCCCTATCCAGATTAGTTAGTGCTAATTAGATTAGTTTAGGGCTGCTACTTCTTATGTTAAATAGCCTAATGTGTTTGTGACAGGTGGTCCCTCACACTATATCCCCCTTTAGTTAAAATAGTAGTCAATGACAAGTAGGCCCCACGGCCACTATTCACACTTTGACCAGGTCAAACATTGACTGTGGACTTGCTGACTGTGTATGCTGACTCAGCCACTGGACCCCACCTATCATTCTAATAGGCTAGCTGTGTGTGTGTATAAAAATTAATGCACTGTTTAAATTTGAATTTAGATATATTCCAGAAATCCAGAAAATGTTTTATAACTTTGAAAATTCATAGAAAATAAACAGTATCTCGGATGAAAATGTTTTCTACATGAAAGTTGCTCAGAACGACGAGGCGAATCCGAATACATGGTCCGTTTACCTGTCAGATGCCTCTAACTATCTGAACATGGAACATTCTCTCTCCGGTCATCTATCTGACACAGGTCCGGAACCGGGAAAACATTCCTGGTTGAATTCCCCCTTCACCTATATCGTGTAGCCATACATTAGGTCACACCCGGCACAGCTTATTGCCACGTTTTGCTTAGTGTTACCTCTGTTTGCTATGTATTTACTGTTTCTTCCCCCTCTTCTCTCCGGTAGACTACGAGACCGACGCTGCTGCTGCCCAGTTCGACTACGGAGTTGACGACCCCTCTCTCTTGCCAGAGCAACCAGGCAAGCCCCCCCCCTTGATCACCAGATATCGCCTACTCTCCTCTTTACTGCTTGCATTAGAGTAGTGTAGCATGTTACTGCTTTCAGTTATACCTATTCTGATGCATAGCCTGTCCTTGTTACCACTGTTGTTACCTTTAACTGCAATCCTATATGCTTAGTATAGGATGCTAGTATTTTCATCTGTGGCCCTACATTCTTGTCCGTCTGCCGTGCTATACTATCGGGCCGTGATCACTCGGGAGGTGATCACGGGTATATACTATATACTTTATACATGATACATGTGGTGACTAAAGTCGGTCGGCTTGTGGAGCACCCATGAGTGATTCACGGATTGGGGCTGAAAGGACCTTTGTCCCGACGGCCCTCTGGATGGATCTTTGAGGCGGAGCGCAGGCAGGTTGAGACCGCCTAGGAGAGAGGAGGGCCTGGCCTGCTCGGCGCTCGCGGACACTTAACACGCTTAACGAGGTCTTGGTATTTGATCTGAGTTGGCTATGAGCTTATACGCACTAACCATCTACGCAGGGAGTACTTATGGGTATCCCCGCCGTGGTATCACCAAGCACTTCGCACGTCGTCGTGACGGAGCGGCGGCGCCGGATTGGACCGAACGCTGCTAGGTTAGGTCTGCTTCCGGCCAGCAGATACAACGTGCAGGTGTGCTCAGGCGATGGGCCTGCACTGCGTGCGCTTAGGTTTAGACCGGCGTGTTGGCCTCTCTGTTGTGCCTAGGTGGGGCTGCGACGTGTTGGTCTTCCGCGGCGGGCATGACCCAGAAAGTGTGTCCGCCAAATGGGATCAAGCGTCTTTGGGTAAGATGGTGCACCCTGCAGGAAGTTAATCTATTCAATAGCCGTGATCTTGATAACAGGACGACTTGGAGTTGTACCTTGAGCTTATGACAACTAGAACCAGATACTTGATAAAACACACCCTTCCAAGTGCGGATACAACCGGTGGTCGCTCTCGCTCGTGGATATGAGCAGGGATCGCGGGTAGGATTATTGCTATATGATGTTACTTGAGGACTCGGTTTGTTCCTCCTACTGTTGCAAGACGGTGTCCGAAGCGTAGTCTTCGTTAAGACTAGCTATCCCTCCTTATTCGGCATTCTGCAGTTCAGTCCACCGATATGGCCCTTTACACATATATCCATGCATATGTAGTGTAGCTCCTTGCTTGCAGTACTTTGGATGAGTACTCACGGTTGCCTTGTTTCCCCTTTTTCCCCTACCTCTACTCGATTGCTGCAACAGACGATGGAGCCAGGAGCCGACGCCACCGACGATGACGACTACTACTGGAGGTGCCTACTACTACGTGCAGCCGGACGACGGCGACCAGGAGTAGCCTAGGAGGATCGAGCAGGAGGCCTGCTCCTCTTCGATCTGTATCCCAGTTTGTGCTAGCCTTCTTAAGGCAAACTTGTTTAACTTATGTCTGTACTCAGATATTGTTGCTTCCGCTGACTCGTCTATGATCAAGCACTTGTATTCGAGCCCTCGAGGCCCCTGGCTTGTATTATGATGCTTGTATGACTTATTTTATTTGTAGAGTTGTGTTGTGATATCTTCCCGTGAGTCCCTGATCTTGATCGTACACATTTGCGTGCATGATTAGTGTACGATTAAATCGGGGGCGTCACAGCCTCACTCCTGATCGGAAAACTCCTCTGCAACATAAGACGTTGTAGCCGTGTAGGTCAGCATTTTGAATATGCCGGCAAGTCAAAGAGAGAACAACAATAAAAATTACTAACACTATATGCAATTTGGCTGTGGGGCTCTAAGTTTCATTGTTTTGCGTAAAAGCCAGTTTTCCCTACAACAAGGACTTGTTTGCAAATACTAAAATTTTTTGGTAGTTATTGAGATGGTTCCACAAACCAATGTCTCATTCCCAATTATTAAATAACCCCCTCAATTAATTTATTAAGTTCGGTGTTGAGATATCCAAATACTCCAAGTTCCGAGGCTCAAATTGTCCGTTATCGGGACACGGCTAATCGATTAGATCTTCACTCTGCAGAGGTTTGTGCACTTTACTCATAAGAATCGTTCTCTCCTTTAAGTCTTCGACCGCCGGTGTTTGAAGACGGACGAACGTAAACAGGGTCTTTCAAGAGTTCCTCAGGCCACCGCGGTGCCCATCCAATCCTACCGTTCTTCTACATCTCGTAGCACCGTCCGGCCAGAGTCACGCCTGGGGTCGACCAAGCCAGAGTCACGCCTGGGGTAGTTATTGAGATGGTTCCACCAACCAATGTCTCATTCCCAATTATTAAATAACCCCCTCAATTAATTTATTAAGTTCGGTGTTGAGATATCCGAAATACTCCAAGTTCCAGAGGCTCAAATTGTCCGTTACCGGGGACACGGCTAATCGATTAGATCTTCACTCTGCAGAGGTTTGTGCACTTTACCCGCAAGAATCGTTCTCTCCTTTAAGTCTTCGACCGCTGGTGTTTGAAGACGGACGAACGTAAACAGGGTCTTCAGAAGAGTTCCTCGGGCCACCGCGGTGCCCATCCAATCCTACCGTTCTTCTACATCTCGTAGCACCGTCCGCCGAGTCACGCCTGGGTCGACCAAGCCGAGCCCATAATGGCTTGCGGCTGCAGGTAAGCTTCCGTCAATGGGGTATCCATCCGTCTCTTCGTGGCTGGGTGAAGCTTTCGCAAGATGTCATGGCGCTTCTCCATGCATCCCGCCATCCGCTGGTTTCTCCGGGGTGCCCGTCACCGTCCTCCACCCAAGAGTAAATTTTGAAGTCCATCTTGAGCTTGAAGTCATGGGGTTGTCATCATCTTGACTCTCGCATCTCCCTTATGAATCTCTCAACCAACCCCGTCTACGAGCATAACAAAATAAACTACATCAACCCTCGCATCTCCCTTATGAATCTCTCAACCAACCCCGTCTACGAGCATAACAAAATAAACTACATCAACCCGGCCAATGGTAACAAGGGGAATTGGGTTCATCCTACCTCATGATACTACTCAAGAACATAACTTTACAAAATTCTCCTACTGCATGCATGGTGGGAAGGTATAATTCTAATGCAATAAAATCATAGGTATAGTAAAACATGATCAAATGACTTGCCTGGCTGACGGTCTTCGAAAGCTAGCGACTCGTAATAGCAGGCTTCGCACTCCGGAAATTCTATCGAAGCAAACAATAATCATATAAGCATACAAACATACAATTACTTAACATAACAGCATGCTAACATAAAACACACAAAACAATCGAACCAAAAACCAAAGAAAACTCGAAGAAATCCAAGCCAACAACTAACAAGAAAATAAAATAAACTTTTTCTTTTCTGAAAATAAAAGTTCACGTTCTAAAACTACAGAAACTAATCTAAAATAAATTATAACAGAGGTAAAATAAAATTTTAAAATACCTAGAACAGCAGAAAACAGCAAGAAGCTAAATAAACTAGAAAAGCTTGTTTTCGCATAAAAACTATTTTTAATAAAGACTATAAATACCCAAATAAATTCCTACTACTAGGCAAAGTCAAAACAAGGCAGTGACAAAAAGAATCACTAAAATAAAATAATCCTAACTCAATTTATAGCAGAAATACTAATCTGATTAAAACTAATATAAAACAACTTTTTAATAATTTAAACATGGCTAAAGCTATTTTCTACAGAAACTACAACAAATTTGCAAACTAGGAAAAAAAGAATCAACTAAAAACAATAAATAACGTAAAAGTTATAGATTTTACAAATCTGAAACTTTTCTGTTCTAAAAACGGATACGAAAAAAAAAACAAAAAAACCGACAACGCTACTGGGCCTAGGGTGTTGGCGATCTGTAACTATTCTAAGCTCGGCCGAAACTAGCTAAACAGCGCTCGGGCGGAAGGAACATACACGTGCGTTTTTTTTCTTTAGAACAAAACCGATCTACCGGTTTGATCTGAACCATAATAGACCACAAATAAAAACCGTAACTACAACCGTTCTAATGAAAATAAAACGATCTACTAAACCGATCTAATCTAACTTAACGATTCGATAAAAAAAATAGAGGAGGTGCGCTCGTGCTTACGGAGAGGAAACGGGCGTGGTAGGGAAGAAGAGGCCGGTGGGCGGCAGGGCTCCAGTCGTCGGCGGCGTCGGCGAGGATGTCCAGGTGATGCGGCAGTTCGGGGGTGTCCAATTTTCTATGGGTGTCGAGGCGAGGGGATGTCGGGGACGGCGGAGACGACGAGGACGAGGTGGCGGAGCTCGCTGCTCCGGCGGAGCACGCGAGGTTGGGGGCGGCCTCTGTAGATGACGAAGACGAACAAAAACATGTCAAAAAGGTTTGTGAGGTCGGGCTAGATCAATAGCAGAGGTTAGAGAGGTTGGGGATGCGCACAGGTGAAACAAAACGGCGGTGAACTGCGGTGGCTGGGGCGAGATCGGGACGGCGAGGGCGCGAGCTATGGTGGGAGTTGGAGTAGGCTTTTGGGGGTTCGAAGAGGAGATGCGAGGTATTTATAGGACACTTTTCGTGGAGGAGGGCAGCTCGGGTTAGGGTTTTGGGAGCGCGGACGCCGAGGGCTGGCGAGATTCTCGCGCTGGTTGTTCGCGAGGAAGGAGATAACGCGGTGGGGTCCAGCGGTCGAGGAGAAAAGAAGATAAAGAAAGCGAGAAAAAAGAAAGAGATTAAAGAAAGAGAGATATAGTTACGTGAGGGAGGAGTTACGTGAGATCTCTCTCACGAGCGTGTTCGAGGAGCGGCTGCTGGCGGCGGCTCACTTGGGAGGCGAGTGGCTAGCGCTGGCTAGTGGGTTGCGCCCGGGTGGCTAGGCTTGCTGGCTGGCGCCGGGTTTTTTTTTTGAATTAGACAGAGGGAGGAATAAAAATATAGGAGAATATTTTTTGATATAGGACATATCAAAATTCTCAGGGGAATTTATCCTACAACGCGGACATTTTTCCAGGAGAAAAACTCAAACTAAAAAAAACACTTCCTAGAAATCCCAAATAAAATTCAAATTTGAATTCAAACTTTTTGGCAAAACTTTTCTTCCGACATTTTGGAGTGTCATGTTTACTCCTCTCATACTTTTGCTCAAGTATTTGTCAGGCATTGTTTTGAAATAAATTCAACTGCCAATTTGAATTCAAATTCCAACAAACTCAAAAGCCTCTGAAATACTTCAAATGTCATTCAATTCAAACAATATGCATAGATGCTTAGCTATAATTGTAAAACATTCCAAATGGGAGATTTGGGATGTTACAAACCTACCCACCTTAAGATGAATCTCGCCCTCGAGATTCGGGTTGGGTAGCAAATAGGTGCGGGTGGTCTCGGCGGAGGTCTTCTTCTCGCTCCGAGGTGGCTTCCTCCTCGGAATGATGACTCCACAGAACCTTGCAAAACTTGATGATCTTGCTGCGGGTGACTCTGTTCGCAGTCTCGAGAATTCGTACGGGTTTCTCCTCATAAGACAGATCACTGTCGAGCTGTATGGCCTCTAGGGGCACTATGTGTCTCAACGGAATATCGGCCATCTCGGCATGGCATTTCTTCAGCTGAGAAACATGGAAGACATCATGAACTACGGACAATCCTTCCGGCAATTCCAACTTGTAAGCAACTTCTCCACGACGTTCGAGGATTTTGTAGGGGCCAATGAACCTGGGTGCCAACTTTCCTTTAACACCGAACCTCTTGATTCCACGAAGTGGGGACACACGAAGATATGCCCGGTCTCCCTCTTCGTATGTTACTTCCTTGCGTTTACTGTCGGCATAACTCTTCTGCCTCGACTGAGCTACCTTGAGTCTATCTCGAATCAGCTTGACTTTCTCTTCGAAATCTCTGATAAGATCGGGACCGAAAAGTTTTCGATCTCCAACACCATCCCACAAACAATGGTGTTCGCACCTCCTTCCGTATAGAGCTTCGAAGGGGCCATCTTCGACCGGTGCGATAACTGTTATTGTACGAGAACTCCGCGTATGGCAAATTATCATCCCAGCTAGACCCATAGTCTAGCGCACAAGCTCTCAACATGTCCTCCAGGATCTGGTTGACTCTCTCGGTCTGTCCATCTGTCTGCGGATGAAAAGCTGTACTGAACTCCAGCCTCGTACCCAAAGTTTCATGCAACTGATTCCAAAACTTTGAGGTAAATTGCGTTCCTCTATCTGACACGATACTTCTCGGAACTCCATGCAGACATACAATCCTGGTCATGTATATCTTGGCTAACTTAGCGCTGGTATAGGTAGTCTTCACGGGAATGAAATGAGCTACCTTGGTCAAGCGATCAACCACTACCCAGATGGAATCATAACCTGAACGGGTCCTAGGTAATCCTGTGATAAAATCCATTCCAAGTTTCTCCCATTTCCACTCGGGAATCGGCAAAGGTTGAAGTAACCCTGCTGGCTTCTGATGTTCCGCCTTTACTCGCTGGCAAACATCGCATATTGCTACGTACTCAGCAATATCCTTCTTCATACCATCCACCGTAAACTTTCCTTCAAATCCAGATACATCTTGGTGTTACCGGGGTGAATCGAGTACGGTGAATCATGAGCCTCTGAAGAATTAGCTTCCGAGTTCGGGATCATTGGGTACATAAATACGATCCTCGAACCATATAACTCCGTATTCATCCTTACGAAACCCTTTAGCTTTTCCTTCATTCATCCTTTTCTTTATCTCATCAATTTCCTTGTCGACTTACGGGCTTCACGAATTCTTTCGCCAAAGTGGACTGAACTTCCAAAGCTGCAACATATCCTCTCGAACTATCTCCACCGGAGATCTACGAGGTCATCGACTAACTCCGGGTAATCCTCCCACTATGAGAGTATTCACATAACTCTTGCGGCTCAAAGCATCTACTACAACATTAGCCTTTCCTGGGTGGTAATGCAATCTCATGTCATAGTCCTTGATTAACTCTAGCCATCTCCTCATCGAGGTTCAACTCTTTCTGCGTGAAAATATACTTCAAGCTCTTATGATCTGTGTAAACATCACAACTGTTTCCGATAAGGAAATGCCTCCAGGTCTTGAGTGCATGCACTACGGCTCCTAACTCCAAATCATGTGTGGCGTAATTCATCTCGTGAGGTCGTAGCTGTCTGGAGGTATAAGCTACAACTTTTCCTTCCTGCATGAGTACTCCTCCGAGTCCACAGCGAGAAGCGTCACAATATACTGGTAATCCTTGTGTATGTCCGCAAAATCAATCTTGGGGCTGTAACCAAACGTTTCTTCAATTCCTGGAAACTGGCTTCACAATCCTCGGTCCAAATGTACTTGGCGTCCTTCTTCAACAGCTCTGTCATGGGCTTGGCAATCTTCGAGAAATTCTCAATAAACCTCCGATAATATCCTACGAGTCCGAGGAAATCTGCGGATCTCCTTGGTCGAGGTGGGTGACCGCCAATCGGTGGTGATACAACCTTGGTGGGGTCAACTGCTATACCTTCTCCTGAAATAACATGTCCGAGGAATCCGACTTCCTTCAGCCAAAATTCACATTTATTGAACTTGGCATACAATCGATGTTCTCGGAGTTTCTCCGAACTAGACGCAAATGTTCCTTATGCTCTTCCTCGCTCTTGGAGAAAATCAGTATATCATCAATGAACACCACGACAAACTTGTCCAGATATTCCATAAATACCTTGTTCATCAAATTCATGAAGTATGCAGGGCATTAGTCAATCCGAATGACATGACGGTATACTCATATAAACCATACCAGTGGTAAATGTTGTTTTGGGTATATCCTTTTCACGAATCTTCAATCGATGATACCACGATCGAAGATCGATCTTGGAGAATACCTTGGCTCCAACTAGCTGATCAAATAGATCATTAATCATCGGCAGAGGGTACTTGTTCTTGATGGTCACGTCGCTCAACGAACGATAGTCCACAACCATTCTCGTGGTTCCATCCTTCTTCTCTACCAAAAGAACTGGGCTCCCCAAGGTGACGAGCTTGGCGAATATATCCCTTCTCCAATAGCTCATTAATTTGCTTCTTGATCTCTTCCAAATCGCTCGGGGCATCCGATAGGGTCTCTTGGATATTGGGGTTGTGCCGCAATAACTCAATCAGAAATTCAATGTCTCGTCGGTGCCATTCTGGTAATTCCTCCGAAACACATCGGAAAATCTTGCACCATCGGCACTTCCTCTGAACAACTCCCGTGAGGGAATTCACCGATTCTTCATCGGGATACGCTCGATACATACTTGATCCTCTTCGCCTGGGGTGGTGAGCAGAATCGTCTTATGGGCACGATCTATGTTTCCTTCAAACTTCGTCAACCAATCCATGCCTAGGATTACATCCAAGGTCCGGGTTTCCAATACTATGTGGTCTGCGGGAAATTTATGGTTTCCGATGTTGAGGGTTGCATGACAGCCTAAGCCTGCCATCATTTCTCCTCCTGCGGAACTGACGTGAAGAGGGCTTCTAAGGGTTCTAGTGGGCAACTCGTACTTTTCCACAACTACCCTTGATATAAATGAATGCGTTGCACCAGAATCAAAGAGTACCAATACTGGACGTGAATTTAATAAAAACTTACCAACCACAGTGTCTGGCTGATCATAGACGTCCTCCACGTCAATGTGGTTCACCTGAGCACGAGGAAAAGGGTTGGGCTTCTTTGCTGAGCTTCCATTGCCGTTTCCATTCCTCTGCTTGGCCTCCGGGCAGTCGGTGGCATAGTGCCCTGTTTTCTGGCACTTGAAACAGGTGATGTGACTCAGATCCTTCTGAGCCGAAGCGGGACGATGCTGGTTGCCATTGCCTCCATTGCCTGACTTGGAGTTGTTGTCGTGGTTGCGATTGTTCCCATTCCCTCCATGGTTATGTCCTCCATGATTATGTCCTCCATGGGTGTGATGGGTATGTCCTCCAGTATGGGGCATAGCGGGCTTTTCTTTGAGCTCCGAGCTGTACTTCCCCGCCATATTTCCGCTATGCTATCAATCTGCTGCTGCTTGCCTTCGAGTATGGTGGCCTTGTCTACCAGCTCCTGGTAGTTGTTGACGGTAGCCACCATTAGCTGCATTCCCAGCTCATCATTGAGTCCTCGAGAAACTTCTCCTGCTGCGGCATCTCGTGGCCACATCATCCGGGGCATAGTGAGATAATTTGCTGAACTCATCCACGCATCGCCCCACAAGACGGTTCCCCGGCGTAAGTTGCGGAACTCACGCTTCTTGAGACTCATGGCTCCGGTGAGACATGAGCGGTGCGGAAGGCTCGCTGGAACTGATCCCACGGATGGTGGCGATGGGATAAGTGGCGGTGTAGTTCTCCCACCAAGAGGCTGCAGGTCCATCAAGTCGATGTGCGGCAAAGCGCACCTTCTCTCGTGATCTGTGCATCCAGCAGTGGCTAACTCCCTTCCGACCTTGCGGAGCCAATCATCGGCCACAATCGGCTCAGTGCTGCTAGAGAACACTGGCGGATTCAGCCTTAGGAAGCGGGTCAAGTTGTCAACAGGGGGTGGTGGCGGTGGATTGTTGTTGTTGTTGTTGTTCTGGTTCTGGATGAGCATCTGCATAAGGGCATTCTGCTGCTGGATCAGCTGGGTGAGCTCCGTCGGAAAGTTGAAACCGGGGTCACATCTCGGAGGCATCTGGTGTTTTGGAGTGGATGAGAAAATTAGAATAGAACAAGGGTCTAATGAGAAAATATCACTACCCATATGAATGCAGAATCATAATCACACCAATCATTTATTCAATCATCTCAAACATGGTTCAATCTCGGATTACAAATTCTCATGACTAATCGAAAATAACGGCCTAACTGATCGACGGAAAAATAGAATAACATGGCGGTCGACTAAATGTCTTCATCAATTATCCTTGCGTCCTCTGGTGCGGCGTCCTCCGGTGCGTCGTCCTCTGGTGCGGCGCCTCCTCTTGCGGCTTTCTTCGGTGGAGCTCTCTTCATAATCCTGGTCATTGCTCACGAGGGGTCCGTCATCTCCACTCGGAAAAAGGTCTTCTCCCAGGTCCATCTTCTCCTCTAATGCGGCAACATCTATCTTCAGCTTGTCGACTCTCTCCATGAAATCCTTGATTTCTTCTTCGTGGTCAAGGAAGTCCGCGCATGCTTTCTCCTCTAGTTCCAGTTCACGGAACAACAGCCTCCTGTGTACCTTCGAGTTTCGGCGAGTCTGGATTTCCCGTTTCTTGAGGAGACTCTCCAAGTCTTGGACATATGAGAGAATGGAGTCGTCCTCTACGGTACGGATGATATCTCCATTCCTAGCTCTGCGAGAAATCATGGCGAGGTCTGATGGGTTGAGCTCGGCCATGTACTCTTCTCGGAGATGTCCAAGTGCACGATAAATCGCCATGTCTCTTCCGAGGATCCAAGTGAAATCGGTAAACTCAAAGTCAATGGGCATGAATGTCCTCCGAAGGTCCTCCCGGAATGTGCACCTTAATCTCAGAAGCGGTATCCGTCGGAAGTGCATTGGTAGGCTTCCGATGATTGAGGGCAGAGCAATCTTCAGCTTCTTCACGATCTGAACCAGCTTCTTGCCGAGAGGCATCGTCTCATCTGGTGGCAAAACTCCGTAGCAGAACTGGGGTGAACTCGTGCCATCTAGAATGTTGAAAATCGGAGAGAAGTCGAGAAATGAACAGGGAGAATTATGGAATGATAAGGACATAAAATAAATAGTCTCTTCCTATGGCTTTCCAATCCTAGGGGTTACGCCCTACGGTCGTGGTGCTCTGAATACCATCTCAGAGCGACCCGACCAAAACGGTCAAGTCTCCGTAGCTGTACCATCCCAAGATCATGCCGCACACACAGATAATCGATGCAAAGATTCAAAGTTCAATCACACCTGAATTTATTACACGATTCTCATATCGAGTCTTTATTACAAGATAATAAATTGGCCAAGGCCAACTCATGAGAAACAAACTAAATAAAGTTGCGGAGCGTGAGCGAATAGCGAGTCCATCCGACTCCATAGGGCAATCGCCAAGCATGGATCGTAGCCTCATTCACGATCGGAAAACCTCTCGCAACATAAGACGTTGCAGCCGTGTAGGTTAGCATTTTGAATATGCCGCAAGTCAAAGAGAGAACAACAATAAAATTACTAACACTATATGCAATTTGGTTGTGGGGCTCTAAGTTTCATTGTTTTTGAAAAAGCCGCTTTTTCCCTACAACAAGGACTTGTTTGCAAATACTACAAAATGTTGGTAGTTATTGAGATGGTTCCACCAACCAATGTCTCATTCCCAATTATTAAATAACCCCCTCAATTAATTTATTAAGTTCGGTGTTGAGATATCCGAAATACTCCAAGTTCCAGAGGCTCAAATTGTCCGTAATCGGGACACGGCTAATCGATTAGATCTTCACTCTGCAGAGGTTTGTGCACTTTACTGCAAGAATCGTTCCTCCTTTAAGTCTTCGTGACCGCCGGTGTTTGAAGGCGGACGAACTAAACAGGGTCTTCAGAAGAGTTCCTCAGGCCACCGCCGGTGCCCATCCAATCCTACCGTTCTTCTACATCTCGTAGCACCGTCCGCCGAGTCACGCTTAGGGTCGACCAAGCCGAGCCCATAATGGCTTGCGGCTGCTGCAGGTAAGCTTCCGGTCAATGGGGTATCCATCCGTCTCTTCGTGGCTGGGTGAAGCTTTCCACAAGATGTCATGGCGCTTCTCCATGCATCCCGGCCATCCGCTGGTTTCTCCAGGGTGCCCGTCAACCGTCCTCCACCCAGTAGTAAATTTTGAAGTCCATCTTGAGCTTGAAGTCATGGGGTTGTCATCATCTTGACTCTCGCATCTCCATTATGAATCTCTCAACCAACCCCGTCTACGAGCATAACAAAATAAACTACATCGTCCCCGGCAATGGTAACAAGGGGAATTGGGTTCATCCTACATCATGATACTACTCAAGAACATAACTTATCAAAATTCTCCTACTGCATGCATGGTGGGGAGGTATAATTCTAATGCAATAAAATCATAGGTATTGTAAAACATGATCAAATGACTTGCCTGGCTGACGGTCTTCGAAAGCTAGCGACTCAGTAATAGCAGGCTTCAGACTCGGAAATTCTATCGAAGCAAACAATAATCATATAAGCATACAAACATACAATGACTTAACATAACAGCATGCTAACATAAAACACACAAAACAATCGAACCAAAAACCAAAGAAAACTCGAAGAAATCCAAGCCAACAACTAACAAGAAAATAAAATAAACTTTTTCTTTTCTGTAAATAAAAGTTCACGTTCTAAAACTACAGAAACTAATCTAAAATAAATTATAACAGAGGTAAAATAAACTTTTAAAAATACCTAGAACAGCAGAAAACAGCAGCAAGCTAAATAAACTAGAAAAGCTTGTTTTCGCATAAAAACTATTTTTAATAAAGACTATAAATACCCAAATAAATTCCTACTGCTAGGCAAAGTCAAAACAAGGCAGTGACAAAAAGAATCACTAAAATAAAATAATCCTAACTCAATTTATAGCAGAAATACTAATCTGATTAAAACTAATATAAAACAACTTTCTAATAATCTAAACATGGCTAAACCTATTTTCTACAGAAACTACAACAAATTTGCAAACTAGGAAAAAAAGAATCAACTAAAAACAATAAATAACCTAAAAGTTATAGATTTTACAAATCTGAAACTTTTCTGTTCTAAAAACGGATACAAAAAAAAACAAAAAAAACAGACAACGCTACTGGGCCTAGGGTGTTGGCGATGTGTAACTATTCTAAGCTCGGTCGAAACTAGCTAAACAGCGCTCGGGCGGAAGGAACATACACGTGCGTTTTTTTTCTTTAGAACAAAACCGATCTACCGGTTTGATCTAAACCGTAATAGACCACAAATAAAAACCGTAACTACAACCGTTCTAATGAAAATAAAACGGTCTACTAAAGCGATCTAATCTAACTTAACGATTCGATCAAAAAAACAGAGGAGGAGCGCTCGTGCTTACGGAGAGGAAACGGGCGTGGTAGGGAAGAAGAGGCCGGTGGGCGGCAGGGCTCCGGTCGTCGGCGGTGTCGGCGAGGATGTCCAGGTGATGCGGCAGTTCGGGGGCGTCCGATTTTCTGTGGGTGTCGAGGCGAGGGGACGTTGGGGACGGCGGAGACGACGAGGACGAGGTGGCGGAGCTGGTGCTCCGGCGGAGCACGCGGGGTTGGGGGCGGCCTCTGTAGATGACGAAGACGAACAAAAACATGTCAAAAAGGTTTGTGAGGTCGGGCTAGATCAATAGCGGAGGTTAGAGAGGTTGGGGATGCGCACCGGTGAAACAAAACGGCGGTGAACTGCGGTGGCTGGGGCGAGATCGGGACGGCGAGGGCGCGAGCTATGGTGGGAGTTGGAGTAGAGTTTTTGGGGGGTTCGGAAGAGGAGATGTGTAGGTATTTATAGGACACGCTTTCGTGGAGGAGGGGCAGCTCGGGTTAGGGTTTTGGGAGCGCGGACGTCGAGGGCTGGCAAGATTCTGGCGCTGGTTGTTCGCGAGGAAGGAGATAACGCGGTGGGGTCCAGCGGTCAGAGGAGAAAAAGAAGATAAAGAAAGCGAGAAAAAAAAGAAAGAAAGAGATTAAAGAAAGAGAGATATAGTTACGTGAGGGAGGAGTTACGTGAGATCTCTCTCACGAGGCGTTCGAGGAGCGGCGCTGGTGGCAGCCTCTGTGGCGAGTGGCTAGCGCTGGCTAGTGGGCTGCTGCCCGGGTGGCTAGGCTTGCTGGCTGGCGCCGTTTTTTTTTTTTTTGAATTAGACAGAGGGAGGAATAAAAATATAGGAGAATTTTTTTATATAGGACATATCAAAATTCTCAGGGGAATTTATCCTACAACGCGGACATTTTTCCAGGAGAAAAACTCAAACTAAAAAAAACACTTCCTAGAAATCCCAAATAAAATTCAAATTTGAATTCAAACTTTTTTTGGCAAAACTTTTCTTCTGACATTTTTGGAGTGTCATGTTTACTCCTCTCATACTTTTTCTCAAGTATTTGTCAGGCATTGTTTTGAAATAAATGCAACTGCCAATTTGAATTCAAATTCCAACAAACTCAAAAGCCTCTGAAATACTTCAAATGTCACTCAATTCAAACAATATGCATAGATGCTTAGCTATAATTGTAAAACATTCCAAATGGGAAATTTGGGATGTTACAACACCTTTTGAGAGAGCCATACATGATTTGGAATTTGTTAGAATACTCTATGTGCTTCACTTATATCTTTTGAGCTATATAGTTTTGCTCTAGTGCTTCACTTATATCTTTTAGAGCACGGTGGTGGATTTGTTTTATAGAAACTATTGATCTCTCATGCTTCACTTAGATTATTTTGAGAGTCTTAAATAGCATGGTAATTTGCTTAATAATAATAATATGCTTGGTATTCAAGATTTGTAAAACTTTCTTTTGAGTGTGTTGAATACTAAGAGAAGTTTGATGCTTGATAATTGTTTTGAGATATGAAGATGGTGATATTAGAGTCATGCTAGTTGAGTAGTTGTGAATTTGAGAAATACTTGTGTTAAAGTTTGTGATTCCCATAGCATGCACGTGTGGTGAACCATTATGTGATGAAGTCGGAGCATGATTTATTTATTGATTGTCTTCCTTATGAGTGGCAGCCGGGGACGAGCGATGGTCTTTTCCTACCAATCTATCCCCCTAGGAGCATGCGCGTAATACTTTGCTTTTATAACTTGTAGATTTTTGCAATAAGTATATGGGTTCTTCATGACTAATGTTGACTCCATGGATTATACGCACTTTTCTCATCCTTCCACCACTGCTAGCCTCTCTAATACCGCGCACTTTTCGCCGGTATCATACACCCACCATATACCTTCCTCAAAAACAGCCACCATACCTACCTATCATGGCATTTCCATAGCCATTCCGAGATATATTGCCATGCAACTTTCCACCGTTCCGTTTATTATGACACTCTCCATCATTGTCATATTGCTAGCATGATCATGTAGTTGGCATCGTATTTGTGGCAAAGCCACCGTTCATAATTCTTTCATACATGTCACTCTTGATTCATTGCATATCCTGGTACACCACCGGAGGCATTCATATAGAGTCATATTTTGTTCTAAGTATCGAGTTGTAATTGTTGAGTTGTAAGAAAAATAAAAGTGTGATGATCATCATTTTTAGAGCATTGTCCCAAGTGAGGAAAGGATGATGGAGACTATGATTCCCCCACAAGTCGGGATGAGACACCGGACGAAAAAAAAGAGGCCATAAAAAAGAGAAAAGGCCCAGATAAAAAAATGAGAGAAAAAGAGAGAAGGGACAATGTTACTATCCTTTTACCACACTTGTGTTTCAAAGTAGCACCATGATCTTCATGATAAAGAGTCTCTCATTTTGTCACTTTCATATACTAGTGGGAATTTTTCATTATAGAACTTGGCTTGTATATTCCAATGATGGGCTTCCTCAAATGCCCTAGGTCTTCGTGAGCAAGCGAGTTGGATGCACACCCACTTAGTTTCTTTTGTTGAGCTTCATATACTTATAGCTCTAGTGCATCCGTTGCATGGCAATCCCTACTCACTCACATTGATATCTATTGATGGGCATCTCCATAGCTCGTTGATACGCCTAGTTGATGTGAGACTATCTTCCCCTCTTTTTGTCTTCTCCACAACCACCATTCTATTCCACATATAGTTCTATATCCATGGCTCACGCTCAAGTATTGCGTGAAGATTGAAAAAGTTTTGAAAATGTCAAAAGTATGAAACAATTGCTTGGCTTGTCATCGGGGTTGTGCATGATTTAAATACTTTGTGTGGTGAAGATAGAGCATAGCCAGACTATATGATTATGTAGGGATAACTTTCTTTGGCCATGTTATTTTGAGAAGACATAATTGCTTTGTTAGTATGCTTGAAGTATTATTATTTTTATGTCAATATGAACTTTTGTCTTGAATCTTTCGGCTCTGAATATTCATACCACAATTAAGAAGAATTACATTGAAATTATGCCAAGTAGCACTCCGCATCAAAAATTCTTTTTTATCATTTACCTACTCGAGGACGAGCAGGAATTAAGCTTGGGGATGCCTGATACGTCTCCAACGTATCTATAATTTTTGATTGCTCCATGCTATGTTATCTACTGTTTTGGACCATATTGGGCTTTATTTTCCACTTTTATATTACTTTTAGGACTAACCTATTAACCGGAGGCCCAGCCCAGAATTGTTGTTTTTGCCTATTTCATGTTTCGAAGAAACGGAATATCAAACTGAGTCCAAACGAAATGAAACTTTCGGGAACGTGATTTTCTCACCGAATATGATCCAGGAGACTTGGACCCCACGTCAAGAAAGAAAGGAGGCGGCCACGAGGGGGGCGCGCCCACCCCCCTAGGGCGCGCCCCCCTGCCTAGTGGGCCCCCCCGTTGCTCCACCGACGTACTCCTTCCTCCTATATATACCTACGTACCCCCAAACAATCAGGTACGAAGCCAAAAACCTAATTCCACCGCCGCAACTTTCTGTATCCACGAGATCCCATCTTGGGGCCTGTTCCGGAGCTCCGCCGGAAGAGGAATCCACCACGGAGGGCTTCTACATCATCATAGCCTCTCCGATGAAGTGTGAGTAGTTTACCTCAGACCTTCGGGTCCATAGTTAGTAGCTAGATGGCTTCTTGTCTCTTTTTGGATCTCAATACAATGTTCTCCCCCTCTCTTGTGGAGATCTATTCGATGTAATCTTCCTTTTGCGGTGTGTTTGTTGAGACCGATGAATTGTGGGTTTATGATCAAGATTATCTATGAACAATATTTGAATCTTCTCTGAATTCTTTTATGTATGACTGGTTATCTTTGCAAGTCTCTTCGAATTATCAGTTTGGTTTGGCCTACTAGATTGGTTTTTCTTGCAATGGGAGAAGTGCTTAGCTTTGGGTTCAATCTTGCGGTGTCTTTTCCCAGTGATAGTAGGGGCAGCAAGGCACGTATTGTATTGTTGCCATCGAGGATAACAAGATGGGGTTTTTATCATATTGCATGAATTTTCCCTCTACATCATGTCATCTTGCTTAAAGCGTTACTCTGTTTTCTTGAACTTAATACTCTAGATGCAAGCTGGATAGCGGTCGATGAGTGGAGTAATAGTAGTAGATGCAGGCAGGAGTCGGTCTACTTGTCTCGGACGTGATGCCTATATACATGATCATACCTAGATACTCTCATAACTATGCTCAGTTCTGTCAATTGCTCAACAGTAATTCGTTCACCCACCGTAAAATACTTATGCTCTTAAGAGAAGCCACTAGTGAAATCTATGGCCCCTGGGTCTACCTTTGTCATGTTAATCTCCCAACACTTTATTATTGCTATTTCTTTTTAATTTGCTTTTATTTTACTTTGCATATTTATCACAAAAATACCAAAGATATTATCTATCATCTCTATCAGATCTCACTCTCATAAGTGACCATGAAGGGATTGGCAACCCATAATCGCGTTGGTTGCGTGGAGCTATTTGTTTTGTGTAGGTACGAGGGACTCGCGCATAGCCTCCTACTGGATTGATACCTTAGTTCTCAAAAACTGAGGGAAATACTTACTCTACTCTGCTGCATCACCCTTTCCTCTTCAAGGAAATCCAACGCAGTGCTCAAGAGGTAGCAGTGACTGGATGGGAAGTTGTGTTGATGTTAAATTAACTGATAGGATGGGTCATTTCGGTCAAATGACCGAAATGACCCATTCCCTTAGCTAATTTAACCTCGAGGTCCTTGTTTTTTATTTTATTTTTTATTTTTAACACATGTTAAAGAAGGTCTACCGCATTACTTTTTGACAATGTGCGATACATGGCATACAGTTGATCCATCCGACCTGTTTGTGATGGAATAGGCCATGTGTGTTGTGGGCAAACGCTTGCTAGTATTCAACCGTTTGGGATTGATGAATTCATCACCGACGGGTTCCCTAGTGTGGTCCGTGTTCATATGATCATCATCTACATCTTGTGCTAGCTCGATGTTCCTTCTATGCTAAGTTTCCATTAATTGATGGTGTTTTATGAACACGCCACCATTTCCCGCCATTTCCTCACCTATTTCCCGCCACCCTGCTCTATTGCGCATAGGCGGCGCGCGATGCACGGAGGCGACAAGCGCAGCCTGTTGCACATCCACCTTTTCCAAGCATGCCAACCCACACCAAAGCGCCGCCGCTGCCAAAAACCTCGTCGACAAGGAAAACAAGCAGGCACCACAGCCCGTCGAGGCCGAGGCGCTCCCCGGCAACGCGATGGACGATGCCATGATGCGCGTCATCGCCATGGCTGAGCAGACCTTTGGCGCATGGCGCTTGAGCTCCGCGAATCAAGATAGGCATGTCAGCGCCGACAGGCTGCAGCTCGCCGCACAACATGATCGATGGCGCGCCGCAGAGCGAGAGGCGCGGCGCACCGCACAGCAAGAGCGGATCCATCGGTGCTTGCCTGCTGTCGACACAGCGTTGCAACTGGGTACACGTCCCGTCAGTACCCACATTCCTCGCCAGGAGTGGGCAGAGGCCCTCAGCGTCGTACTTGCACCAGAGGCCGGCCGCGCCGTACTTGCACCGGACGCCCGCTGCGCCATTCGCATGGATGCCGCCGTTCGCCTTGTCTGCGGCCTGCTGGATGCCAACGCGCTGGTCCGTAGGCTCGATCGTCTCCTTGGCCCAGGTGTCCACCTGGGCGCAGTAGAGGAACATGGCCTCGCATCCTCGAGCTGGTGATCTCCGATGAAATAGCCAACTTGGAGCTTGAGATCGTGCTCCAGATGTACCGCGAGTGTGTCGACCGCTTGGCGAACGCCTGCACAAGTTCAGGCAAAGCCAAGAGCTACCCTAGGCAAGGGTTGCTGGTCATGGTCTCATGAACGCATTTTATTTTGAAAAGTCATTTCGACGTGGATAACTATGTATTCACATCACTCATAGTATTTCTCTGTTTATTGCTTTGTTTCAATGTGTGTACTCTGTTTTCAATTCTTATATGTTCTGTTTCAATGTGTGTATATACGCTTTCTATTCTGTATATGTGGATGATAACAACTAGATTCAAATTAGTATACAAAAACAGATAGAAAATGGAATTCATAATATATATATAAATATATATTAATTGTTCATTAGTTCATCATAGAATATATATATATATATATATATATATATATATATATATATATATATATATAATATATAATATCATCACATATACGTGATGATACTTAACTACTAGGTACAATGCATAAAATTGAAAACAAGCAATACTAAAACTAATAATCCTCTTGGGCAAGATTCGCAGCCCCTCACCAGCAGCTCCGGTGTGTGGCGTCTTCCAGGCGGAGGCAGACTCAATTCTCCGCCTCGCATGGCGCTTGACGATCGATCGCCTCTTCTTTGGCTGGCTTGTGACCGATCTTGCCATTTCGTTGGGCGCCCACTGGAGCTCCTCGTCGGTGGCACGCTAGAGCTTATCAGCCCACCTCCACGCAGCGACGAGGTGCCCAGTGCCTATGACCTTCCTCGTGAAGTACCCGTCTTTGTACACCTCCTCGGCACGACGACGCACCCGCCCCCAAAGCTCCGCCACCTCCTTTTTCTAGGCGGCATCACAAGCTTCACAGGCCACCAGGTACCTGGCTTCCTCCTTCGCCATCGACTTCTTGAATGCCACTTGACTGGCTTTCTCAGCCGGCGGCAGCGACTTCCACAGACAAAGATTGTACTGGCCCCAAAACCAATCCAAAGTTGGGGTCCGCAACCTCGTCAAAGGCACGTAGGGGTCCTCGTCGCTGCTAATCGAGTGAGCGTCCTCGGGGGGCGGCGACTCCTCGTCGGCGTGTGGGCAGACCGGCGGCGCCATGGCAGACATTTGAGAGAGAGAGAGAGAGAGAGGGCAAGCGAGGGGAGGATGTAGATGAGAATGCAGGCGGGACAACATGAGCAAGGTAGTATTTATTGGCGGCCGGAATCTAGATCGACGGGGACATTTCACACGCCGGTCGCTGGAATTTACGAGTACTGTAGTTTGAATTACACACAATTCCGGCAGCAAATCCGTGTGTGAACATAATAGCTGACGGTTTCCAATGCAGAACCATGTCTGATTAATGATCCCCGCCAATAGTCTACCAAACCTCGAGCCACGAGATAGAGTGCCAATCGCGTGGGGGCCGGTTGTCTTGCCAGATCTTTACATTTTCTTTTTTGAACACCAGATATTTACATCGTCTGATGATTTTTTAACTCGCACACAAGTACACAAAAATATGATTTTTCAAACCGTTTTGGTTAGGCGTTGCATGTAGATGTAGTTCAAATTTGAATTACGGTCATTAAATGGTTAGAAAATCACTTAAATGTCTTTAAAAGGTCAAATGACCCCTGAAAATTTCCAAATTTTCACATGACAGTTGTATTAGTGCACGTTAAACGTAGGAAAAAATTTGAAGGCCGTAAGAGGAAGCTATCTCCCGTCCGTCAGCAAACATGCATTGTTCCCTCTCGGAACCACGAACCTTCTAGTGAGTTGCTCCGGTTTGTGAGGGGGGTGTGTCCAAACTTTCATCAAACATGCCAATTTTTTACCACATCATCTTGGTGGCATGACATTAAATCAAGCAAGGTTTCATGTTTTTCTGATCATTTTTTTAATTTTTTGGAATTAAAATGCCATGGCATGCACTCCATGCATGTGCTCATGCCTTGACACCAATATGTTCGAAAGTTCCTTCTAATTTACTACACATGGAATTAACTCGCACACAAGTAAACAAAAATATGATTTTTCAAACCGTTTTGGTTAGGCATTGCATGTAGATATAGTTCAAATTTGAATTACGGTCATTAAATGGTTAGGAAATCACTTAAATGTCTTTAAAAGGTCAAATGGCCCCTGAAATTTACCAAATTTTCACATGACAGTTGTATTAGTGCACATTAAATGTAGGAAAAAAATTGAAGGCTGTAAGAGGAAGCTATCTCCCCTTCGTCATCAAACATGCATTGTTCCCTCTTGGAACCACGAACCTTCTAGGGATTTTCTCCGATTTGTGAGGGGTGTGTGTCCAAACATTCGTCAAACATGCCAATTTCTTTACCACATCATCTTGGTGGCGTGACATTAAATCAAGCAAGGTTTCATGTTTTTCCGATCATTTTTTAATTTTTTGGAATTAAAATGACATGGCATGCACTCCATGCATGTGCCCATGCCTTGACACTAATATGTTTGAAAATTCCTTCTGATTAACTGCACATGGAATTAATTCGCACACAATTACACCAAAATATGATTTTTCAAACCGTTATGGTTAGGCGTTGCATGTAGATGTAGTTCAAATTTGAATTACGGTCATTAAAAGGTTATAAAATCACTTAAATGTATTTAAAAGGTCAAATGACCCCTGAAATTTACCAAATTTCACATGACAGTTGTATTAGTGCACGTTAAACATTGGAAAAAATTTGAAGGACGTAAGCGGAAGCTATCTCCCGTTCATCATCAAACGTGCATTGTTCCCTCTCGGAACCACGACCTTCTAGCGAGTTGCTCCGGTTTGTGAGGGGTGTGTGTCCAAACATTCGTCAAACATGTCAATTTCGTTACCACATCATCTTGGTGGCATGCCATTACATCAACCAAGGTTTCATGTGTTTCTGATCATTTTTATTATTTTTTGAATTAAAATGCCATGGCATGCACTCCATGCATGTGCCCAAGCCTTGACACCAATATGTTTGAAAATTCCTTCTAATTTACTGCACATGGAGTTAAGTTGCACACAAGTACACAAAAATATGATTTTTCAAACTGTTATGGTTAGGCGTTGCATGTAGATATAGTTCAAATTTCAATTACGGTCTTTAAATGGTTAGAAAATCACTTAAATGTCTTTAAAAGGTCAAATGACCCCTGAAATTTACCAAATTTTCACATGATAGTTGTATTAGTGCACGTTATACGTAGGAATAAAAGGCCGTAAGGGGAAGCTATCTCCCGTTCGTCATCAAACATGCATTGTTCCCTCTCGGAACCACGAACCTTCTAGCGAGTTGCTCCGGTTTGTGAGGGGTGTGTGTCCAAACGTTCGTCAAACATGCCAATTTCTTTACCACATCATCTTGGTGGCATGACATTACATCAACCAAGGTTTCATGTGTTTCTGATCATTTTTCTATTTTTTTGAATTAAAATGCCATGGGATGCACTCCATGCATGTGCCCATGCCTTGACACCAATATGTTTGAAAATTCCTTCTAATTTACTGCACATGGAATTAACTCGCACACAAGTACACAAAAATATGATTTTTCAAACCGTTATGGTTAGGCGTTGCATGTAGATGTAGTTCAAATTTGAATTACGGTCATTAAATGGTTAGAAAATCACTTAAATGTCTTTAAAAGGTCAAATAACCCCTGAAATTTTCCAAAATTTCACATGACAGTTGTATTAGTGCACGTTAAACGTAGGAAAAATTTTGAAGGCCGTAAGAGGAAGCTATCTCCCGTTCGTCATCAAACATGCATTGTTCCCTCTCGGAACCACAAACCTTCTAGCGAGTTGCTCTGGTTTGTGAGGGGTGACTGTCCAAACGTTCGTCAAACATGCCAATTTCTTTACCACATCATCTTGGTGGCATGACATTACATCAACCAAGGTTTCATGTGTTTCTGATCATTTTTTTTATTTTTTTGAATTAAAATGCCATGTCACTCCATGCATATGTATGCATGTGTCCATGTCTTGAGACCAATATGTTTGAAAATTCCTTCTAATTTACTACACAAGGAATTAACTCGCACACAAGTACACAGATATTATTTTTCAAACCGTTTTGGTTAGGTGTTGCATGTAGATGTAGTTCAAATTTGAATTACGGTCATTAAATGGATAAATCACTTAAATGTCTTTAAAAGGTCAAATGACCCCTAGAGTTTTCCAAAATTTCACATTACAGCTGTAGTAGTGCATGTTAGACGTAGAATTTTTTTAAGGTCGTCAGAGGAAGCTATCTCCCGTTCGTCATCAAACATGCATTGTTCCCTCTCAGAACCACGAACCTTCTAGCGAGTTACTCCGGTTTGTGAGGGGCGTGTGTCCAAACTTTCGTCAAACATGCAAATTTCTTTACCACATCATCTTGGTTGCATGGCATTACATCAACCAAGGTTTCATGTGTTTCTGAATTTTTTTGGAATTAAAATGCCATGTCACTCCATGCATACGTATGCATGCAGTGTCCATGTCGTGAGACAAATATGTTTGAAAATTCCTTCTAGTTTACTGCACACGGAATTAACTCGCACACAAGTGCACAAATATGATTTTTCAAACCGTTTTGGTTAGGCGTTGCATGTAGATGTAGTTCAAATTTGACTTATGGTCATTAAATGGCTAGAAAATCACTTAAATGTCTTTAAAAGGCCAAATGACCCCTACAATTTTTAAAAAATTCACATTACAGTTGTAGTAGTGCACATTAGACGTAGAAAAAAATTTGAAGGCCCTAAGAGGAAGCTATCTCCCGTTCGTCATCAAACATGCAATGTTCCCTCTCGGAACCACGAGCCTTCTAGTGAGTTGCTCTGGTTTGTGAGGGGTGTGTGTCCAAACTTTGGTCAAACATGCCAATTGTTTTACCACATCATCTTGGTGGCATGACATTACATCAACCAAGGTTTCATGTGTTTTTGATTTTTTTTGGAATTAAAATGCCATGTCACTCCATGCTTAATTTTAACATCCCAAATTTCCTATTTGGAATGTTTTACAATTATAGTTAAGCATCCTATGCATCCTGTTTGAATTTGAATGCCATTTGGAGTTTCAGAGAATTTTGAGTTTTGAATTTGAATTCAAACTTTGGAAAGTGAGAAACATTTCAAAAACTAAGCCTGATAAATACTTGATCAAAAGTATGAGAGGAGTAAACATGACACTCCAAAAATATCAGAGGAAAACTTTGCCAAAAGATTTGGATTCAAATCTGAATTTTATTTGAATTTGAAAAAAAAATGGATTTTTATAAAGTTTGGATTTTGCCTTTGGAAAATGTTCAAATGAAAGGAATATTCCCGATCATTTTGGTATATATATACCCTATATAAAATATTTATATTTTAAAAGTTATACTCTGTTTTGTTTTATTTTTTAAAAAATAAATTTCAAAAAAAAAACCCACCCAGCGCCACCAGCCCTGCCCAGCCAGTGCCAGAACCCCCACTGCCCACTGCCTGGCCAGCCCAGCCGACCGAGCCGGCCCAGCTCTCCTCACCCTCCTCGCGCCTGAATCGCTTACTCACGCCGCCCCTTCGCTCCCCTCTCTCTCTCTCATCGATCATGGGCCCGCCCCATCGTCAACCCGCCCCACGCCACGCCGCCGCCGCCGCAGATCGCCCGATCTCAAGGATCCGGATCCCGATTCGCCCGATCGCCCCGAAGCGAGGACGAGGCCCCAGCTATAAAGCCGCCGCCTGCACCCCATTTCTAGCCCTCGCGGACCCCTCTCTCTCCCGCTCGAGCTCATGGAGACCCGATCTCCCCCGCCGCCATTCTCGTTGCTTGTCGCCGCCCTAGACCACCCGGTCACCCCGACTCCACCAAACCCTTCCCGAGCTCCCCAAGACCCGCCCGGCTACTTCCCGACCTCCCGACGCCTCAAGCCCTCACAGCACTCTCTTGCCACACGCCATTGGCGTCGGACCTTGAGAAGTCGCCCCGTCCGATCCCCATCTACGGCTAGGATTAGACCGAAGGGGTATGTTTTTATAAAAACCGCCCGGTTCTTTCCGGTTTAGTTAGTTAGGTTTATTTTTATTAGGCCGGCCCGTTTTAGTTTAACCCGAGGCCCTTTTAGGTTATTTGACGCACAGTGCGTAGTCTAGGCCCATTAGGCCTTTTTCTTTTATTTTTTTTGTTTTCTGTTTTAACAGAATAGTTTCTGTTTTGAAAAATTCATATCTTTTATTCTGTTTATTATTTTTAGGTGATTCTTTTTTGTTGGTTTGAAAATTTTATGTAGTATCTGTAGAATATATATTTAGCTATGTTAAAATAATTAAAATTGCTTTATTTTAGTTTTAGTCAGAATAGTAAATCTGCTATAACTTGAGTTAGAAAAATTATTTTTGGATGATTCTTTTTGTCCCAACTTTATTTTGTCATTGCCAAACCATAAAAATTAACTTGGGTATTTTAGGATTAATAAATAAATAGTTTTAAGAAGAATCTTATTAATCCTAATTAATTAACTAGTTGATGTTTTCCTATTAATTTAAATAGTAAATAAATTTATTTTTAACATGTGATTGATTATTCTAGGATAGTTTCTGTCACTTTATAGGATGAACTTTTATTTATAATTAATAAAAGTTTTATTTTATTTTTCTTAATAGAAATTGGATTAGGCCTAATAGGAGTTTCATAATAGCTTTTTAATTAATTCTTTTTGCTCCTAGTTGCTTAGTGATTCTTTTCTGTTAAGTTAACCTAAAACCATGATTAGGTTATGTTAGAAAATTTTTATTATATAAAAATACTTTTAGTTGTTGTTTGAAGTAGGAAAAACTTTGAATTGGTTTTCTTTGAGTTTTCCTTTGGATATGGTTTTGGTTGTTTTGGTGTGTTATGTTACTTTTGTTATGCTATTGTGTTATGTGATCCCATTGCTATATGCTTATTGTGATTTGTTTGTCTCGGTAGAGTTTCCGAGTGCGAAGCTTGCTACTACTTAATCTTTAGCTTACGAGGATCATCAAGCAAGGCAAGTTTTGATCATGTTATTTTCTATACCTATGTTTTTGTGCATTAGAAATTGTCACCACCCCACCATGCATGCAGTAGTTGAAAATTTGAAGTCATTAAACTTGAGTAGTATCATGTGGTAGGATGAACCAATCCCTTGTTACCATGACCCGGGACTAAGTAGTTACTTTGCTATGCTCGAGACGGGTTTTGGGTTGAGTGAAATTCATAAGCAAGATGTGAGAGTCAATGATGATGATAACCCCATGAACTACAATGATCAAGATGGACTTGAAATTCACTCTTGGGTGGAGGGCGGTTGACGGGCACCTGGAGAACCAGTGGTTGGCGGGATGCATGGAGAAGTGCCATGACATCTTGCGGAAAGCTTCACCCAGCCACGAAGAGAAGGATGGATGCCCCATGACCGGAAGCTTACCTGTGCAGCCGCAAGCCATTATGGGCTCTGGCTGGGTTGACCCTAGTAGTGACGCTGGCTGGACGGTACTACGAGATGTAGAAGAACGGTAGGATTGATGGGTACGGCAGTAGCTGAAGAACTCTTTGGAAGACCTGTTTCATTGGTCCGTCTTCAAACACCATGAAGTGCGAAGACTTTAAAGGAGGGAATGATTCTTATGGGAAAGTCGCAACCCTCTGCAGAGTTAAAGATCTAATCGATTAGCCGTGTCCCGATTTACGGACATTTGAGCCTCTGGAACTTGGAAGTATTCGGATATCTCAACACTAAAACTAATGAATTAATTTGAGGGTTTTATGACTTAATAATTTGGGAATGAGATTTTGGTTGGTGGAACCATCTCAATAACTACCAACAATTGTAGTAATTTGCAAGCAAGTCCTTTGTAGTAGGGAAAAATTTGCTTTTCGCAAAATGATGAAACTTAGAGCTCCACACCAAAATGCATATAGTGATAGTAAGTTTATTATTGTTGTTCTTCATGACTTGCCGACTTATTCAAAAGCTGACCTACATGGCTGCAACGTCTTATGTTGCGAGGTATATTCCGATCGGGAGTGAGGCTACGCTCCGCTTGGCGATTGCCCTTGGAGTCGGATGGACTCGCTTTATCTTCGACGCTTCCGCAACATTAGTAGTTTATTTCTCATGAGTTGGCCTTGAGCCGAATTTATTCCCTTGTAATAAAGACTCTATATGAGAACCGTGTAATAATATTCAGGTGTGATTGAACTTTGATTACTTTATCGATGTCTTGTGAGTACCAAAGATGATCTTGGGATGGTATGCATACGTAGATTTGACCGATTTTGGGTCAGGTCGCTACATTAATTGTGTCATAGCCGTTAGACCAAGATGTTTGAAAATTCCTTCCAATTTAATACACATGGAATTAAATCGCACACAAGTACACGAAATATGAGTTTTCAAACCGTTATGGTTAGCTATTGCATGTACATGTAGTTCAAATTTTAATTATGGTCATTAAATGGCTAGAAAATCACTTAAATGTCTTAGAAGGTCATATGACCCCTGAAATTTTCTAAAATTTGACATGACAGTTTTATTAGTACTACAAAATTTCTCGCTCATTTAAACACCATTCGTTGGCACTTTATTCCAAATTCGTCTTTCACAGCTAATAAAAAATATCTACAACATCACACAGTTGTTTTCTAGGAACCGTTTGCGATGAAAATATCGGGGTCTATTTAAGTCTCCCTCCTTAAGCTTCGCCGGCTCGTCTGCTCTAGTGCCGGAAACCCTCGAATCCACGAATCCTGATCCCCATTCCTGCACCCCCTTCTTGCAAAGATGACGCCGTGGAAATGCTTTGTGAAGGCCCGTACGTTGGCGCGCCCCCCCGAGCACCGCCAAGATACGCCGAGAGTGCAGCCTCCTACACCGAGAGTTCCACCGCATACGCATTAAGCATGGACGCTTCCGCCGAGAGGGCGTCTGCGGCAGCCGACAGGGCAGTTTCAGTAGCCAAGACGGCTGCAGCTGCTGCTGTGACGGCGGCTGCAAACGCCGAGAGTGCTCGAGCTGCCGTCCGTGCCGCTGATGTCGCCCTGGCCCGGGTCGAGGCCATCCACGCCAAGATCAAGGATGCACAAGACAAGATATTCCAGGCCACCTCGGACTCCAGCATGCAACCCACGTCTGAAAAGGCGGCGGTGGCCATGGAGCACCTGCTTCCTCATGAGGTCGCCGAGCGGGAGCTGGAGATGCAGGAGGCGGCGGAGATCGAGGAGCGCCGGGAGGAGGAGTTGCGTGTGGCTGAGGTCGAGGTAGAGAAGAGTCTATTCATCGAGGAATCGCCGTGGAGTACCAACGCGAGCTCTGGCTCAGCCACTACTATGAGTACTACAACCTTGAGGGCGGCGCCGAGGACGAGGACGCGGTTGACTTCAGCAAGGGGGACGCGGAGTCCACCAACGGCGGCATGTCGCCAGGACAAGTCATCGACGTCTCATCTCACACCGGCGATGCATAGGCCGATGCGGCGGCGGATTTGTTAAAATTATGTGTACTTAGGCTTTGTATTTAATGTTGGTCTTTTGTTAGAGCAATGTTTAGATCAACTGGCTCTGTGTAATTACTAAAATTGCTCGATTTAGTAAGTGTGGTTTGTCTGCTGTATGCTCTTTTGTGTGCCCAAATTAGCAAGCGATGTTAAATTATGCAATGACGTACCTAGAGAAATTTCCACCAAAATTTGAATTATCAAACTCATCCCATGCACGTAAAGCAGAAGAATCGTTTGCGATGCACACAATCGTTCAAAGTGAATGGTCCGGCGGCACCGCGCGCAAAGTTTCCCTCCACATTTCCAAAATTTAGGTCTACCGCCAAAATATCTACTCCCGCCCCCCTTCCCCACCCCCTTTTCTCCCCGACCACAAGTCACATTTCCCCTGTTTCCTCCTTCCTTCCTTTCTTGCTAAGCTATAGCCGCTTCCTTGCTCTCGCCGTCTCGCATCCTACCGCCGGGGTCGCCATGGTCTTCTTCAAAGACCTCTCCAGCGGTTCCTCCTCCGGCAACTACACCTTCACCACCCGGGTATGCCTCTCTTCTCTCTCTCGGGCTATGACTGGGAATGAAGGATTTTTACATGGCGGTCGATTTGAGTCATTTCTTCCTCTTGTAGCTCCCTAGGACCATCAGTGGCAATGAATGGAGCGGGGTGGCTGAAGATCTATCTGCTCGTTGTCACCATCAATCTCCATGCGTGAAGCTAGTTGCGTTTGATTCTATGGACAGTGGGAGGAAGTTTCTGGCATGTGCAGAGAAGGTTAGACCCTCTTTTATTGTTACAAATCATTTGTTAGATGTGATTCAGACACTGTCACGGTCCCAATCCATTCATACCACACCTTCGACCAAGCGCATCCTAAGACAGTGTCACAGTTTGTACCTAGTATCTTAAATTGTTGCCATCTCATCAGCGGTGCGATTAGAAAATTATTTGGCACTGCTTCAGCAGTTTGTGCAGCCAACTTTGGTCCACACATCCGAGCAGCCAAGCAGTAAAATACTAAATCTTTATGGCATGAAGGAACTGGGCATCGGAGCAACTACGTGCTCTGGAGTCCGGGTCCCTGATTTTTTTCCGCTACATCGGCTCGCTAGTGTAGGGCACCGGTGTGAGATGTAGCAACAGTTGTCTTTACCCCATTTTGGGCATACATAGTGGACGGCCTTAGTGCTATTAGTTCTATGTTACTAAATTTGTGAATGTACACACCTGTTAGTATCAATTTGCTGTCATCCAAACACTGTCGCTATGCTGTTGCGGTTATATTTACCTTCCTCATAAAATGTTCAAATTGTTATTTATTGTACATGAGTAAGAACTTGTAGCGTCGTTGTAGTTAATTATAGCTTCTGATGTTCCAGAATTTGGTTGTTGTCTCAGTACCAATTATTTCATTTGCACATTGATCTTTTTTAGAAGATATGTCATAATTAACATGTTTCTTCAGTTTTTCAAAATAAGCATTGGTGATTTTCTATGTTTCTATAAACCCATTTCCCCTACAATTGTTACTGATCTATTTTTAAATATTATCGGATGAACGAAAGTGTTCTTACTTGGAGTGGGTTGATCAAGAGTGGCCACAGTCTTTGAAGATGTGCCTAGTGAAGCTCTGGAGCATGTATGAGGAAGAGAACACACGTAGGCTTAGAGAAAGTCTTGTCAATGCTGAAGCATATTTCAAGATGCAGGATAAAAAGTTGAAGCTGGAGAATGAGCTCAGATTTTTAAAATCAGGCTCTGCTAACATGGTGTTGGTGAAGGAGGAGGCACTTTCCCAGTTGGCCCGTGCAAAACGGGTTCTTAATAAACTGAAAGCGGAGGTGGATAAGACGAGTCTGGATGATCTCGATTAGGGAAATGAATATATTGTTCTTATGAAGTTGAACTAGCACTACAAAAAAAAGACACTTCCGTGATGATACGTGTTTGTCACAGTAGGTCATGTTTTCTGTCATGCATATCCATGACAATTTTATGAAAGAATCAAGATAGTCATACTTGTGCTGTCGTAGAAGTGTTCCATGACATCACCAAAATTATCATCACGGAAGTGTCCACTTCCATGACAATAAATCGCGCGTCATAGAAGTGCTTTCGTCAAGGGTGACCGACACGTGGCATCGACCGTAGCGGGTCGTCGTTAAGCTACCGGGTCCGGTTTTGGATCTGATAACCCGTTAACAGCCCGAACCAATGGGGATTTTCCATGTGTAAAATTCTCATTGGCCGGAGGAAACACGTGTTGGCTCAACGTTCAGACAGATGTCATCCACTCATTGGACAGGAGGCGCCTATGATACGTCGACACGTGGCACATCCCAACAGAGGCCCTTTCTGGTGAAAAGGCCGGCCCAGCTAAAGGCCCACCATGTTTTTTCAGACACTAGTGGGCTGGCCCGTTAACAGCCTGCCATGTTTTGGGTCAAATTGAGGCCCATACCAGATCAGGCCCGTTCACAGCCTGTCGCGTTTCAGGCCAAATTACGGCCCATATCGGATCAGGCCCGTTAACAGGCCACTGTTCTTTTGGGGCCATACTAAGACAAGTTTGTATTTTAGCCTGTTAAATGCACGTTTACCAGTTCGGCCTGATAATAGTTTCGGCCTGTTAGCGGCCCATGGTGCATCTGGGACGTTGTCGGCCCGGTTTAACTTTAGGCCATTTAACGGCCCATGCAGAAACTGGGCTATTTCTTGTCCGAAGTAACTTTAGGCCTCTAAACGGCACGTAGTCTTCGTGGATGGCCTATCGGCCTGTTAATGGCTCGTGTAACAGTTGGGCCTAATTACAACCCGCGTTGAATCTGGCCTGCTTACAGCCCATCTGAAAATGGCCCGTGACACTTTTAGGCCTATGGCCCGCGGAGATACCGGCCTGCTTAAAGCCCATAATTTTATTGGGCCAAACAGGCCCGAGATATATTTTGGCCTGTTAACTGCTCGTCCTATTTAGGCCAAACATGGGCCTTAGGCAATTTCGGCTTGTATTGGCCCGTGATTTTTTGGCCTCAACGTTAGCCCAATCTAGGTTTTAGCCTGTTAAAACCCCATGGTATTCTCTGGCCCAGCTGGACAGAACTTTACTCGGCCTGTTAAACGTGGGAAAAAACTATAGGTTTAGACCTGCTAATGGCCCAAGATGATTAAAGGCCCAGGTTTTGGCCCATATGAGTAACAGGCCAGCCTGAAGACCGACAACACTTAGATTCACTGAACCTTCCGACCTAAATTACAGCATACCGACCAAGAATAAACCTATACTATACAACAAAGAAATTACAACATATTACATCCCCTCGGCATCAAAGTTCGGCGCCAATGATAATAAAGGGCAACCAGAGAGCAGATTATATAAACTGGGCAGGTCGCCACCAGTGGAAGTTAACAGGCGGACAAAATAATAGACGGAACCGACAACACTTCAACACAGTTCAAGAAAGGTTAGCCCGGCCCAGGAGCTACAGCGCAAGCAGCATAGCAAAATGACGAGACTGCGCTTCTTTGGCGCTCATGTCCACCAACTTAAGCTGCATCACATCAATAAACGTCATGTACTTACGGTTAATCTTGCATAGTTATTGGAGTTCCAGTCGTATTTGAGCGGAAGCATGTATTTCTGCTTGAATTTCAGACTGAAGAAGTCGAACAGATTCAGGCGACGACTTCATCGAACTTGTGTCACTTAGTAAGTTTGACACTACATCAATATGTGACTTCGTGGTTGTATCCCTACCCTCAATATGTGTTGCCTTCTCCTCTGGAATATGTGTTAGAGGGACAAACAATGGGTTCGTCTCACTATCATTGTGGTAGTTCTTCCTAGCAGCAGTGTTGTCACCCTGAAAGAGAAACAAGTAGGTAGATAACATGTTTTGCACGTATAAGCATCAACGCTGTCAATTTATCTCATTTCTTTGTCAGAAATAAAGAGACACAGTTTAAAATAGCACTAACATAATAGGCATTGTTCATACTTAAGACGGCAGGATATGGCATTGTGCAGGAGCGGCCAGCTTCACCAGACCACTGGATTAGATCAAGAACACAATCATAGATGTAGTTATAAACAACGTATAAGCATGAATGGTGAGTGCACTGTCAATTTATACCATTTCAGATTGGTAAATAAAGAGACACGATTTAAATAAGATTAATATAATATGGCATTGTTCATAGTTGAGACATAGCAGGATATGACATTGTGTTGTTGTTGGTAGTCTCACCACACCACTGGATTACAAATCAAGAACACAAGCATACACATAGTGCTAAAGAAGATAACTTGTTATGCTTAGTTTAATTTACATGGTACGAATAAGGAACTAGATTGTATAACTAAAGACTAAAATTGAGAAGGACAAACTTATGTTTATGTACTTCTACTTCATAAACTTTGAACAAGCAATTTGATGCAGACGACAAAAATAAATAGCATTTGCATTCATAGCTATCCAAATATAAACAACAAAGTTTGAAGGCTCGAGGAGGACAAACTTACATTAGTAGTGAAGACAGGCTCTATAAAGGCCTTGTCCATATCGATGGGGGGGCAATTCAGGAAGTTTATCGCACTCTTCTTCAAGAGTATTGCCTTTATTCTACATTTTGTCAATAGTAAATATAGATGTGAAAATATAGGAAGAAATGGCGATTATTTAACTTAAGATGCAGAGTACAAATGTAAATACAGCATACAGGTAGAAGGCACTGACAAGAGCAATGCGGAGATAAACTTCTTCAGTAACATTGGTTTTATTAAATATGTTGGCAAGAGTAAATCTAGATCTGATGTGTAGAAAAATGGAGGACAAGGGAAAATAAGCTGCAAAGTGTACATGAAGAACTAGCTGACAAATATAAGTACAGTGATGAAGGACAACAGATACTTACAAGAACAATGCAGAACTGAATTTCTTCATAGGCATTGGGTTTATTCTACATTAATTTAAGCATTAAAATAGATCTGATAATTTGGAGTGAACAGTGGATAAGCAAGCTATAATACACAATGATGTCACATAATCCACCAGGTATGAATGTAAGGACAACGATATGACAATAGGTACTCACAAGAGCAAAGCAACGACCAGCATAGTTGTGATATCCTAGGTTTTGCGGCGCTGGTTCGGTCGCCAATATACGTCGGGTGCTATGTGATTTCTCCGGTAGCACCACCTTTTTCAAGGACTTTGCTTGTACTCCTTCAGGTTCTGCAATCACCTCTTCCTTTTGGATGTCAGAAACACAAGAACATCATTTGAATGGAAAAACATGGTATGACGATAAATGGAATAGGTGTTGATAATGGATGGGCATGGCATCTTCACATATATCATGAGTAAACTAGGCAGATGGCGGTGCAACGAAGCAAAAGAAACGCAAGACACCTTATGCAAGATATGTGCAACCAATAAAACCTTGCCAAATTAGAACATGCACCTTATTGGGTGAGCAGGATAGGCCATCTGCATTTGACTCCTTGAGCTCAGAATAGTCATTAGGATCATATTTTGAATACGAATCTATAGGCCGGGAGCATGTGGGTTTCATTGCATCCACAATGGACCTCAATCCCATGATGCCAAGTTTGTTACCCATTGAACTGTTCCGCAATATTCTTTCGATGTGCGCATTCTTATATTCATTGTGATTATGTACAATATCTTTAAAGCATGAAAACACAAATAGTAGTGAGATTATCTTTGTAATGCAGAGGATATTGTAATATAATAGAGGCTCCCTGTAAAGCCTTGTGTGCTATCACTGGATTCTGATGAGAGAGCCCATGTGTGCTGTAATATGGTGAGTAGATTAATATAGTCTGGCACAACTACAAAAAAAATAAGCTCCCTGTTGGGGGCCCCAGATGTAAGGATAGTTGGCAGACGATAGGTTCATAATATACCGTATAGAAAGTTTATTGCCAAACCATGATAATGAGAGCGCAGAGCCAGTAGGAAGATCATAGTGTAGATAATAGGGGTACAACATAACCACCATAAATAAAACGGGAAAGCGGAAATGGCTGGAAAACATAGGGTTTTGCCGCTACTAATATGCAGTCTATCGATCACCTACATGCCAGCTCTATTCATCTGAAGGCACACAACTGTTACTATCAGTTCAGTCTATCAAAGATCGCGCGGCTCCCACCATTTCGGGGTATTATAGCAGACCAACTTGAATTGCGAAATCATTTAGCAGAACCGGCCCAATAGAGGTGTCGACTGCAGATGTCCCAGCTCCCCTTCCTGACAAGGAACATACTGTGCTTACTAAAGAAGAAAAGAAGAGGAACATGTGAAAGAACAGAAGAGGAAGCATATTCTGCATGTCTGCATGCAAGTCGCGTGACTTTTGTCATTTCGGTCAGTCGACCATTTCAGGCGGTTGGATGAAGATCCTACATCTCCTAACCCTTCTTCTTCCTCGTCTCTGATTCTTCCCATACAGAACACTACACGGGCCGCCGGCTGAACCATCGGCCTCCATCGCCTGTGTTACTCCGCCACCCCCACCCCCACCCCCACCCCCACCCGCGTCGAGTTTTCTTCGTTCGACGAGGCCCCACCACCGCCCCCCACAACCACCGCCCCCACCTGAGCCCCTTCCTTCGCACTGGCGAACTCCGGTGAGCTCTCAAAAATCGACTGAACCAATTTTGAAATTTAGTCTACTGTCATTTAACTGGTGTGGAATATAAAAGGGGAAAACCATAAGCATTGCGAGTATAGTGTTGAGCGTGCCATGGCGGATCTGAAGGTGCAAACCGGATAAAGGCAAATTCGCAACCAATGTTTGCTTTCAACTAGAAAGTAAGTGATGGACAAGAAATCGGAGTAAAGCAGTGGTGATCTATTTTCTTGCTGTGATAAATAAGTTAGCAGATACGAAAGAGTACCGCCTCTGGTGCGGCGCCGTGTATGCATCTGCTGAGAATTTGACGGTGCTACGGTAGCGATGGCTGTCAGCGGCGTGGAAACGGATCTAGGAGGGTAGACGGTGGCGGCGGGTCGCGGTGGAAGAGATGGTCGTAGGAGCGGCGCCGGCAAGGGGGACAACGACGGGGATGAAGCGAGAGGACGGGATGCAAGGATCCCGGTCCGAAGCCGTGGATGAGAGAGGTCGATCTCTTATAATGGCCGACGGCGTCGGGGTATCAGCTCCGGCATGGTGGAGGAGGACGGCGGTGGATGGGGTGGCAGACTGAGGAGGCGGGGGTGGAGAGGGTGTTTTGGCGCCCACGGAGTACGAATGGGGAAATGGAGGGAGAGAGGAAGGGGGGGGGGGGGGAACCATTTCTTCAGGGCGCGCTTGTCTCAAATGCGAGGAATTTACAAACTTAGCCCCCATTTAAAATTTCCTACATCACAGCAATATTAGTCAGTTGGGGATAGGACGGTAATCTCGCATACACCGAATATTTTCCGACCAGAGTTTGTTTTTGGCGCCCACCGTGTATGAATCGGGGAGGGAGTCGATTTCGGCCGAGGAGACACTGTGTTTTGGCGCCCACTGTGTATGAATCCGGGTGAGAGGCGTTTATGTCACGTTTGAGTGAAATTACAAACCTACCCCTATCGAAACCTATAGAAATCGAGCCGATAGGCTTTGCGTGTCAGGGATAGGCAGTAATTTCCATCTTGCAGATTTTGGTTTCGGGCGGTTACTGTGACTTTCCCCGCTTCGTTCAAATTTTTGTAGAGCAAGAGTGAACGTTTGCCGTGCCAACTCAATTCAAATCCAGTTTGTATTCTATTTTTGTTCGGGCATGATCCATTTGCGATTGGAATAAAATTCTATGTACATCATTCTTTATATATACTTTCAAAAGCACAACACCCTTTATACATAAATATGGTTTACAAATGGCATGATCTCAGATTCATAAGGTTGTATCCATCTTAATTTGGATTTCCAAATATTTTGAAACCACTTTATGTTGAAATCCAATGTATGCATTCCTCGCTAACTGTCTCCAATTAATGTGTGTTTCATGCGGTTTTTTTACTTCTTAAACATGTATAATGTGTTTCACACACGCAACATATAGTGTAATCCTGTTTAGACATTAATTGCATATAAATCACGCATTGTCTCTAATTAAAAGAATCTATGCATCACTAATATTGATAAACTATATAACATTACACGTGTCCCCGAATTCAAATGAATATGCATGTTTCATACACCAATTTGCGTTATGAAATTATCGATGTCGTGAACTCGAGTTTAAATATCTGAATCCCCTTTAATCCAGATATTCGTCTCATATAGCTATCACTCATGCTTATATAGGAGTATCTCTCTAGACCTATATGTGTTCATCGTCTCTCGGGTATCTCTCGTGCTACCTGTATGTCGACAATGATCTTTTATCTTCGCAACACACTGACGGTACTCTCTCCCTCAACCTTCATCACTCTATCTCTCTCTAAGTATATCTCGCTCCCTGCTATGTGTCTCTAACTATGATGCTCCATGTGAAATCTCTTTCTCTCTCACAAACACAAACTTCGTCTCCCGGGGTCTCATTTCTCTCTACTATTCCCCTGTGTGCCACTCACACACCACCTCTCACACAGAGATGTCTTTCGCTCCTTAGATATGAGAAGCTACGAATCTTCCTCTTAAATATCTCTTTCTCACACACAAACACAAACTCTGTCTCCGAGGGTCTCATATCTCTCTACCATTCTCTTGTATGTCGCTCACACACACTCTCTCTCCCTAGAGATATCTTGCGTTCCCTCATATGTCTCTCTAGCTATCACTCTCGTTGTGAAATATCTTTCTCTCTTGCAAACACAAAACTCCGTCTCTCGGGATCTCATTTCTCTCTGATATTTGTTTGTATGTGATTCACATGCACACTCTCTCTATCTCTCTCACACCCACACACACATAACTCAGTCTTATGATCCACTCGACTCCTATCTCTAACACACGCTAGCTAGCATCTTTATCTTTCTATTTATTTGTTTCTCCATCAATCTTGTTTCTCGCCCTCACTCTTGCTTCCTCTCACGCACACTATATATGTTTCTCTCTACATGCAGTCAAGTGCCCTCTTTTAATCTTTCTCTCTCACACACATAACTTCACCCTCGGAACCACCCGACGGTCATCTCCAACACTCAAACTAGCTGATGTCCCTCTATCTAGCACCTCTATCTCTATATCTATATGTAGTTTCTCCATCAACATTTCTTTCTTGCACGCACTCTTGCTTCCTATCACCCACACTATATATGTCTCTCCATACATGCATTTATAGGTTGATCTCTTTTGCACAATCGTTGTGTCTCGCTCCCTCTGCTCGCCATAGATGCATGCTCCAGCCCACGCCACTTTCTCTTAAAGACAAAAACACATGCTCAATTATCGAGCCTTCTTCCATGCACTCTCACATGCATGCATATTGTCACACCGATCTCTCCCATATCGTTGATCTTATGACTTATGTCTTCTTTCTTTTACCTCGATCATGCTCGCGTGCACACACACACATCCCATGTATACATGTATACCTCTCGCACATGCACAGTCAAGGTATCCTATGTCTCCATACATAGTTAATTACCCTCAACCCTAACGCCACATCGAATCGTTCTCTTCTTGTGTGCACATAACTTCCGCCTGGATGGGTAAAACACACACTCACACTTAACAATCTCCTTCTAGCTACCCCGGCCCCCTCTCTCACTCTTCCCATATATCCCTGAAACCAATATGACCATCCCTTCATTTAATTCCCGCCTACATGCACCATCGATATATAGTAGTCTTCCTCGGTGTCTCTCGAACAAACATGTTCTCTCGATGTCGACTCCTCTCATGCGCACACGCCTTCTCTTCCCTCTCTATGGGCCTTTTCTCTCTCACACCCCCTCGTTGGTGGCCCTTGTCATACACTATGATGACGCCACGCACACTTAAATTACATCCGCCACCGAGGACCCCGCGTCACACACACACGCACCCCCCACACACACACTAAGACTCCATCTCACACACACATGCTCTAGGCGGAGCATTTGTTCCTACCACCCTTCGTCCGACCTTACCCATATGATAAGCAATCACCTTAATTTACTTGTATAACATGGACAAATTCCACTTTGCTTTAGTAGTTAGCAAACTTATCATCTCTACTCTTAAAAAAAACGAGTTGGTGATGATGGTGTGCCTGCCATCTTGTAATATAGACCGTCTGATTTATATCTCACGGATAGAAAGCAAACTATGAAAATTTTACAAAATATACCCGCACCTCTCTCCACATTTACAGACAAGGCCTTGCCTCGTTCATCGTCCTTATCTCCCACAACCTCATTGTTGAGCAATTAAAAAAGGAAGTCTCTCAAACAATCTAGCATGGTGGTTGATACGTCCATTTTGCATCATGCTTTTATATCGATATTTATCGCATTATGGGCTGTTATTTCACATTATGTCACAATACTTATGGCTATTCTCTTTTATTTTACAAGGTTTACATGAAGAGGAGAATGCCGGCAATTGGAATCTCGGGCTGGAAAAGGAGCAAATATTGGAGACCTATTCTGCAAGAACTCCAAAAGTCCTGAAACTCCACGAAATATCTTAAAATAAATAAAGAAAATCGTCGCTTAAAGATGAAGGCCGGGGCCCACACCTGCTCATGAGGGTGGGGGCGCCCCACCCTAGGGCACGCCCCTACCTTGTGGGCCCTGGTGGCTCTTGACGCCCATCTTCTCCTATATGAAGTCTTTCGTCAAGAAAAAAATAAGAAGCAACCTTTGGGATGAGACTGCCGCCACGAGGCGGAACCTTGCGGAACCAATCTAGGGATCCGCAGAGCTGTTCTGCGGGGACACTTCCCTCGGGGGGGAAATCATCACCATCGTCATCACCAACGCTCCTCTCATCGGGAGAGGGCAATCTCCATCAACATCTTCACCAGCACCATCTCCTCTCAAAACCCAAGTTCATCTCTTGTATCCAATTCTTGTCTTCAAGTCCGGGATTGGTGCTACTAGGTTGCTAGTAGTGTTGATTACTCCTTGTAGTTGATACTAATTGGTTTATTTGGTGGAAGATTATATGTTCAGATCCTTTATGCATATTATTACCCCTCTGATTATGAACATGAATATGCTTTGTGAGTACTTACGTTTGTTCCTGAGGACAAGGGAGAAGTCTTGCTATTAGTAGTCATGTGAATTTGGTATTCGTTTGATATTTTGATGAGATGTATGTTGTCTAGTCTCTAGTGGTGTTATGTGAACGTCGACTACATAACACTTCACCATTATTTGGGCCTAGAGGAAGGCATTGGGAAGTAATAAGTAGATGATGGGTTGCTAGAGTGACAAAAGCTTAAATCCTAGTTTATCCGTTGCTTCGTAAGGGGCTGATCTGGATCCATATGTTTCATGCTATGGTTAGGTTTACCTTAATACTTTTGTTGTAGTTGCGGATGCTTGCAATAGAGGTTAATCATAAGTGGGGTGCTTGTTCAAGTAAGAACATCACCCAAGCACCGGTCCACCCACATATCAAATTATCAAAGTACCGAACGCGAATCATATGAACGTGATGAAAACTAGCTTGACGATATTCCCAAGTGTCTTCGGGAGCGCTTTTCCTATTATAAGAGTTTGTCCAGGCTTGTCCTTTGCTACAAAAAGGATTGGGCCACCTTGCTGCACTTTATTTACTCTTGTTACTTGTTGCTCGTTACAATTTATCTTATCACAAAACTATCTGTTACCACTTATTTCAGTACTTGCAGAGAATACCTTGCTGAAAACCGCTTATCATTTCCTTCTGCTCCTCGTTGGGTTCGACACTCTTACTTATCGAAAGGACTACGATAGATCCCCTATACTTGTGGGTCATTAGTGGCCGCCTGCCGGCGCCGTCCATCCCCATGCCTCCACCCAGTCCGACCACCAGTCACCACCACGCTCCACTCCTCCTCACCTTTTCTCTCATCTTTCAATTTTTCGACGAAATTGTCGAGATACCAGTTTTCCAATAAAATTCTCGAGATATCATTAGTTTTTACACATGGGATTACTCCTGCATGGGTCAATCACAATAGGTGTTTTGTAAAAAAATGCATATTGATGTTTCATGCAATGCACGAGCATCTTGCTAGTAATTATGTAACGCAAATCACGAGTAGGAAGTGACATTTTTTTTACACAACCACGTTAGCATGGCCACGTAAATCACTAGCTAAAGTGTAATACCATTATACTTATATCCCGATGCAAAAGGTTGACTACATGTCCGAACAGCAGATTCACACACACGCACTCTATCTCTCAGAATCTCTCACACACACCAGTTACGTGAGGCCCACTTAAGCAGACACGTATGTTACAATTTGTGCACCCGCGGGTAAAAGTGATGGTGCACATTTATTTAAGCCGGACGGCGAACCCAAACAGTAGTTGCAATCATTCCCCTCCCGCCGCCTCTTCTCTGGTCGTCGTAGCTCGGTAGCCATGGCCCGGCCGAACGTAAACATACGCCATACTCCCGCCGGAGCGGCGCTTTAATCTGGAAATTTTAGTGGTCACGCATGCTTTTTTTGTGCTAGCACTCCTATATAAGGGTTAACCGGTCGCTTCCCGCGGATGTGCGCGGGCGGTAGAGGAGTAAGGAGAAGGGAAGTGGGCTGTGGAGTAACGTTTTTTACCACATTTTCTTAGGAAACTGAGTGCAATAATTGAGTAGTTTTGAAAACTTCCAGTACTACACCTGAAACGGTTCAAAACCAATACCACCACCACGCCCACGTCTGACCGCCCTGGCCGACCCAACCCCCCTCCCTTGCCAGCGCACGCTTCTCGTGGGAAACAATATGCATCGCCCCGGAACGTCAGTGCCGCATTAATGCCCGGCCAGAGCGGAGGCGACCTCTCACTAGCGCCGGCTTTGAAGCAGCGTGACGGCCGAGAGAGCGTCGCTTCTTGGTGCACGCGACTGCTCCGCGTCGAGGCTGGCCATAGTTTGGATTAGTCTCCATCGTTGGGAGCCACACTAACTGCGATGATATGGACTCCCGTTGCCCACAGTTATGGATCGTTCCATCTATGAAGAACACATGGGACTGGAACTATGAGACGGACATGTACCCACGAGGAGTGGACGTACGAACCTGAGTAATGTAGCGCAATAAGTGAAGTAGAAAGGCATAAATAGTATGAACATGCGTGTCATATAGGCATTTTTCTCTTACTACCACTAAATGTTGTATGTGCAATGCCCGGTGATGTTATGGAGTACGTGCCTAAGTACTCTACTACTACTATATTAATTGGAGGCACATATTAGGTTTTATATTTGTTTATGTGTATGCCCCGAGACCTTCCAACTAGACGTGTCTTTCTCTCCGGGTCGCACTTTGTATCATTCATACCACTAGTATAGTAGTACTACTACGTGTGGTCTCCGACCCAGAAGTGGAGACGCTCTACCACGATGTTCATGTCCCACTCCTTTCGCTGACGTGTGGGACATCCAGCACGTGCCGTGTTTGGCACTCCTTCGTCGTAAGAGTTGAAACACTAGCATTCATCAGAAATAAAAAATAAATATAAATCAACAGTGATACTATACCAAGCGGTTTCCTTGCTCCTCAATATCGGAAAGAATACTTCTATTCGCCGACATCTGGGACGTCGACCATCCTGGTCCACTTGCCATGCCCGCAGAACTCCAAGGGAGAGTCACCCTGGTTGTTGCACCGCAGTAATTACTAATGAGCCGTCAAATCACAGGCCCAACCTTTGCCACTGTGAAGTTGCTCAGACGAAGGAACCATCATGACTTCGTTGAATTCCACTTCTTGAAGAAACTCTGCATGCAGCGATCTCGCTAGCTCTGATGAGTTACTCCAGCAGAGGCCTCCTTTGGTTCATAGGATAGGAATTTTATAGGAATATGAAAATCATAGGAAGTGAGATGACATGCATCTCAATTCCTATAGAGAAAGAGATGTCATTTGATGCATAGGATAGGAATTTTTCCATTGAGTCTAGGCTAATGTACTGGTAATTTGCTCTAAAAACTACAGTAGTAACTAGTAGTACTGGTACATGCTCATAATTAATTAAACAAACATACGGGCGACACAGACACACACACTAACTACTAGTACAACTACTACTCACATGTTGGCCAGACGCCGTCGTTCTCCTTCCCGGCTTTGTGGGCGACACCCCACCGTGCTTGGATCTCCGCCGACCTCTCCGCAGCAGTGCGTGCGTCCTCTTCTTTCTTGCGGCGACGGCACTCTCTTTTCTTGAGTGCTTTCTGACTTTTCTGCTTCCTCTATGTGGCTTTGTCCACCTCTTGCTCTACCGCCCATTCGGCCTTGGCAGCTTCAAATTCCACCCACATAGGTGTGAGGTCGCGAGCGGTGATGAACTCGACACGGCGGGATGCCATCACTTCCCTACCATTCTGTGTGCGGTCGTGGGCAGCGAGGAACTCGGCGCGGCGGGATGCCATCGCTTCCTTACTGGTTAGTGTGCGGCGCGGTGGCATGAACGACGCTTGGTGACAGCTCTGGGGTGGAGTGGCCGGACAACCGTAAAGTGCATTGGTTTGTCAAGAGCTCAAGGGTAGAAGACGAAGGAAATTTGGATTCCCCTTCAATCCTGGTCATTTATTACCGAGTAAAATGCATTGGCGGTCATCGAACTTGTCTTGATAGCTCACTTTGATCATTGTATACGAGATATGGTGATTATACGGTCGCTGGCTTAGCGTATAGCTTCGTATTTGTTTGGTTGACTAGTCAAATAGTCTGCATGCACCTCAGTTGCTCGTGTTCTTTATCTATCTATCTATGCGGGCCTACCTGTCAGTGGAAAAAGAAATAAAAACCAAAATTATGCTTATGTGACATTACTGTTTAGAAGTTTGCTGGAGGCCTCCGCGAACACCGAGCATGTATTCAACTGGCTCAACACCAACGGTCATACTCGTGACTCGGTGCCTTGCTCATGTATATCGTCCATCACAACAACAATCTATAAAACAGCCTAGCTAGAGAGGGTACTATGGTACGGAGTATGTACTATCGTGAGCAACAAATCATAGTGCCACTGCACACGAGTGTGTGTCTGATCGATTCGTCCATTATTCGTAAGTTATGCATAGTTTTGTGGTGTCTAACGATGGTCGTCGAAGGCTAGCTGGCGACAAGAGCGGTTGCATGGACACCTGGTTGTCAATACGTGCCGCATATGCTTCAAAGGCTCGTCATCCATGAGTTCACATTTTACCACCACGCCAGCGTCTGACCGCCCTGGCCTACGGAAACTCCTTCCATCGCTAGCGCGCGCTTCCCGCCTGAAACGGTCACCGTCTCTCCAGAACGTAAATGTTGCATTCACCGACCTTAACTGCAGGTGCAGTTGGTGTGTGACTGACATGCGGGCCAGATGCCCGTTGGGCCCACATGTCAGTGATGCAACGCACCTGGGGTTAAGTCACTGAAGCAGCGTTCGCATTCATGCCCGACGCGACCTCTCACTAGCGTCGGTATTGCAGCAGCGCGGCGGCCGAGAGAGCGCCACCTGTGTGGCATCCCGATGCAAGCAACTGTTCCGCGTTAACGACACCACAGCTATCCTTCCGGCCGCCGCCCACATTAATGACACGCGGCTACCGATGAACCTACTCCGGCGCCAGCCGTCCATCCGTCTGCCGCGGCTCATTACCATTCGCTCGCTATATTAACTTGAGCCTCAGCTCCCAGCCATAGCCAAAGACCCACACTCATTCTCCTCCGGTCCCTTCCTTCTGTCGCCACCACTCCAACCATGGCCTCCTGGCGCTCCAAAGCTCTCTTAGACATACTGTCGCAGGATCAGACGAAGGACATCGGTGGCTCCGCTCCGGGCGTGCTCCAAAGCTCTCTTGGACGTACTGTCACAGGAGAAGACGAAGGAGATCGCCGGCTCCCCCCCCGGCCGCCCTCCGCCGCCACGACCACGAAGCCGGTGCGCGGGCGCGGGCGCAGCCGACAGCGAGGAACAGTAGTACACACGAGGTCACCGCCGCTCTGGTCCCAGGAAGGCCACCGCTCCTCCACTCAGTCGACGCCAAGCTTGGTGGAATAAACATCGGCGGCTGATTAGCCGCTTGAAGGCGACGTGGAGGCGGAAATCTTCAGAACCTTGTGCTCCGGAGGAGGAGTGAGGGAGTCCTGGACTAGGGGGTGTCCGGATAGCCGAACTATCATCGCGGCCGGACTCCAAGACTTTGAAGATACAAGATTAAAGACTTCGTCCCGTGTCCGGATGGGACTTTCCTTGGCGTGGAAGGCAAGCTTGGCGATACGGATATGTAGATCTCCTACCATTGTAACCGACTCTGTGTAACCCTAACCTATCCGGTGTCTATATAAACCGGAGGGTTTTAGTCCGTAGGACGAACAACAATCATACCATAGGCTAGCTTCTAGGGTTTAGCCTCCTTGATCTCGTGGTAGATCTACTCTTGTACTACCCATATCATCAATATTAATCAAGCAGGAGTAGGGTATTACCTCCATCGAGAGGGCCTAAACCTGGTAAAAACATCGTGTCCCTTGTCTCTGTTACCATCCGCCTAGACGCACAGTTCGGGACCCCTACCGAGATCCGCCGGTTTTGACACCGACATTGATGCTTTCATCGAAAGTTCCTCTGTGTCGTCACCGATAGGCCCGATGGCTCCTTCGATCATCAACAACGACGCGGTCCAGGGTGAGACTTTTCTCCCCGGACTGATCTTCATATTCAGCGGCTTTGCCTTTGTGGGCCAATTAAGCAGCCATCTGGAGCAGATCGAAGCTACGCCCCGCCATCAGGTCAGATTTGGAAGTTTAAACTATCGGCCGATGTCTGCGGAGACTTGATCTTCGACGGATTCGAGCCACAGCCGAGCGTGCCGCCTTTGTCTCGATGGGTATGATCTAGCTCGCAGCGAGCAAAGTGCCACGAGGCCGCACCAAAGATCTGCTCCGACCCTTAATACGGAGCCGGATTCCCCGATCGAGGACGAGTGGTTGGACACCGCCTCGGGGGCTATGATCTCTACGGCGATTGAGCCGAACTCCATCCCTGTCCTTCGCGAAGACCTTGACTCCAGGGTGCCGGACTCCTCTCCGGACTCCGAACCCTCCGCGCCCCTGCCCATCGAATCCGATTGGGCGTCGGTCATGGAGTTCACTGCCGCGGACATCTTTCAGCACTCGCCCTTTGGCGACATCCTGAATTCACTAAAGTCTCTCTCTTTATCCGGAGAGCCCTGGCCGGACTACGGACAGGAAGGTTGGGATACGGACGACGACGAAATTCAACGCCCACCCACCACCCACTTTGTAGCCACTGTCGATGATTTAACCGACATGCTCGACTTCGACTCCCAAGACATCGGCGGCATGGACGACGATGCCGGAGGCGACCAAGACCCAGCGCCTACAGGTGGCTTTGGAAGGCCACCTCGTCATACGACATATACATGGTGGACATCCCAAAAGATGGGAACGGCGATGGAACAACGGAGGATGGCCCCTCCAAGAAGCAACCAAGCGGCGACGTCGTGGCGCCGCTCTAAATCCTGCCACAAAGCAAAAGCGGTGATTCCGCACGGAGATAATAACACCGGACAAGGTTGAAGACAACCCCTCCAGCAGGACTCGGCAGCAGGAGGAGGGAGAAGCAAGTCCGCACGACATTGCGGCAGAAAGAGAGGTCGAGGACGATAATTATGAGCCTCCCTCCGAAGATGAGGCAAGCCTCGACAACGACAAATTTGTCGTGCACGAGGATCCCGCTGAGCAGAGGCGTTTCAAACGCAGGCTTATAGCCACGGCAAGCAGCCTCAAGAAAAGCAGCAACAACTTAGAGCTGACCAAGACCGCTAGGCGATAGATGGTGAAGTCCTTGCAGCCGAAGAGTATGAACTTGAATGCCCTCAAAAGCTACCCCAAACGCAGGCCGTTGCCTCGATCGGAGGAGGAAGCACCCAAGTCACCAGCAAGACGACATGGCAGACCGGCCACCCGTGGTCGCATGACAGAGAGGCCTCTCGGCCCTCCGCTCAAGCCACACCCCGCGCGCTCAAAAAGTACCAAGGCACGAGAAAATCGCCGGACTTGCGAGATATATTGGAGGATAAGGCAAAAGATACAAGATCGATCTACGGATCGCGTGGGCGTAACGACTCGGGGCGATTACCGTCGCGCGGATACAACAAACCCGGCGGGCGAACACGATGAGACAAAGCTCATATGAGCTACGTCGCGATATAGCCCAATCTGAGGCGCCAAGACACCCACTATGCTTCACAGATGAAGTAATGGATCATCAAATCCTTGAGGGCTTCAAACCCGTAAACATCGAATCATACGATGGTACCATAGATCCTGCGGTCTGGATCGAGGACTATCTCCTCCACATCCACATGGCCCGCGGTGATGATCTACATGCCATCAAATACCTCCCACTCAAGCTTAAAGGACTAGCTCGGCATTGGCTCAATAGCTTGCCAGCAGAATCAATTGGTTGTTGGGAGGACACGGAGGCCGCATTCCTTGATAACTTCCAGGCACATATGTGCGACCACCGACGCCGATGACCTTAGCCATATAATTCAGCAGCGGAAGAATCGGCGGACAATTTCGGACACGGTTCCTAACAAAGAAAAATCAAATCGTTGATCTGTCCGGATGCAGAGGCCCTTGCAGCCTTCAAACATAACATCCATGACGAATGGCTTGCCCGCACCAAGGACAGGAAAAGCGAAATCCATGGCAGCCCTTACAACACTCATGACCCGCTTTTGTGCGGGAGAGGACAGCTAGCTAGCTCGTAGTAACAACTTGACCAAAAACCACGGTAGTTCGGATACCAAGGACAGCAAAGGCAGGTCGCGTCGCAAGCAAAACAAGCGCCGCGTGCGGCGACAATGATGAAGATATGGCAGTCAATGCGGATTCGAGCTCTAAACCCGGTCAGTGGAAGAAGCCATTCAAAAGGAATACCCAGGGCCCGTCCAACTTGGACCGAATACTCGATCGCTTGTGCCAGATACATGGCACCCTCGAAAAACCAGCCAATCACACCAACATGGATTGTTGGGTGTTCAAGCAAGCAGGCAAGTTAAGTGCGAACTCAATGACAAGGGTCTGCATAGCGATGGCGAGGAAGAGCCCGGCCGCCCGAACAATAGAGGACGAAGGGCTTTCCCACACAAGTGCGGACGGTGAACATGATATCGCAACCCACATACCCAAAAGGGAGCGGAAGCGTGCACTAAGGGGCGTATATGCGATGGAGCCGTCGCCCCAAAGTTCAACCCATGGTCTTCTGCCCGATCACCTTCGATCGAAGGACCACCCACTAGCATTCGTCATGGCGGTTTCGCCGTTGGTTCTTGACCCAATTATTGACGGATTTCACCTCACCGAGTCCGATGGACGGCGGTAGCAGCCTGAACCTGCTTTATCGGGATACGGTCGCAAAATGGGCATAGACCCTCAAGGATTAAACCTACAAAGACGACCTTTAAAGGCGTCATACCGGTGTAGAGGCCAATTATGCGGGCTCGGTTACACTCGAAGTGGTCTTCGGATCCCGGATAACTTCCAAAGCGAAGAGTTGATCTTGACATAGTCCCGTTCGCGGCTATCACGCTTTGCTCGGACGAACCGCATTGCAAAGTTCAATGTGGTACCGCACCACGCATACCTCAAGCTCAAGATGCCAGGCCCTCGAGGAGTAATCACGGTCAATGGAAACACTGAACGCTCTCTCCGAATGGAGGAGCACACGGCGGCCCTCGCGGTGGAGGTGCAAAGCAGCCTCTCACAGCAATTCTTGAGTCCGGCCACTAAGCGTCCGGACACTATCAAGCGCGCCCGGAGTAACCTACAACAAGACCGCCTGGCAAGATTCAAGCACGCGTAGCAATCCGGCCCCAACCCCAGCCCTCGCGAAATTGCGAAGCCAGTACTACACGTACATAACTACGCTCTGGAGATACCATGGGCATAAGGGGAGGGGCACGACCACGGTATGCCCAGAATGCGGCTTAACCGCGCCAGGGGCTCCCGATTGTGTCATTCTTTTTCTTTTTTCTTTTTCCTTTTTTCAGGACTCCGTTTTCCAGAAGTCCTGTCCGGCACTAGAATCGCCGAACTCACGATGCAACAGCCAGGGAAGCAGAAAGCTACGTCGAGTATTCAGGTGGGCTCTATTACGAGCATTATACCTGTTTTACATACCATCCCGCAGCTTACCCCTGGAGGGGGACATGTTAAATAATCCCATCCCTTGCTTATCGCACTATTTGTATTGTTCTGCTTTCATTGCAGTACCTTTTTGAATAAACAATACATAGCTTTCGCTTATTATTGCACTCCTTTCTTTATCTTTATATATGTTCATTTCATGACATGTTGCACCCGTACACCTTGGTACGGCCAATACACCAGGGCCTTAAGTACCCCAAAATTATGGTGTGATAAGTCCGAACACTTACACAAGTGCGGCAACCCGAACTTATAGCATTATATGAATCGGCTCCGAATCATGTCTTGGGTCAATAGTTGGGTTTGCCCGGCTCCTATGTTTTGGTACCTTACGTTCCGTTATATCGGCTAAGGTAGCACTACGAGAACCACTGCTATTGTGCCCCGGTTGAGCTGGGTTGAGCACCTCAGTGGAGAAAGCTAAAACTGACTGTCATGATAGGGCGAGAGCCGGTCGCTGTTCGAGAGGTTTTTTGGGTCCCTAAAGACTTATGCCGCTTAGAGCGAGGAACCGGAATTGTCCGCCAAGGCGTGGATAGCGCCCGAACTCGGTCTTCGAATACTAGGGCTTCACGAAATTTAAAATTATAGAATTCTATGGCTAAGTGAGAGTGTTCAAGCATTATAAGTCCGGTTGCCTTTTTCGTTGCATTGAGCACCTCCTAGATGGACCCAAGAATGGGAAAAAGAGTGCTCAAATTTATCCGAACACCCCAAACTTTCGTGGCATGGGGGCTGAAGCCAACGACTTGCCATCTCTCAAATTTGATAAGCGGCCGCATGAAGGTAATATTTTAAATTAACAAGCGTTGCTTAGCGCATATGAACAAGTTTTCAGCGCATGGGATAACAAATGCGAGTCTATTAAAAATTACATCTTTGGAGCACTCATCCGCTATTAGTGGGAACCCTTCAGAGGCCCTCATAGTACATTTGGGCGTGCGATGCTCCTTGCCCTTGGTGGCCCGTCCGTCACAAGCTTCTCCTCATCCAGCTTGCCCCAGTGCACTTTAGCACGGGCAAGGGCCCGACGGACACCTTCAATGCAGACGGAGCGCTTGATGACTTCAACCCGTTGACAGGCGTCCACCAGCCGTCGCACTAGCCCAAAGTAGCTCCCAGGCATGGCTTCCAATGGCCACAGCCGAACTATGAGGCCCTTCATGGCCTGTTCGGCGACCTTGTGGAGCTCGACCAACTGCTTCAGCTGGTTGCTTAGGGGCACCGGATGTCCGGCCTCAGCATATTGAGACCAGAACACCTTCTCCTTTGAGCTCCCCTCCTTGGCGCGGTAGAATGCGGCAGCATCAGACACACTACGGGGCAGATCTGTGAATGCTCCTGGAGAGCTCCGAATCCGGGTAAGTAATAGGTAATTCACTTTCACAAGCTTGCTTTGCATAAAGAATGCCTTACCCGCCGCTATCTTCTTTAATGATTCAATTTCTTGGAGGGCTTTTTGGGCCTTGGCCTTGGCAGCTTTGGCACTCTCAAGAGCCGAGGCAAGCTCGGACTCTCGGGTCTTCGAGTCACGCTCCAAACCCTCGTGTTTTTTCACGAGAGCGTGGAGCTCTTGCCGCACCTCCTCCAGCTGCGCCTCCCCTTTCTCTCGCTCGAGTGCGCTCATGGCAGCTTTGCTGACCCACGGACACCGCTTCCTTCAGGGTCGCCACCTCGTTCGTGGCCCCTGTAGTACCCATGTTATTCCTGTTATTTTTTGCAACCAAAACCTTTTCTATAAGGTATTTCTTTAATAAGGTATTACCTACCTTCCTTGTCCTCGAGCTACTTCTTGGCAAGGCCGAGCTCGTTCTCGGACCGCTTGAGGCGCTGCTCCAATGCATTAACCTCCGCAGTCAGTGCGGCAGAGGTCAGCAGTGCAGCCTACATTCCCATATTGACATACTTATGTTAGACTCCTGCGTATATCTTTTTAGATCCTTAGTCCGGCTTTTCTTTCTGAACACGAACTAAGCATCGAGGGCTCTGTCTATGCGGTAATATTTTTACATATTCTAAACTTACCTCAAAGCCTGTTAGAAGGATGGTACAGGCTTCGGTCAGCCCGCTCTTGGTGGACTGAACTGTCCAGATCACCGCACTCATAACAGTGCGGTGCTCCTCCTCGATGGAAGCGCTGCTATGCGCCTCTAGTAAGCTATCCGGTGCCTCCGGTTGGACGGAGGACACCGGCGTCTTACCCTTCTTACGAAGGGACCGCTTGCCGGACTCCAGAACCGCTGAAGGTTCCGGCATGGAGTCCGGACGAGGGTCGGGCTTAGAGCCCCTGGGGGTCCAGCCCCCCACGCGCCTGGAGTCCGGGAGGTTGCCTTGCGGCGCCTCCTGCGCCACCTCCTCTTGACCAGGCCCCCCTTGGGGCCCCACCTCGGCGTCGTCCGTAGCGTGAGGTGAGGAGGCGGCTGAAAGTGAAGTACTCTCCATTTCCGATGAACTCAGGGACCCGCTCGACGAAGCGGCGAGCTCGCCCTTGGGCGGGCTGCATAATTGTTCGGCATTAGAGAACACTATGCAATGATAAAAAAAAGTCATGGGTATCCGGACACTTATGATCTCGCCAGGGGCTTGGCCCTTGTTGGCCAATCCTGCTCGTCGTTGTCGACGTTGGTGGAGAAGTCCGGAGGAAGGGTTCTTCCCTTCTTGGACCCTCCGGCCTCCCCAGTTGGGGCGACCTTCCTTTTTCTCTCCTCCTCACTGGGGAGAGGCTTTTTCCTCCTCCTTGTTCTCGGAGAAGATTTCGCTTCAGAATCGACAGCACCAGGCGTCGGGAGCTCCTTCGAGTTCCCGTTGCCTCCTTCTTGGCCTTCTTCTCCGGCACCACATGAGGTACCGGAGCCATCAGCCCCGTCAATCGGGTGTCCGCTGGGTCTTCTGGCAAAGGAGCCGGACTGTTAACCTATCCGGACGTCTTCAACCAGTCCTGTTAAAGGTTAGGGAGTTTTAGATCCCACATAGAGTCAAACTATGAAAAAAGAGTCCCATAAAGGGTAAAATAACTCACCTCGCTGGCTTGACGCTGCGAGCTGAGTCCGCGATCTTCGGTAGCGGATGTGGGAGCCTCGGCGCCCTTGAACAGCACCTTCCAGGCATCTTCGTACGTAGTGTCGAAGAGCCATTTCAGAGTTGGGTGTTGTGCCGGAACGAACTCCCACAATTTGAAGGCCCGTTGTTGGCATGGGAGAATCCGGCGGATGAGCATCACCTGGATTACGTTGACAAGCCTGAGATTCTTGTCCACCAGGTTTGGACGCATGTTTGGAGTCCGGATAGCTCGTCCGAATTCCCCCACGTCAGGCCCGTCTCTTTCCATGACGAGAGCCGTGTGGGGAAGCCAGTTCTGAATTCGGGGGCCGCTGCCCATTTGGAGTCGCGTGGCTCGGTGATATAGAACCACCCCGATTGCCACCCCTTTATTGTCTCCACGAAGGAGCCCTCGAGCCATAGGACTTTGGCCATCTGGCCAACCATGGCGCCTCCGCACTCCGCTTGACGGCCGCCCACTACCTTCGGCCGGACATTGAAGATCTTCAGCCATAAGCCAAAGTGAGGCTGGATGCAGAGGAAGGCCTCGCACACGACGATGAACACCGAGATGTTGAGGATGAAATTCGGGGCCAGATCATGGAAGTCCAGGCCGTAGTAGAACATGAGCCCCCGGACAAATGGGTGAAGTGGAAAACCTAGTCCGCGGAGGAAGTGGGGGAGAAACACCACCCTCTCATGGGGCCCGGGGGTTGGAATGAGCTGTCCGTCGGGCAGCCGGGTGCGATGTCGTCGCGGACAAGTATCCGCCTCCGCAGCTTGGTGATGTGCCCTCCGTGACGGAGGAGGCCATCCACCTGCCTCCCGCTTCTGGACATAGTTGGAGAAGGTTGAGGTGGGGCGTGCGGACTTGGGCGCTGGAGCTCGAGTCTTGTGAAATGGATAAGCAAAGGAGGAAGAAGGCGTGGGTGAAAAGGTGGATCCTTATCCCTTATATGGACGGACGGCTATCGCGCCCCCACCAGCCTGGTAAAACTCGCTTATCTCCCAAGCGCCGTAATCAATGGCGCGGATGGGTTACCCACGTCCGTACTGATGGGAATCCCGAAATAAGGGGGCACGATCTATGCTTTGATAAGACGTGCCAGGGAAACCGCCTTGCTAAACGCGCTGAGGTGGAACAGTAAAAAACGATTCATATAAGGGCCTGGCCGTGGTGTGATGTCACGCCGCGGAATACATCAGCAGATCTGTGCAAAAATTATTCTCTCTACGGTGGTATGTGGAACTTGTTTTGCAGAGCCGAACACTATCCTTGTGTTCAAAACCTTCTATGAAGTATTCGGAGGAGGAACCAGCCTTGCAATGCCGAAGACAATATGCGCGCCGGACTCGTCGTCATTGAAGCCTGGTTCAGGGGCTACTGAGGGAGTCCTGGACTAGGGGGTGTCCGGATAGGCGAACTATCATCGCGGCCGGGCTCCAAGACTATGAAGATACAAGATTGAAGACTTCGTCCCGTGTCCGGATGGGACTTTCCTTGGCGTGGAAGGCAAGCTTGGCGATACGGATATGTAGATCTCCTACCATTGTAACCGACTCTGTGTAACCCTAACCTATCTGGTGTCTATATAAACCGGAGGGTTTTAGTCCGTAGGACGAACAACAATCATACCATAGGCTAGCTTCTAGGGTTTAGCCTCCTTGATCTCGTGGTAGATCTACTCTTGTACTACCCATATCATCAATATTAATCAAGCGGAGTAGGGTATTACCTCCATCGAGAGGGCCCGAACACAGGTAAAAACATCGTGTCCCTTGTCTCCTGTTACCATCCGCCTAGACGCATAGTTCGGGACCCCCTACCCGAGATCCGCCGGTTTTGACACCGACAAGGAGGTGTTGGAAATATGCCCTAGAGGCAATAATAAATTAGTTATTATTATATTTCCTTGTTCATGATAATCGTTTATTATCCATGCTATAATTGTATTGACAGGAAACTCAGATACATGTGTGGGTACATAGACGACACCATGTCCCTAGTAAGCCTCTAGTTGACTAGCTCGTTGATCAATAGTTGGTTACGGTTTCCTAACCATGGACATTGGATGTCATTGATAACGGATCACATCATTGGGAGAATGATGTGATGGACAAGAGACAATCCTAAGCCTAGCACAAGATCGTAGTTCAGTATGCTAAAGCTTTTCTAATGTCAAGTATCATTTCCTTAGACCATGAGATTGTGCAACTCCGGATACCGTAGGAATGCTTTGGGTGTACCAAGCGTCACAACGTGGCGGGTGGCTATAAAGGTGCATTACTGGTATCTCCGAAAGTGTCATTGGGTTGGTACGAATCGAGGCTGGGATTTGTCACTCCGGTTGACGGAGAGGTATCTCTGGGCCCACTCGGTAGGACATCATCATAATGTGCACAATGTGACCAAGGGGTTGATCACGGGATGATGTGTTACGGAACGAGTAAAGAGACTTGCGTAACGAGATTGAACAAGGTATCGGGATACCGACGATCGAATCTCGGGCAAGTACAATACCGCTAGACAAAGGGAATTGTATACGGATCGATTGAGTCCTTGACATCGTGGTTCATCCGATGAGATCATCGTGGAACATGTGGGAGCCAACATGGGTATCCAGATCCGCTGTTGGTTATTGACCGGAGAACGTCTCGGTCATGTCTCAGATGATTCCCGAACCCGTAGGGTCTACACATAAGGTTCGATGACGCTAGGGTTATAAAGGAAGTTTGTATGTGGTTACCGAATGTTGTTGAGTCCGGATGAGATCCCGGACGTCATGAGGAGTTCCGGAATGGTCCGGAGGTAAAGATTTATATATGGGAAGTCCTGTTTTGGTCACCGGAAAAGTTTCGGGGTTTATCGGTAACGTACCGGGACCACCGGGAGGGTCCCGGGGGTCCACAAAGTGGGGCCACCAACCCCAGAAGGTTGCGTGGGCCAAGTGTGGGAGGGAACCAGCCCCAAGGGGGCTGGTGCGCCCCCCACAAGGGGCCCAAGGCGCAAGGGGGAGTGGGAAGGGGCAAACCCTAGGGCAGATGGGCCCTAAGGCCCATCTAGTGGGCGCCTCCCTCTCCCTCCCCTCTTGGCCGCCCCTTGAACCCATCTAGGGCTGCCGCCCCTCTAGGGGTGGGAACCCTAGAGGGGGCGCACCCTCCACCCCTTCCCCTATATATATGAGGCCTAGGGGCTGCCCATAACACATGATTTCATCTCCCTCTTGGTGCAGCCCTGCCTCTCCTCCTCCTCCTCTCCCTAGGTGCTTGGCGAAGCCCTGCGGGATTGCCACGCTCCTCCATCACCACCATGCCGTTGTGCTGCTGCTGGATGGAGTCTTCCTCAACCTCTCCCTCTCTCCTTGCTGGATCAAGGCGTGGGAGACGTCACCGGGCTGTACGTGTGTTGAACACGGAGGTGCCGTCCGTTCGGCACTAGGATCTCCGGTGATTTGGATCACGACGAGTACGACTCCTTCAACCCCGTTCTCTTGAACGCTTCCGCTTAGCGATCTACAAGGGTATGTAGATGCACTCTCCTCCCCTCGTTGCTAGTTTCTCCATAGATAGATCTTGGTGACACGTAGGAAATTTTTTTGAATTTCTACTACGTTCCCCAACAGTGGCATCATGAGCTAGGTCTATTGCGTAGATTCTTTGCACGAGTAGAACACAAAGTAGTTGTGGGCGTTGATGATGTTCAATTTGCTTACCGTTACTAGTCCAATCTTGTTTCGACGGTATTGTGGGATGAAGCGGCCGGACCGACCTTACACGCTCTTCCACGTGAGGCAGGTTCCACCGGTGACATGCACTTGGTGCATAAGGTGGCTAGCGGTGCCGTCTCTCCCACTTTAGTCGGAACGGATTCGATGAAAAGGGTCCTTATGAAGGGTAAATAGCAATTGGCATATCACGTTGTGGTTTTGCGAGGTAAGAAACGTTCTTGCTAGAAACCCATAGCAGCCACGTAAAACATGCAAACAACAATTAGAGGACGTCTAACTTGTTTTTGCGGGGTATGCTATGTGATGTGATATGGCCAAGAAGAATGTGATGAATGATATGTGATGTATGAGATTGATCATGTTCTTGTAATAGGATTCACGACTTGCATGTCGATGATTATGACAACGGCAGGAGCCATAGGAGTTGTCTTTATTTATTGTATGACCTGCGTGTCATTAAACAACGCCATGTAATTACTTTACTTTATTGCTAACCGGTAGCCATAGTAGTAGAAGTAATAGTTGGCGAGACAACTTCATGGAGACACGATGATGGAGATCATGATGATGGAGATCATGGTGTCATGCGGTGACGATGATGATCATGGAGCCCGAAGATGGAGATCAAAGGAGCAAAATGATATTGGCCATATCATGTCACTATATAATTGCATGTGATGTTTATTATGTTTATGCATCTTGTTTACTTAGAACGACGGTAGTAAATAAGATGATCCTTACACAAATTTCAAGAAGTGTTCTCCCCGATGTGCACCGTTGCTACAGTTCATCGCTTCTAAGCACCACGTGATGATCGGGTGTGATGGATTCTTACGTTCACATACAACGGGTGTAAGACAGATTTACACAGCATAAACACTTGGGGTTAACTTGACGAGCCTAGCATGTACAGACATGGCCTCGGGAACACAGAGACCGAAAGGTCGAGCATGAGTCGTATAGTAGATACGATCAACATGAAGATGTTCACCGAGTGACTAGTCCGTCTCACGTGATGATCGGACACGGCTTAGTTGACTCGGATCATGTAATCACTTAGATAACCGAGGGATGTCTATCGAGTGGGAGTTCATGAGATGAACTTAATTATCCTGAACATAGTCAAAAGACCTTTTGCAAATTATGTAAAGCTCGCGCTTTAGTTCCCTTGTTTAGATATGTTCCTAGAGAAAATATAGTTGAAAGTTGACAAGATGGCGATTATGCGGACGATAGATAGCTTATGTCCTTAATGCACCGCTCGGTGTGCTGAACCCCAAACGTCGTTTGTGGATGTTGCGAACATCGGACATACACGTTTTGATAACTACGTGATAGTTCGGTTAAGCGGTTTAGAGTTGAGGCACCAAAGACGTTTTGAAACGTCGCGGAACATATGAGATGTTTGAGGGCTGAAATTAGGTTTTCAGGCTCGTGCCCACGTCAAGAGGTATGAGACCTCCGGCGATTTTCTTAGCCTACAAACTAAGGGAGAAAAGCTCAATCGTTGAGCTTGTGCTCAGATTGTCTGAGTACAACAATCACTTGAATCGAGTGGGAGTTGATCTTCCAGTGGAGATAGTGATGTTTCTTCAAAAGTCATTGCCACCAAGCTGCTAGAGCTTCGTGATGAACTATAACATATCAAGGATAGAGATGATGATCCTTGAGGTATTCGCGTTGTTTGACATCGCGAAAGTAGAAATCAAGAAGGAGCATCAATTGTTGATGGTTGGTGAAACCACTAGTTTCAAGAAGGGCAAGGGCAAGAAGGGATACTTCATGAAACGGCAAAACAGTTGCTGCTCTAGTGAAGAAACCCAAGGTTGAACCCAAACCCGAGACTAAGTGCTTCTGTAATAAGGGGAACAGACACTGGAGCAGAATTACCCTAGATACTTGGTAGATAAGAAGGCTGACAAGGTCGATAGAAGTATATTGGATATACATTATGTTAATGTGTTCTTTACTAGTACTCCTGGTAGCACCAGGGTATTAAGATACCGGTTCGGTTGCTAAGTGTTGGTAACTCGAAATAAAAGAGCTACGGAATAAACGGAGACTAGCTAAAGGTGAGCCGAAGATATGTGTTGGAAGTGTTTCCAAGGTTGATGTGATCAAACATCGCACGCTCCCTCTACCATCAAGATTAGCATTAAACCAGAATAATTATCATTTGGTATTTGCGTTGAGCATAGACATGATTGGATTATGTCTATCGCAATACGGTTATTCATTTAAGGAGAATAATGGTTACTCCGTTTATTTGAATAATACCTTCAATGGTATTGCACCTAAAAGGAATGGTTTATTGAATCTCGATCGTAGTGATACACATTTTCATGCCAAAAGATATGAGGTAGTAATGATAGTACCACTTACTTGTGGCATCGCCATGTAAGTCATATTGGTGTAAAACGCATGAAGAAGCTCCATGTTGATGGATCTTTGGACTCACTCATTTTGAAAGGTTTGAGACATGTGAACCATGTCTATTGGTGTATACGCATGAAGAAACTCCATGCAGATGGATCGTTTGGACTCACTTGATTTTGAATCACTTGAGATATGCAAATCATACCACATGGGCAAGATGATTTGAAAAGCCTCGGTTTGATAAGATGGAACAAGATAGCAACTTGTTGAAGTGACACATTTTGATGTGTGCAGTCCAATGAGTCTTTGAGGCATGCGATGAATATCGTTATGTTCTTACTTCACGAGATGATTCGAGTAGATGTTGAGTACATTTACTTGATGAAACACAAGTCTGAATTATTGAATGGTTCAAGTAATTTCAGAGTGAAGTTTAAGATCTTCGTGACAAGAGGATAGAATATCTGAGATTACGAGTTTTGGCACACAATTAAGACATTGTGCAAATTGTTTCACAATTAATACCACCGAACACCATAGTGTGATGGTGTGTCCGAACATCATAGTTGCACTCTATCGGATATGGTGCGTACCATGATATCTCTTATCGAATTACCACTATCATTCATGGGTTAGGCATTAGAGACAACCGCACTCACTTTAATGGGGCACCACGTAATTCCATTGAGACGACACCGTTTGGAGAAACCTAAGTTGTCGTTTCTTAAAAGTTTGGGGCTGCGACGCTTATGTGGAAAAGTTTCAGGTTGATAAGCTCGAACCCAAAGCGGACAAAATGCATCTTCATAGGACACCCAAAACAGTTGGGTATACCTCCTAATTCAGATCCGGAAGCAATAGGGATTGTTTCTTGAATCGGGTCCTTTCTCGAGGAAAAGTTCGTCTCGAAAAGTTGAGTGGGAGGATGGTGGAGACTTGATAAGGTTATTGAACCGTCACTTCAACTAGTGTGTAGTAGGGCACAGGAAGTTGTTCCCGTAGCACCTACACCAATTGAAGTAGAAGCTTATGATAGTGATCATGAAGTTTTGGATCAAGTCACTACCGTACCTCGTAGGGTGACAAGGATGCGTACTACTTCTGAGTGGTACAGCAATCCTGTCTTGAAGGTCATGTTACTAGACAACAATGAACCTACGAGCTATGGAGAAGCAATGGTGGGCCCAAATTCCGACAAATGGTTAGAAACCATGAAATCTGAGATAGGATCCATGTATCAAAACAAAGCATGGACTTTGGTGGACTTGCCCGATGATCGGCAAGCCATTGAGATGAATGGATCTTTAAGAAGAAGACGGACGTGGACGGTAATATCACCGTCTATGAAGCTCGACTTGTGGCGAAGAGTTTCTCACAAGTTCAAGGAGTTGACTACGATGAGATTCTCTCATTCGTAGCGATGCTTAAGTCCATCGGAATCATGTTAGCATAAGCTGCATTTATGAAATCTGGCAGATGGATGTCAAAATGAGTTTCCTTACCGTTTTTCGTAAGGAAAGGTTGTATGTGATACAATCGAAAAGTTTTGTCGATCCTAAGGATGCTAAAAGGTATGCTGGCTCCAGCGATCCTTTCTAAGGAATGGAGTAAGCATCTCGGAGTTGGAATGTGCGCTTTGATGAGATGATCAAAGATTTTGGGTTTATACATAGTTTATGAGAAACTTGTATTTCCAAAGAAGTGAGTGGGAGAACTATAGAATTTTTGATGAGTATATGTTGTTGACATATTGTTGATCAGAAATGATGTAGAATTTCTGGAAAGCATAAAGGGTTATTTGAAAAGTGTTTTTCAAGTGAAAACCTGTATTAAGCTACTTGAACATTGAGCATCAAGATCTATGGTGATAGATCAAAAATGCTTAATGGTACTTTCAAATGAGCATATACCTTGACATGATCTTGAAAGTGTTCAAGATGGATCATCAAAGAAGGAGTTCTTACGAGATGTAAGGTATGAAGTTAAGAGTTAAAGCTCGACCACGGCAGAAAAGAGAGAAAGGACGAAGGTCGTCCCTATGCTTTAGACGTAGGCTCTATAGTATGCTATCTTTGTGTACCGCACCGAAGTGTGCCTAGCCATGAGTCAGTCAAGGGTACAAGAATGATCCAGAATGGATCATTGGATACGATCAAAATTGTCCTTGGAGTAAGGACATGTTTCTCGATTATGGAGGTGATAAAGAGTTCGATGTAAAGTGTTACGTCGATGCAAGCTTTAACACCTATCCGAATGACTCGAGTAGCAAAATGGATACGTATAGTGGAGCAACCATTTGGAATAGTTCCAAGTGGAGCGAGAAGCAGCATTTACAATATGACTTAAAGATTTGCAAAGCACACACGGATCTGAAAGGTTCAGACCGTTGACTAAAACCCGTTGACTAAAACCTCTCTCACAAGCAAAACATGATCAAACCCCGTAACTCATTGAGTCTTAATCACATGATGATGTGAACTAGTTTGAGACACTAGTAAACTCTTTGGGTGTTGGTCACATGGCGATGTGACCTATCAGTGTTAATCACATGACGATGTGAACTAGATTATTGACTCTAGTGCAAGTGGGAGAATGTTGGAAATATGCCCTAGAGGCAATAATAAATTAGTTATTATTATATTTCCTTGTTCATGATAATCGTTTATTATCCATGCTATAATTGTATTGACAGGAAACTCAGATACATGTGTGGGTACATAGACGACACCATGTCCCTAGTAAGCCTCTAGTTGACTAGCTCGTTGATCAATAGTTGGTTACGGTTTCGTAACCATGGACATTGGATGTCATTGATAACGGGATCACATCATTGGGAGAATGATGTGATGGACAAGACCCAATCCTAAGCCTAGCACAAGATCGTAGTTCGTATGCTAAAGCTTTTCTAATGTCAAGTATCATTTGCTTAGACCATGAGATTGTGCAACTCCGGATACCGTAGGAATGCTTTGGGTGTACCAAAGCGCCTGGCAACGAATCGGGTGGCTATAAAGGTGCATTACGGTATCTCCGAAAGTGTCATTGGGTTGGTACGAATCGAGATAGGATTTGTCACTCCGGTGACGGAGAGGTATCTCTGGCCCACTCGGTAGGACATCATCATAATGTGCACAATGTGACCAAGGGGTTGATCACGGGATGATGTGTTACGGAACGAGTAAAGAGACTTGCCGTAACGAGATTGAACAAGGTATCGGGATACCGACGATCGAATCTCGGGCAAGTACAATACCGCTAGACAAAGGGAATTGTATACGGGATCGATTGAGTCCTTGACATCGTGGTTCATCCGATGAGATCATCGTGGAACATGTGGGAGCCAACATGGGTATCCAGATCCGCTGTTGGTTATTGACCGGAGAACGTCTCGGTCATGTTCAGTATGATTCCCGAACCCGTAGGGTCTACACACTTAAGGTTCGATGGCGCTAGGGTTATAAAGGAAGTTTGTATGTGGTTACCGAATGTTGTTTGAGTCCGGATGAGACCCGGACGTCACGAGGAGTTCGGAATGGTCCGGAGGTAAAGATTTATATATGGGAAGTCCTGTTTTGGTCACCGGAAAAGTTTGGGGTTTATCGGTAACGCGTCTGGGACCACCGGAGGGTCCGGGGTCCACCAAGTGGGGCCACCAACCCCTGAAGGTTGCGTGGGCCAAGTGTGGAGGAACCAGCCCCAAGGGGCTGGTGCGCCCACAAGGGGCCCAAGCGCAAGGGGAGTGGGAAGGGCAAACCCTAGGGCAGATGGGCCCTAAGGCCCATCTAGTGGGCGCCTCCTCTCCCTCCCTCTTGGCCACCCCCTTGAACCCATCTAGGGCTGCCGCCCCTCTGGGGTGGGAACCCTAGAGGGGCGCACCCTCCACCCCTTCCCCTATATATATGAGGCCTAGGGGCTGCCCATAACACATGATTTCATCTCCCTCTTGGTGCAGCCCTGCCTCTCCTCCTCCTCCTCTCCCTAGGTGCTTGGCGAAGCCTGCGGGATGCCACGCTCCTCCATCACCACCATGCCGTTGTGCTGCTGCTGGATGGAGTCTTCCTCAACCTCTCCCTCTCTCCTTGCTGGATCAAGGCGTGGGAGACGTCACCGGGCTGTACGTGTGTTGAACACGGAGGTGCCGTCCGTTCGGCACTAGGATCTCCGGTGATTTGGATCACGACGAGTACGACTCCTTCAACCCCGTTCTCTTGAACGCTTCCGCTTAGCGATCTACAAGGGTATGTAGATGCACTCTCCTCCCCTCATTGCTAGTTTCTCCATAGATAGATCTTGGTGACACGTAGGAATTTTTTTTGAATTTCTACTATGTTCCCCAACAGGAGGTTATCGAGGCAGACAAGGAGGAGGCAAAGGCAATGGCCAGCTTTCTCGGGTTCATGGTCGGACATGGTGGTCGGGCGCCGGCGATCGTTTAGATTAGGTTTACAGTAGGTTTTAGTATGGTTTGTGCGAAATATGTAATGAATTTCGTCCAGTTTATAGGAAAAGTTTTGGAAATGTAATGAATTTCATCCGGTCAATTTGAAATTTGCTTTGTTTGCACGAATTTCGTCCAGTTAGTTCATATAGTTGTCGAAAGGTATGCGAGCAGCATTGGATGGCAGCCATCAGTGTCCTCAGACAGATGCCGATGTAAATTTGAGGGCCAGCGCTGGAGATGCCCTAACTATCATGCCATAATCGCTAACAGTGCTCCATTATTTCGCAGGGGACAATTATCCCTCCATCAAAATCAGATCCGTCGTGTTTCGCACTCCTCCCACATAAGAGTGTAGACTCTTGCTTACATAAAAATGGAGCAAGTGGACGGCACTGTAGCACGTCATATCACTCAAACTAGCCCGCCTAACGTGCGGGAAAGCACTGCCCTCGTCATTTTGTTCTGGATTTCTATGATCGATCGCACGAAAATGTTACGCTTTGCAAGTTCAAAAGGAAAAGGCGGCACACTTTCGACTCGTACTCGTCGCACCCCCGACAGTCCAGCTCGCACGACGCTCACCTAAGGGGACATGCGTTGTCTCGCATTTTCACTGACATGTGGGATTGCAATTGAATAAACCGTCGATAGCCAAAATCTAATCGCTCGGCGGGCGTCGGTTGAGAAGAGAGAGACGGGGGAGGGAGAAGAGATCACCCGCCCGCTGCGCACGGACTCCAAGAAATATATATGGTGATAATGTGAGGTGGGCCATGCGGGAGTCCGGACCGCTTCCAAGCCAACTTCTGACTGCCCTGGCCCACCAGAACCCCCCACCCCACCACCTCCCCCCGCGCGCTCCCCCCTCAGGGCATCAGTAATGCGTTAAAAGAAACACAATGTATAGCTATGGCATGCAACCTCTAAGGTGGAGCCCATATTTAACATAAAATATTTACTCTCTCCAACCATCTCAGGCCAAATATAAACAAATATATGTGCTACAGGGATTGTAAGTAGGGCCAAGGAATTATTTTAGTTCAAAGAAATGGCTTAGAGGCAGCCTCTTGTGTTAGAGGCAACACTAGAGAATTTTCCCTAGAGGCTTGGTCCAGCAGTGTATAGCGACAGCCTCTAAGGGATTAGAGGCAAGTCTAGAGGTAGCAGAATGATACATTGTGGATGCTCTCAGACGCCAACTGCCCGCATTCATAGCAAGTAGTACCATGGTTGATAATATAGTCTTACCATAAGTCTTGCATGTAATTTAGAGATGAACAAAAAAACATGTGTACAATGGATCATCTCTTAGCCTTATCTTCAATAACTAGTTATTCCTAAAAACATGGTGAAACATATTGTGCTAAGAGATCATCTCTTGTCTTCTCTTAAATAAGAGAAGAATAGCCTTTTCTTATGATTTCTCTTTCCTCCACCACATCAGTTATCCTATGTGGCATCCCTACAATAGAACCATTGTACATGCCTTAATCCCGCATAGGCTAGTCATAGTGGGGAGTAACTTGGACTAGTAACATGCATATGTTACTAGTCTATGTATACTACATTCATAGTGGGGAGTATCATGCAAGCCATCATTTTTTAAGACGTAGACTCATTTTGTCTTGGGAGCGTTATGTTACAACAACATATTATGTTACTCTAAACACCTCTCTCCTCATTAACTATATGCCACATAAGCAAACTTCTCTTGAAGTGTGTTATGTTACTTGCTAAGTTACTCCCACTATGGCCATCCCTATGTTGAGGAGAGAGAGGCCTTGACAAAGTCAAGGAGTGGGATCTGCAAGAGCCCGTCTCTACGCGTGCTCCTAGGTATAAAAAACTAATTCTGTAAAAAGAGGCATAAAAAACAATAGTGTCTAAAAAAATAAAGGTAAAAACATTTGAGAGGAAATAGATAGAGAGAAAGTGAGAAAAAGTTATAACCTTATAGCCAACCTTATAGTCAACACTATGGTAGTATTACATGAGGAAGGAGGGAGGTGCACATGCAAGTTCACTGGGCTGCTGTGTTTCACACTCCACCGTCATAACAGTGGAGACAATAGCTTTCATCAAAAATAAACAATGAATACTCGTTGCTCGTCCACTATATCGGAAAGAATTTTTTTCATTCCCTGACATGTGGGACGTCGACCGACCATCTTGGTCCACCTGCCATGCACAAAATTATCTTGGTCCACTCCGGTCCTAGCGCAGGCCCAACCTTTCCCACTGTAAGTTGGTCGGCCAAAGGAACCGTCATGACTTCATTGAATTCCGCTTCTTCAAGAAAACTTACTGTACCCGCAGTACTGCTACCACACGGCAAGACTGGACGGCACTGTACCACGTCATATCACTGAAACCCACTAGGCCAAACTAGCCCGCCTAGGATTTGTACTCCTTCAGTTTCAAAGTTAGTAGTACAAAGTTGAGTTATCTATTTTGGAACAGAGGGAGTACGTCTCTGTACTGCTATGATTTTGTGTTGTAGTACATCTCTGTACTTTTGCTATGATTTTCCTACGCTATGAACCAAATGAGGCCTGAATGTATCCATTCCGACTATTGTCTGATCAATCGCTAAGCCTACAATTTTAGGAGCTTGGGCTATTGGCCGATCGACGACGGATCAGTATAAGTGTACCACGAGCTCATCAGCCCCAACATTTCTCTTGGGTGAGTGTTTTGCAAGTACTATAGCTCGCACAGTAGCTAGCCTACTAACACCAAGAATCATCAAACAAGCCCTGCTGATATGATAAACAGTTCAAACTTACATCTAAGCATGCCATATATTACATCAAAAGCTGGTGAGGATACATCTGTTCCCACAACTTGGAAAGGGTTCGCATGATTCACTATCAAACAAAAGTAGCAAGTACCGCCCACACAAGACAGTGCACTGATATGTCCATTTTGCATCATGCTTTTATATCGATATTTATTGCATTATGGGCTTTTATTACACATTATGTCACAATACTTATGCCTATTCTCTCTTATTTTACAAGGTTTACATAAGGAGGGAGAATGCCGGCAGTTGGAATTCTGGGCTGGAAAAGGAGCAAATATTAGAGACCTATTCTGCACAACTCCAAAAGTCCTGAAACTCCACTAAAATTATTTTTGGAAATAATAAAAAATATTGAGCGGAAAAAGTACGTCAGGGGGCCCCCACCTAGCCACGAGGGTGGGGGCGCGCCCTACCCCCCAGGGCATGCCCCCTGCCTCGTGGGCCCCCTGTTGGCCCTCCGGTGGCCATCTTCTGCTATATGAAGTCTTTCGTCCGAAGAAAAATCTTAAGAAAGCTTTCGGGACGAGACTCCACCGCCACGAGGCGGAACCTTGGCGGAACCAATCTAGGGCTCCGGCAGAGCTGTTCTGCCGGGGACACTTCCCTCCGGGAGGGGGAAATCATCGTCATCGTCATCACCAACGCTCCTCTCATCGGGAGAGGGCAATCTCCATCAACATCTTCACCAGCACCATCTCCTCTCAAACCCTAGTTCATCTCTTGTATCCAATTCTTGTCTCTAAGTCCGGGATTGGTACCTGTAGGTTGCTAATAGTGTTGATTACTCGTAGTTGATGCTAGTTGGTTTTTTTGGTGGAAGATCATATGTTCAGATCCTTTATGCATATTAATACCCCTCTGATTATGAACATGAATATGCTTTGTGAGTAGTTACGTTTGTTCCTGAGGACATGGGAGAAGTCTTGCTATTAGTAGTCATGTGAATTTGGTATTCATTCGATATTTTGATGAGATGTATGTTGTTTATCCTCTAGTGGTGTTATGTGAACGTCGACTACATAACACTTCACCATTATTTGGGCCTAGATGAAGGCATTGGGAAGTAATAAGTAGAAGATGGGTTGCTAGAGTGACAGAAGCTTAAACCCTAGTTTATGCTTGCTTCGTAAGGGGCTGATTTGGATCCATATGTTTCATGCTATGGTTAGGTTTACATTAATACTTTTGTTGTAGTTGTGGATGCTTGCAATAGAGGTTAATCATAAGTGGGATGCTTGTCCAAGTAAGGGCAGCACCCAAGCACCGGTCCACCCACATATCAAATTATCAAAGTACCGAATGCAAATCATATGAACGTGATGAAAACTAGCTTGACGATAATTCCCATGTGTCCTCGGGAGCGCTTTTCTCTATATAAGAGTTTGTCCAGGCTTGTCCTTTGCTACAAAAAGGATTGGGCCACCTTGCTGCACTTTATTTAATTTTGTTACTTGTTGCTCGCTACAACTTATCTTATCACAAAACTATCTGTTACCTATTATTTCAGTGCTTGCAGAGAATACCTTGCTGAAAACCGCTTATCATTTCCTTCTGCTCCTCGTTGGGTTCGACACTCTTACTTATCGAAAGGACTATGATAGATCCCCTATACTTGTGGGTCATCATGCACTATCCCTAAGATGGTTTAATAATACGCATCGTTCTGGTAATTAAACACAATGCAAACTACCCTGAAGCATTAGCGCGATCAACTATTTCTTGTCATTGATCTCTCGGGCAATGAGCACAGCACGGACAGCGGCATGTGAATCGATCTCTGGGGCGATGTCCACCACGACATCGGAATCGATCTCCGGGACGATGTCAACAGGACAGACCGCGACATCAAAAACGATCTCTAGGGCGCTGTCCACAGGATGGGCCGCAACATCGGAATCATCAAGGACGTCTACCGGCACCTGCACAACCCTAACATATTAGCAAGCACATTGCAAATAATCAAAAACCACAACTATGGTAAGCCATTATTTTTTACCTTGTGTAGCTCACCGGGGGATCCCATCCCTCCGGGCGCCATCTCCTCATCCTCGATGGGGGCCATCACCTTGCCAGGGGAATACTGCTTCTCAACGGCGACTATCTCCTCAAACTCGGCCTTGAGCCTTGCATAGGTGGCCATTAGAGTTTCTGGGGTAGGCACAGTGGGGCCCTTGCTGTTGTTCCAACTTTCTTTGAGGAGTTCGTCCGGCAATGTCATCAAATCTTTGGCCAGTGCTTGTTTCTTGGAGTTCTTTGTCTCCATGGGTTGGCCCGCCAACATGGTCAACTCGTTGGCCGGTGCTCGCTTCCTGGAGAGCGCTGTCTCCAGTGGGTTGTCCACCGGCAACTCTTTTCCTAGTGCTCCAGGATCCATCAATGAACTGACAAACAAAAAGCAATCGAAAGGAAACCACAATCGCAATGAAAAAGGGAAAGAATAGGCTGTGAGAATCGGTCGGTGCTTCGCAAAAAGAAGATTCTTGGAATGAAAATATAGTAGCATCACTAATTCGCCCACCTTTCCTTCGTCGGTACAGAAGAAAAATGGCAGAAGTGAGTAGCCTAGAGTGAGGTTTTCTTCAAGAAAAGGGAGAAAGGGCTTCAACAACCGTTCTAGTGAAATGATGGTTGCTTCGTCCAGTCCAACTTCGAGGCCACTTTACCACTGCTGGTAAAGGTGTGGGTTTTGTGATATGACGGGTCATGATAGCCACACCAGGGTGACAGGTGAGTCTTGACTGTAGCACCTCCCTGTGATTTGGTGGATGGCACGCGGGCCCGGATGCTTTGTGATATGCTTTGATGCTTTGATGTTTGGTAGGGTGTATGAAGGGTGCATGAGTCCACACTAGCTTAACACAAATATACTAGGAGCATGCATGAGAAGAGCATGCATGAAGAGGGGTGCTGGGATGAGCATGCACGAAGAGGGAACAACTATCTTTGAGATGAGAATGCAACCAAACACCTTTGTGGCGAAGCCAGAATCGCCATGTTCAGTTGCGCTTGGCTCTTCGCCTCTTCGAGAAGACAAACAATGATGTTACTACTACTTCTATAGTATCGAATCCACTGATGCATGTCCGTCCACCACGTGCGGGGGGGGGGGGATAGCTTGTTGTGTACTCTATATTTGCTGCAACCTCTAACATTTACCTGACCACAAATTAAAATATATATTCCTGTCTTGACCAGATGAGCATGCAAACTACAATCACCAGGATGACAGGTAGGGCTAGAAGATTATTTTAATATAAAAAGCATGGAGCCGACCCCAACGATTTTAAGCTTACAGGCACGGTACACGCTATCCTAGACTACTCTACACATGAAACTGCCACACGAGCGTCCGGGCTGCGCTTGGCTCTTCGCCTCTTCGGGAAGTCAAACAATGATGGAGTACTACTGCAGTGGAGGAGTACAACAGTATTCTTCTAGCCATCTGACACCGATTGAGCTGCTGCATGTCCACCGCGTGCGGGAGGGAGAGCGTGTAGCGAATGAAAGCTTCTCCTAGTCCTGCCATCCACCACGCTCATGGGCGAGGGAGGGACGCAACTTCATTGACTTACTGCTCCTGCCTTTGCGTGTATGACAGGTGGGCCCAACAGGTGGGTGGCCCACTGTCATGCAGCCAAAGGCGAGTGCGGTTAAGCGAGAGGCGTTGTAGTAATCAAACTTCTCGGTCTTGTACGAGTTGACGCGACACATCAAACCACTGCACTCTATATATTTCAATAATTTGCGTTTACCGATGCATTAATTACAACGCATGCATGCATGCCGTGACTCTCCTTTTGATACTTGCATGTGTTGATTTAATGCACCTTGCCAAATTTTGACTATAAATTTAATTAACCAAATGTTCATGCATGTCACAAAAAATTACATAATTGAAAACTATGTTCAAATATAAATCAAACGATATAATTTTTGTTAACATGCACTAACGTTTTGTCAGTTAAATCTTTGGTCAAAATTTAGCACCAATTACAAAGGGGCCCAATAAATATTGTACTCTCACTTTTTTTGAGGATACTCCCACATAGAAAATATAAATAATAATGCATGTTGGGGCAGCCCACGTTTCTGATAATTTTAGCCGTGGCCTTGTTCACAAATTTTACGAGGGGGTGGTTGTTCATTTAATGGAGGGTCTTGTACCAGACTTGAACCATACAAAGTGCTGCCTGGCACACCGTAACACCACTTGGAATAAGCGGGTAGCTATCTCAAAAAACAATCAACAACTAAAAAAAGGCGACCTGGCACGTACACAATTTTAAACGATTACCGATCAAACAAACAATTTTAAATGATTGTTTTGATGGAGTGAAAAAGGAAAACTACCCCACTACGTATATATAGGTCGGAGCCTTCGTGCTTGCTTGCTAGGGTTGCTCTATTCATACACTCTCGTCCTCTCCAGATCTAAACAAGACAGTGGTGGTAACACTGTCTTTCTCCCTTCAAAAAACAATGTCTTTCTATCCTCACAGCTGAAGTTTTAAAATATATCTTTTCTTTATGATAAAGAAGGGGATGAGATTCCCCTTTATGTTTTTGCGTTTCTTAATTTTGTATTCCGCTATTCCGACAAATATTTTTTTAGTCTTGCTTATCTTTATCTTATCTTATTTCCTAGTTGTGTGAAAGCGGGGTTAAGGTAAGGCAGGAAAGACTGGCGCCGAAAGAGGCATAACAAGCATTTCATTCTTGTAGAGTAAATAATTGGATTTTTCTTGAGTTATTTTTTTAAGGGAAAGAAGGAAAAGGCAGATTCAAAATCTTTTTTCTTCGGTGAATCCGAAGAAGAAGAATAAAATTCATTAGAATAATTTTTTTATTCTTGAATTAAGTAATAAAAAATAGAGAAATAATTAAAGAATACAATCCTTGTCGAAGTAGCAAAGATTTTGGTTCGAAATCCTTTCATTTAATTAGCCAACCCCGCCCTAGTCCATTCCATCTATCTTGACTGCAACTTGGATTCTTTCTTGACTGCTATTTGGGGTTACAGATCCGGACATATCCCCCTCCGCCGTTGAAGGGGAGGAGGGGCAGCGTTTAGGCCGTTGTCGACAGCGAGGGAGGAGACCCACTGTCGGCCGCACCATTATCTCTGGCCGAGCGCCGGCGCAGGAGGTCCTCCGAATCCTTCGTCGTTGTAGTGTGGGCGGATCCGGCCTCCCGCCGCCCACCTATCCACATCCTGACAACCTTCAGGTATATCTTCCTTCGAAACCGCCCTAGATCTACTTTCCCAGCTTGCTACGTCACTGCATGTGCATCATTTTCTACCTCTCAGCCCCACTCGATCGGATGGTCAAACGACACATATGTTTTCTTCTATTGTTAGAGGTAAAGCTACTTCATGGAGTCGAATCTTGTACTTGGTTGAAACAAGAAATAAAGTGGGGGTGGGGGAATTTAGTATGTGCATCGGACTTGGTACAAACAGGAATGATAGGGGGTGAAAGTAGTACAGACTGGTCATCCAACCGGTCTCTTGGTCGAAAAGGGAAATATAGGGGAAACAATGTACATAGTGGTATGACCAGGACTAGATTTGCTATCCACACATAAGGTGGTTGCATGCATCATTATGATGCAGAGGCCGGGGGCACGCCTCCATTTCCAAAAAAAACATTGGAGTAGGTGGCTAGAGAGAACAAAAATGGGACCAACCCAGATATGTTTCTTGGATGTTTGTTTCTCGGGGCAACAAACTATGAATCACCACTTTATGCCCCGGTTTAGGTACATGGTGCTGGACTGCTGGTGCACCCACTGTCCCTTGCCCTTATACCAAAAATTTAGATGTTCTTAATCTAATGCCCCTGGTAAAATGAAGCCATGCCACTGTTATAAGCCATGACAAGTTTAGCCAAATGTTTTTTCCTGTAATTGTTTGAGACTCTAACTGTTTCCTTTGTAGCTATTTGTGCAAACAGGGATATCCATTTCACCTGGTTGCTGTTGTGACCTTTTGGTGCACTGCACAAAACACTTCTTAAAAGAAGTGACTTTTCTGTTGTTTAACTGGAATGTCAAAATGGAACAGTTGGTTCATTTCGGTGGAACTACACAAAGGGGATCTGTGTTCCAATCCTCATCATCCATATTGGCACCATAACCTTCCTTTAGGTAAGAATGATATTTAATGCATGTGTTCATCTCTATTTTGCGACTGCCATGAGAAAATAATGCTATTGTTTACTAGTACACTTGTACTCCCTCATTGACAAAACCAATTCTGAAATAGAAGGCCAATCATGTACTTGGTTTCACCAACTGGTGAGGAGAAAGAGAAAGAGAGCATGAAAAGGAGAAAGAAGAAGAAGAAGAATAAACAGTGCCAAGGTGATATTGTTGAAGCCGAGGCCTCAGTCGAGGCCATTCAAGGGCTCCGGCAACATCTACCTTACATGTGAGACGATCCTCCAGGGAGCCCTTCCACTTCTGTGTATTGTCCATGATGAATTTGATGCTACTGTTAGAGTAATATGCTAATGTCTTTCTATCCTTTCTCACTAAGCTAATGAAGGTTTCACCTTGTTCCTACTTGTGCAAACAGGGATCATGTTGTGAAGTGCACAAAAAAACATACTATTGAGTGATTCCAGTGAGTGCTTTATCATCTCTTCTGGGACTACATGAATAAGCTTTTTTCTCAGGTTGGTACCGGCCTAAGGCCTTCATCCATATTAGTTTGCTGTCATCTCTATTTGTATCGTGCTACTATCATGAGAAACTCCTTTATCTTTGCACGTTAAATTTTTCCAACCTATGATACATTGCAATGCTTTGAGTGTTGAGCTAATTGGCACTGATTAAATAAACTAATACCTATCTTTAAGCAAGACTACTATGTTGCTAACTTTACCCATTAAGATAATGAGGGTGCTTCTATTTGTTAGTGTATGTTTCATCAACTAGTCCCACTATTATAGTAATCTCACTCTCTCAATATATGTGCCAACAGGGATGCTCGATTTTGCCGGAACTGCACAAAAACTTTGGGTGCTTCATTGCCTCGACAGCTTCCTTCCTTTCTTGTTAGTCGCTAATCTCGGCTTGCTTCCTTCCTTTGCTGTCAGTCGATTGGCTTATCTCGGCTTCCAGTCAAAGGAAATAGTAATTCATATGCTACCTCACACAGGTTGGTACTGGTCTTGATCCTAATTATTGTGCTTGTCATATGTATTGATAATTTGGTATTGTGCTACTGTTTGCCGATTTCATAAAGGAGTAATTTGGAGCCTGAACTCGCAGGCAAATCATTACATTGGGTGATTTCAGTAGAACTGCACAAAAAGATCGGATGGACATGTACTTATGCTGCTGCTATGTACTCCAAAGTTCACTCAAACAAGCATTGATGCTGACAAGAAGAAGTGCCTATATTTATTCGAGTATCAACCGGCGTCAACCAGTTGTCAAACTCCAAGTATTAGGAGAGTGAACGCCAAAAATATTGCTTGGCGCATAGCCCAGAAAAACGCAATCCAGTCTTTGGTTCCAACTTGTGCCTTTTGGTTATCGGCACATATGGTACCGAACTGTATGGCATGGAGTCTAAAGATTCCAGACAAGTTGGTTGACGCATATATTCATCTGGCACTTAAGCAGTCTGCACGCCAGGGATGCTCCATTTCAGTTGAACTGCAAAAAAATTTGGGTGGTTCATTTTCTCAACCACCTCCTTTCTTGTCTGCAATGTAGAATTTTTGCGAGCTACAGGACCAAGATGAGCCAGTAAACTAGTTGGAGGAAAGTAGTGGCCAAGTTGCTCAAACATTCCTCGGCACGAGGCCACTAATTGAGGATAAACCTACAAGCCAAGTTTGGATTGTCTGTGCTGCCTCTTATGTACTCGAAAGTTTACTCGTACAAGCATTAATTTTAGCAAGAAGTACCTCCGACTGAACACCATTTACCAGTCTGTACCCTAGGTAATTAAAGTTCGTCCATGTATGATATTGGCTGTGAACTCAATCATTTGGTTGCATAAACATACTGAACATGTGTATATCTGAATATTTTTGTGAATTATCTATGAATATTGTCGTGTGATCTATCAATCATTTGGATGCATAAACATGCTGAACTTGTGTATATATGAATCTTTTGAGTTGTTGATTGTGAATGTTGGCTATGAATATGAACGTGTCCTGTGAACCTGAGTTTGATACAAATGTTAACTTGTTCTGTTGTACTTGTGTGTGAACTTGTTAGTGTGTCTACTGTGGGATTTGTGATGTGTGGGTGTCAACGGCACACCTTCTTCCCGAGAAGAATTGCACCTGCTTTGTTAGGGTAGCAATGGCGCATCAGCTCTTCTTAATATTTTTGCTCTGTCTTCCCCCTCCCCGGCTCAACCCCTGCCATAATGTTTTCGCCCTCAAAACAAGCATAATGGGTTGCGTTGTTTTGGGGGCTTGATGAAAAATCAAGTGCCGGTTTCTGTAGGTTGGCCCCCTAGCAAATGGGCTGCTGGTCCACCACGGACTGGGAGGCTAAAAATACAAGTTGTATGGTGCAGAGGCAAGTAAAAAATGCCATCGAGAGCCATCCACTGAAGAAGAAAAAATCGCGTCGATGTGCTTCTTCAGTCGGGCCGCTGGCCCCCTCTTTAATCCAGTTCGCTCGGGGATCTAGCTGGTACTATCATTTTTTCCAAAGGGCGAACAAGTATCGGCTAGGCCTAGGTATGCATAGCCCGCGACATACACAGACAGGTTTCAACTTATTTTTTGAGGTCCATACCGGCCTATGGGCCTCCCAACATAGGTTTTACTTTTTCTTAAAGATCGGCAGCCCAATGTATTTTCTTAATAAAACACATATCTCTGTTCTATTTATCTATATATAAGAATAATAATGATGTGTCCAATTTATGTTTTCCCTTCTAACCACATTATATATATATATATATATATTTATATTATTACTATTATTTTATATTTTATAGAGATTTATATATACATTATAAAAACATCCCACGTGTTATTAACTTATAAAAGTAAATGTTCAATGTGAAGTTGGCAAGGAAAATCCTGGTTGTTTTTGACTCACGGTAGGAAAATCCTGGTGATTATGCATAAAAGCTTGCGAAGATTTTAAGGACCAATGTAATAATAACGCGCTCATTTTTATTTTGAGCAATAACTCGCTAATTTGTTAATTATATATATAATGTGTCGCAACGGTTTATTTTTTATATTAATTGCTCCTTCTAACCTAACATTATATATAAAATGAGCCCAGCTAATTCGTGTATTTCAAGAAAGTGCAAATGGGCTGGAATTTCTTAGAAAATATTAAATGGGCCGCATTGACGCGAAATTATTTGTTCACCCAGCCCAACAAATGGACTATACATTCTAGAAAACATGGGTTAAATATATGCCACATTTTTGCAGGCTGACATGTGGGACAATAGGCCGAAGCCTACGCAGGGCGTTGTCAACTTGGTTAACAAATGATTATGACATCCACGGCCATTGGAATTATAACCAACGGCCGGCATGCACCTTCAATCTCTCATCTTCTTCCTCCAGCGTCGCCGGGACCGCTTGATCTGGCCTCCGGCGGCTAGCGACTTTACTTAGCACGCATCGCTGTGAAGCGCTACCCCACCGCCGGCCATGCTATCCCTCCACCCCTCCACACGTCCTGTTATTCTCCACTGACTGCAGCCCCACGCCGCACCAGAACCAGTTATAACCCTTGTACTCCTCTCAATCTATGACTCCACTGCCGCGTCTTCCCATCTCCGGGTCGTTCCCGTCCGGGGCCTCGCCGTCGTCCACCGCCTCGCTGCGCTCGGCGCGGCGTGGTCAACAAACGAGAGTCATCGGAAGAGGACTCGAGAGCCTGACGGTTGGGACCCACGAGGTCGATGGTCGCACGCAAGGAAGTTCCTCCTTATTAAGCTAAAAAAAGTTTCCTCCCCCTGACAGCTGGGACCCACCGGCTGTATCTTTGCACAAAAGGAAGTGCCCCCTTATTATGCGAAAAAAACTATTCCTCTAGTTGACAGCTGGGACCCGTCAGATTTGGTGGCTCACTTGTGGGCCTACTAAGCGGACGTGTACGTTGGGCTTTGTCAACTTAATCAACAAATTATTCTATCAGCTGGATTGTTGGATGTTAATCCAACAACCGTGCTCCTTCTTCAACCTCTATTCTTGCTCCTGTCTCCCGTGGCGGCGGTCTTTGCCTTACCAACCATCAAGTTTCCCTCCTCTCCATCTGCGACTCCCCGCCGCGTCTTCCCCATCTCTCGGTCATTCGATCAGGGCCTCGCCGTCGTCCACCGCCTTGGTGCGCTCGCGCGTGTGGTCAACGTGGTCAACAAACGAGAGTCATCGGAAGATGACTGTACGTGAGAGGCTGGCAGTGGGGACGCACCACGCCCATGGACGCATGCATGCAACTGCATCCTTTTTACCCTAAAAAATAATGTTTGCTCCCCCTAACTGCTGGGACCCACTAGCTACATCTTCGCAGCAAGGAAGTGCCTCCTTATTACGCCAAAAAGAATGAATACTACCGCTGACAGCTCGGACCCACCAGCTATATCTTCGCACGCAAGGAAGTGCCTCCTTATTATGCACAAAAAATGAATACTCCCCCTACTAGCTGGGACCCACCATAGTGGGAGGCTGACTTGTGGGCCTACTAAGTTGACGCGGATGGAGGGCTTTGTCAACCTAGTCAATATGAACGGTTCTAGCTCCAGTGACCATACGATGTCCATCCAACGGCCGTAGTGCTTCTTCAACCTCTGTTCTTCTTGCTCCAGCCGCCCAAACAAGCGTCGGCCGTGCCGCCTGCTCCTACCTCCCGTGTCTGGCTGTGCTGCCACCGCTGGCCATGCCATCCCTCTATACTCACCCACACCTCCTATTATTCTCCGGCGACGGCAGCCTCACACCGTAGCTGAAGCAATCAACCCACATACTCCCCTCCGCGTGGGCATCCACTACAATGTCTTCCCCGGCTCCGCATCGTCCCCTTCCTAGGCCTCAGCGTCGTCCACCGCCCTGGTGCTCTCGTCGCGGCGTGGTCAATGTGGTCAATGAACGACTTCCGTCGGAAGAGTATCAGACGTGGAGAGGCCGACAGTGGGTCCCATACCGCAGCAAGGAAGTGCCTCCTTATTACGCGCAAAATAATTATTCCTCCACCTGACAGCAGGGACCCATCGGACGGGCCACCATATTTCACGAAAAAACGTTTCCCCCCTAACTGCTGGGACCCACCAGCTACATCTTCCCACACAAGGAAGTGCCTGACAGTTGGGACCCACCTGGTCGAAGCATACGTAGCATTGTCATTCTGGTCGCCAACGTGTATGTACATACTGGTCGATGTAGAGGCGCGCACGTGTCATAGTAGAGGCACGCACGTAGCATGTACACGTATGTACAGTGTCCAGGGTGCAAGAAAGAAAATACGGCCACGTACGTACATAAGGGCGGTGTCTCGAACGCCTACTCGCGCATACATACGGCCAGGGCTCATGTACATGGTTGGGTCGGAACGGAGAAACTGTGTCGGCGTCGTGTTCATGGGTAGGCAACGGAATGCGTCGTGTTCATCATGAGGCAACGGAACGCGTGCTGTTCATCGTGAGCCAACCGGCTTGGACAGAACAGCCGATGAAATGAGGCCTGGCGTACCGTAGAACGGAGGATACGGCCTTTGTGTTCGACCGGCCATGGTCGAAACAGGATCTTGTTCATCAGGAGGGGTGTGGCGTACCGCAAAACGGGACTCCACGGGATACTGTTCATCTCCACCATCGACCTTCTCCACGGGCTACTATTCATCCACCATCGACCTCCTCCAGCCTCCACCTGCGACTGTTCATCCACGGGCTCCTGTTCATCCAGCCTCCACCGTGCGCTCCTCCACCGGCTACTGTTCAACCAGCCCTCTCCACGGGGTCCTGTTCAACCACCCCTCCACGGGCTACTGTTCATCCAGCCCTCCACGGGCTACTATTCAACCAGCCCTCCACCGGCTACTGTTCAACCAGCCCTCCACCGGCTACTGTTCAACCAGCCCTCCACGGGGTCATGTTCTACCAGCCCTCCATGGGGTCCTGTTCATCCAGCCCTCCACGGGGTCCTGTTCATCCACCGGCTCGATCGATTAGGGTCTTGTTCATCCAGAGGCAACGGCCTCTACTACCACGAGGTCTTGTTTATCCAACCCCCCACTGGGAACTGTTCATCCAACCCCCCCCCCCCAACAACACTCATTGTTCATCAAGGGAAGGAGGCAGCAGTGTTCAAACGGCTTCAGTTAGCAGCAGTAATGAAGGAATCACTCAGGTTCAGTTAATAGCAAGGGATCGATCGATCGCTCAGGTTCAGTAACGCGCTGCCTGCAGTGCAATCGCTTGGGTTCAGTTAGAGCCCAACGCCTCGCTCGGGTTCAGTTAGAGCCCAATGCCTCGAACACACGCGCGTACGTATGAGAGAAACACGCATCGCTCGGCCCCCGACCACCCACCATAACTGGGAACTCCCTGATATTTTCCGCGCCCTCACTTCTACCACAGCTTTTTCCATCATGGACGGCCCAAAGAATGTCATGCAGCCGCGTCTCCGGCCCGCCCAGGACGAAAAGCCCATTTTCTGTCATGATTTTTTGTCATAGAAGTAGGACCCCACCACATCTATGATGATACCAGTTTTTGTCACAATTATCGTCATAGAAGTGTCATAAGCATGACAGAAAAAATTTCGTTCGGCCCAAAATGTCACGGATGTGTCTTTTTTTGTAGTGTAGCTATATGTTGTACTATGTTGTTTTCATGTAGCTACCGTACTGTGATGTTCTAATATATTTATGTGCCTGATATGAAATTGGCAAACAGCTGTTTGATATGAAATGTGAATTTGCGTAATACTGGAATTATTAATTATAAACTAATAAACCTGCTAAATGTGTCATGGACCTTTGCAAACAGTTCTTGCAGTAAAAGCGCTTGCGATGGATAGCCCAATGCCACATAGTTTTCTTCATCAAATCGTGTGTGATATAGTTGATAAAAGCAAATAGTTAACCAAGGAAGACCATGTGTGATAGTTACACCTTTCACACACGAGCCTACACATAATACTGTGTGGGATGTACGTCCGAACGGAAACATTTTCCCTGGATTGACTGTGTGGGATGTACATAAGAACGAAAACGTATTCCTTGGATTGACTATGTGTGATATACATACGAACGGAAATGTTTTTCTGGGATTCACCGTGTGGGATGTACATACCTACCGAAATGATTTTCTCGGATTACCGTGTGGGATGTACATACTTACGGAAATGATTTTCTCGGATTACCGTGTGGGATGTACATACCTACAGAAATGATTAGGTTTCGATGCCTCGCCCGATCGCACACGGCCCCAGCCTGGGTCCCAGGAGGGCCTATCCCCGACGATTTCTGGGTCGTGTGGGAAGGACACCCTATCGCACACACTCACTTGGCGACGGTTCCAAATGCCGTCGCAGAAAGGGGTTAAAAACCGTTTGTTTAGGACCAACGCGCACTAGTGATGGACATTTGGACTTTTAGTTGTTCAAATCTATAGTCTAGTTTTGACATGATAATTTAGATACTCAAGCATATCAACAAGCAACCATGTCTCTCAAAATACTAACGCTAAAATAAGTTATCCCTAGCCCATCATGCTCAACCATTGATCCATTCATGAAACACACTTGAATATTAGCTACACCCAATACTTAAGTACGATCATATTGCCTCCTAGTTGGTGCTTTTATAGGAGAAGATGGAGACTCAAATAAAAATTGCATAAAGTAAAAGAAAGGCCCTTCGTAGATGGAAGTAGGGATTTGTAGAGGTGCCAGAGCTCAAAGCGAAAAAATTTAGAGATAAAAACATTTTGGGAGGTGTATCCATCCCACCAACGAAAACGACTTAGAGTTCTGAACACTTTCCATGCTAGATATATCATTGGCGGTTCCCAAACAGAAAATAAAGTTTATTGCTTTTTCAACCATACTTTCACTTTCCATGGCTAACCGTATCCACGGGTGCCTTCCATACCAACACTTTCCAAGGAATTTATTATCTGATAACATAAAGTAAATTCATTTTTTAATTTTGGGACTGGGCATCCCTAATACCTTTGCCTTACTCTCGTGCAATGACAAGTGAATAAACACTCATCGTGAGAATAACACACCTAGCAAGGAAAATATTAGCCACCCTTCACCGCTCCGCGAGCGAAACGAACACACAAAAGAGAAGTTTATTTTTGAAATTAGAGATAGCACATGCAAATTTGCTTAGAATGGCAAAAGAATACCGCATATAGGTAGATATAGTGGACTCATATGGCAAAACTGGTTTAAAGGATTTTGGATGCACAAGTAGTGATCATACTTAATTAAAAATGAAGGCTAGCAAAAGATTGAGAAGGGACCAATCTAAGAAACGAATAATCTCATAAGCAAGCATTAAGCATAATTAACACCGAGTAATGCACCACAAGTAGGATATAATTTCATTGCATGACTATTAACTTCCGTACTTGCATAGGGAATCACAAACCTTAACACCAATATTCTTAATAAAGCATAATTACTCATCAACACCACTCATATATCACATCATCATATCTCAAAACTATTACTAAGAATCAAGTTTATTTTGTCCAATGATCTTCATGAAAGTTTTTATTATATCCTTCTTGGATATCTATCACTTTGGGACTAATTTTCATGTGTTGCTTTTCATAAGCTCAAACAAATATAAGTGAAGATCATGAGCATAATTTTTCTTTCTCTCAAATTAATTTAAGTGAAACAAGAGAGAATTTCTTGAAAATTTTACCAACTCTCAAATAAATCTAAGTGAAGCAAAAGAGAATTTCTTCAAAAAATACTAAAGCACACCATGCTCAAAAAGATATAAGTGAAGCACTAGAGCAAGTCCATTGCTCATAAAAATTTAAGTGAAGCATAGAGAGCAATTCTAACAAGTCATGGCATAATTTTAGCTCTCTCAAATAGGTGTGTCCAGCAAGGAATCAAGACTTAAAACACAAAATAAAACAAGCAAATACTCATATCATACAAGACGCTCCAAGCAAAACACATATTATGTAAATATAGTTCCGAGTAAAATACTGATGGTCTTTAGAAGAAAGAGGGGATGCCACTCGGGGGCATCCCCAAGCTTAGTTGGTTGCTCATTTTTGTATAATAGATTGGGATGCCGGGGCATCCCCAAGCTTAGGCTCTTCTACTCCGTATTCCTTCATCCATCGTAAGATAACCCAAAAGTTGAAAACTTCAATCAGACAAAACTCAACAAAACCTTCGTGAGATCCGTTAGTATAAGAAAAATAAATCACTACTATAAGTACTGTACCAAACCAATTCATATTTTATTTTTGTATTATATCTATTGTATTCCAACTTTTATATGGCAAAAACTCATCAAAGAAAACCATAGAGCCATCAAAATAAGCACACAACACAAAGAAAACAGAATCTATCAAAACAGAACAGTCTGTAGCAATCTGATTTGTTCGAATACTTATGGAACTCCAAAAATTCTGAAAAAATAGGAAGACCTGAGAAATTTGTATATAAATCTACTAAAAAAAGAATTGGCATTTTTCCACGCTCTGATAAAAAATAAGAATTGTTTTCATGAGCGCATAAGTTTCTATTTTCTCAGCAGGATCAAACAACTATCACTCAAGAAGATCCTATCGGTTCTACTTGGCAAAAATACTAATTAAAACACAAAAAACACAATCATAACAGTAGCATAATTGTGTAAACACTCAAGAACAGAAATAAAAAAGTAAAAATAAAATTTATTCATTGGGTTGCCTCCCAACAAGCGTTATAGTTTTACGCCCTTAGCTAGGCATATAGCAAGGATCTAAGTTTTGTCATCTTTGGTTCGAGATCCATAAGATGCCCTCATGATTTATTCATATGGTGGCTTAATTCTAGTTCTAGGAAAGTGTTCCATACCCTTCCTCAAAGGAAATGGGAACTTAATATTTCCTTCTTTCATATCAATCACGACACTGATAGTGCGTAAAAACGGTCTACCAAGAATAATAGGACAAGACGGATTGCAATCAATATCAAGAACAATAAAATCTATGGGCACATAATTCCTATTTGCAAGAATAAGAACATCATTAATTCTTCCCATAGGATTTTTAAGAGTAGAATCCGCCAAGTGCAAATTTAAAGAACATGATTCAAGATCGATAAAACCAAGCACATCACATAAAGATTTCGGAATTGTAGAAACACTAGCACCCAAGTCACATAAAGCAAAACACTCATAATTTTTAATCTTGACTTTGATAGTAGGTTCCCACTCATCATGCAATTTTCTAGGAATTGAAACTTCTAATTCCAATTTTTCTTCAAGAGCTTTCCTCATAGCATCAACAATATGTTTAGTAAAAGCTTTATTTTGTTCATAAGCATGGGATGAATTTATCATGGATTGCAACAAAGAAATACAATCAATCAAAGAGCAACTATCATAATTTAAGTATTTACAATCCAAAAGAGTGGGCACATCACTAGTTAAAGTTTTGACCTCTTCAAACCCACTTTCATCAATTTTCTCAACAAGATTTTCACCCTCCGAAATATTGGGACGCCTTCTACCTAAAGTTGACTCTTATCCAGTCCCCTTTTCATCAATCTTAACTCTTCTAAACAAGGAATCAATAGAAGAAACACCAATCATTTGAAGATCTTCATCACTTTTGCGAAAGAAATCACTAGCAAACGCCTTTTCTAAAAATTCTCTTTTAGCTCTAAGCATAGCGGTTCTTTTCTTACTTCCATCCATAGAAACATAAAGAGCTTTAATTGATTCATCTACTTTAGGCACACAAATTTTCATCTTGAGATTTTCCACATCATGAGCAATTCTATCAACACTTCTAGACAAATCATCAATCTTACTCAACTTTTCTTCTATGGAAGTGTTGAAAACTTTTTGTGTGTTGATAAATTATTTAATATTATTCTCAAGATCAGAGGTGTTCCTATTATTATTATAAGATTGATTTCCATAGGAATTACCATAATTATTAGAGGAATTACTAGGAAAAGGCCTAGGATTAAAATTACCTCTATAAGCATTGTTATTGAAATTATTTCGAGAGATAAAATTCACATCTATGGCATCATTATTTTGCTCAATCAAAGTAGACAAAGGCATATCATTGAAATCAATAGGAGCACTTCTAGTAGCAACAAATTTCATAAGAGCATCAACATTTTCACTCAAAGAAGAAATTTCTTCAACCGAATTAACTTATTTACTAGTAGGAGCCCTTTCGGTATGCCACTGTGAATAATTTGCCATGATATTATCAAGCAATTTGGTGGCTTCACCCAAAGTAATTTCCATAAAAGTCCCACCTGCAGCGGAATCTAAAAGATTACGAGAAACAAAATTCAATCCCGCATAAAAAAATTGTATTATCATCCAAAGATTTAACCCATGAGTTGGGCAATTCCTTAGCATCATTTTCATTCTTTCCCAAGATTGTGCAACATGCTCATGTTCAAGTTTCTTGAAATTCATGATCTGGGTTCTAAGGGAAATAATTTTTGCGGGCAGAAAATACTTAGTGATAAAAGCATCTTTGCACTTATTCCAAGAATCGATACTATTGCGAGGCAAAGAAGAAAACCAATTTTTTGCAGAATCACGCAAAGAGAACGGAAATAATTTCGTCTTGACCGCATCATTTGCCACATCTTTTTTCTTTTGCATATCGCATAATTCCACGAAGGTATTAAGATGGGATGCGGCATCCTCGTTAGGAGTACCGAAAAATTGGTCTTTCATAACAAGCTTCAGCAAAGCAGTATTAATATCACAAGACTCCGCACTAGTGGCGGGAGGAGCAATCGGAGTGCCAATAAAATCATTGTTGTTGGTATTTGAGAAATCACACAACTTGGTGTTCTCTTGAGTCAGGATGACTACGCAGCAAGATTGCACTCAAAAACAGATCCGGCAAGAAAACGGCGAACGGAAAAAGAGAGGCGAATAAAACGGCAATTTTTTGTGAAGTGGGGGAGAGGAAAACGAGAGGCAAATGGAAAATAATGTAAATTGCGAGGAGATGAGATTTGTGATTAGGAACCTGGTATATGTTGAAGATCCTCCCCGGCAACGGCGCCAGAAATTCCTTTTGATGTCGCTTGAAGCTACATCGGTATTTCCCCAAAGAGGAAGGGATGATGCAGCACAACGGCGGTAGGTATTTCCCTCATTTATGAAACCAAGGTTATCGAACCAGTAGGACAACCAAGCAACACAACGTAAACAGCCCCTGCACACAGGTAACAAATCCTTGCAACCCGACGCGTAAAAGGGGTTGTCAATCCCTTTCGGGTACGACGCCTCAAGATAGGCAAACAGACATGAACAAAATTGTAGTAAATTGATAGATCGAGCGCCAAATAAAATAAATAAGAATAAATTGCAGCAAGGTATTTTTGGATTTTTTGGTTTAATAGATCTGAAAATAAATGCAAAGGAAAATAGATCACAAAGGCAAATATATGAGAAAAAAGACCTGGGGGCCGTAGGTTTCACTAGTGGTTTCTCTCGAGAAAAATAGCAAACAGTGGGTAAACAAATTACTGTTGGGCAATTGATAGAACTTCAAATAATTATGACGATATCCAGGCAAAGATCATTATATAGGCATCACGTCCAAGATTAGTAGACCGGCTCCTGCCTGCATCTACTACTATTACTCCACACATCGACCGCTATCCAGCATGCATCTAGTGTATTAAGTTCATGGAGAAACGGAGCAATGCAATAAGAATGATGAAGTGATGTAGACAAGATCTATCTATGTAGCGATAGAACCCATCGTTTTATCCTTAGTAGCAATGATACATACATGTCGTTTCCCGTTCTGTCACTGGGATCAAGCACCGTAAGATCGACCCCACTACAAAGCACCTCTTCCCATTGCAAGACAAATAGATCAAGTTGGCCAAACAAAACCCAAATATCGGAGAAGAAATACGAGGCTATAAGAAATCATGCATATAAGAGATCAAAGAAACTCAAATAACTTTCATGGATATGAAAAGATAGATCTGATCATAAATTCAAAGTTCATCGATCCCAACAAACACACCGCAAAAGAGTTACATCATATGGATCTCCAAGAGACCATTGTATTGAGAATCCAGCGAGAGAGAGGAAGCGATCTAGCTACTAACTACGGACCCTAAGGTCTACAAAGAACTACTCACGCATCATCGGAGAGGCACCAATGGAGGTGGTGAACCCCATCCGAGATGGTGTCTAGATTGGATCTGGTGATTCTGGACTCTGCGGCGGCTAGATGAATATTTCGTCGACTCCCCTAGGGTTTCTGGAATATTGGGGTATTTATAGAGCAAAGAGGCAGTCCGGGGGGCACCCGAGGTGGGCACAACCCACCAGGGCGCGCCTGGGCCTCCTAGCGTTCCCTGGTGGGTTGTGCCCCCTCAGGGAACCCCCCCAAGCGCAGCTAGGGCCCATTGTGTTCCTTCTGGCCCATTGTTGGGGATATGACTATTTGTGTAAGCCGCCCAGGAGGGGCCGGGTTACGCAAAGAGAGACTCGTCAGAAGAAGCCCAAGACCAAGCATGAAGGTGGCGGTTCAATAAAGGGTCTAAGGCCCATAGGCGACTTAAGGCCCATAGTGATAAACCGCTATGATGGCATGACTTAGGGCAAGAAAAACAACTCCTCGAGAGCCGGGCATAGCGTATCTCGCTCCCTGGTTATCGAAACATCAAGCAATACCAACCCAACTAGACGTAGGCCTTACCTTCACCATAAGGGGCCGAACTAGTATAACTCTCTCGTGTCCTTTGTCCCGATTAACCCCTTTAAGCTTCCTAGTTGCGATGGCTCAACGACTAGTCCTTGCAAGAGGACATCTGTCGTGACAATTCCATGACAGTTGGCGCCCACCGTGGGGCCAGCGCACGGTGGATTTGAGTTCTTGAAGGGCAGCTTCAAGGGCTCAAGGGATACGTGATGGGCGGATGACCAAGAGTCGTCGCGCAAGATCTACATCGACAACGAAGGCTGGGGCCCCGACGCCGACTCAATTGAGTACGGGTATCGGGTCCCCTTCGGCGGAATCCACGTCTTCATCGGCCGGATTAGTGAGCCGGGCCCTGAGCCGAACAACTGCACCGACCTCGTCGAGACGGCTCAGCGTGCGAGACCCGCCCGAGTTCAACCCGGCATGAAGCGTGCCTTCGTGGGCTGCATCCACGGAGAGGAACTTTCTAAAGGATCTGAAGATGATGGTGAGACGGCCGTCCTCTCTAACGGTGATTCGTCCGCCGGTTCAACAGATTCGCTGTATCAAGTACAGGAGGGCATGCTTGGGGGCTGTTCCCACGACTCTAGTATTCCGGATTCCTATGAGCCACCAAGCTGGGCAGGAGTCTTCATGGCTGGTACTCAACCCGGTCAAAACTCAACGGCTACAACAGCAATAACGTCCGGATCAGGAGCAGCCGGGGAAGGAGGCCCTATGCGCTCGCCGGCTCAGGTGCTGATGGATCTTATGGATAAGCTGACAGCCCTGTTAACCGCCACGGTTATTCCTGCAAATCAATATGAGCATAACGTGGAGGTGGCAAAGGTACATGAGGAGATAGCCCGGGCCAAGGAGGCCTTGGCAGCTGAGGACACTAGGTTAGCTACAGAGCGGGTGGCTTTGGATGCACGGGCGCAACAACTCCAGTCAGAGGCTTTCCAGCTTAATATGAGCCAAAACGCATCTAATGAGGTAATGAGAAGGAGGCACCAGAAAACTCAATCCTGTTTGCCTCCGGTTTACGACCCTCAGAACCTCTTCGCTACACCCGGGGCCGGCCCTAGCAACCCGCCCGAGGCAAATCAGGTCACAACAGCCGGAGCGGGAGGACCGGCTCAGCTTCGAGAGATGGCACCACCTCATGGGAGTATGGCCCCTCCCCGCTATGTACCAATACCACCGGGTCACTTTTCCAACCCCATGGAAAACTTAATCGCAGCATCGGCGCGTTTGGCGGCTCTCCCAGTGGACGGTGATGATCCGACAGCGGTGGAGACCCGGAGGGTCAGAGAACTTATTCAGACGGCCCTGGCGCAGCAAGAGACCTATTCTTACAGCCGGGACAGGATTCATTCAACTACTCCACCTTGGCTAGCACCGCCTCGTCAAAACTGGAGTCCGAGTTACAGCAGGCACATGGAGTCAGAAGCTTTGTCAAGCAATGCCCAGCGTCGTAACCAGCCCGGTGGCTATAACCCGGTGCAAGACCGAATACGTCAGGAGGACGAGCGGGCGGCTTAGCTAGCGGCTCAGCCGGCGGCTCATCAAGATCTCCCAAAGTATCCGACGACTTCTGTTGGAGCAGGAGTGGCTACTAGAACCGGCGGTGTTCCTTGTTTGGTGCCGGCTCTGTGGGATGTACGTCTGCCCAAGGACTTCAAGGGACCTCGAAAGGTGCCGAATTACACGGCCGACTTACAGCCCGGGGCATGGATCGAAAGTTACGAGATGGCCATGGAGCTACTGGAGGTCAGCGACGCAGCAATGGCTAAGTACTTCACCATACGGAACGGCCCGGTCTTGGTTAAAGGGTTTGCCACCCAATTCCATTAGTTCATGGGCAGAGCTAAAGGCCCGGTTTATCCAGAACTTCAAGGACACTTGCAAGCAATCTATGTCAATTGTGGACTTGACCAATTGTAAGCAGGAGGAGGGTGAATCCACAACTCATTGGGTGCGTCGGGTCAAGGAAATAATACATTCGTCCGATAATATGGATGATGGCTCTGCAGCCCTCATGTTGGAGAAGAATTCCCGCTTTGAGCCGCTGAAGCAGAAACTGGGGCGCCTTAAGCGTGATTGCAATGATATGGGTACGCTGATGGCGGCTTTAGTCAAATACGCTGATTCTGATAGTACCAAGGATCCCGCGTTTGATGAAGAAAAGACAGGGAAGGGAAAGAAGAACGGCAATGGAAAGGGTCAGCAACATAACCCGGCAAATCAAGGAGGCAACAAGCGTAAGGCGGAGGGTAACCCGGAGTTTGTGGCCAATGCCAATGCACAGGGTAATAATCAGAGACGTAAGGGAAAACCACCCCCTCGATCTGGCGGGTCAGGCCCATCTCTTGAGCAGCTTCTCAATGAGCCTTGCCCGAGACACGGCACTCGGGAATGACCCGCCACCCACTTATGGAAAGATTGCACGATCATGAAGGCTTTCAAGAATTCCAACATGTTTGATGCCAGTCATGGATCGGGCGGCGGTTCAGGGGCCGGCGGCTTTCATGGCCCGGGCGGCGGTTCAAGTTCCGGCTTTCAGGGAAGTCAAGGCGGCTATAATCAACAGCAGCCTGGTCAAGGGGGACAGCAGCAGCAGCAGTCAGGTTATCAAAGCCACCCAAAGCGGCTGAATGGCGGGCAGTACCATGTGTTCACCACTAATTTCTGCAAATGTGACCAGAAGGTTCATAAGAGGGCCATGAATTCTGTTGAGCCGGCGGTTCCTCGTTATTTGAGGTGGTGAGAGCAGCCCATTATATGGAGCAGGGAAGATCACCCCCTCCGGGTTGATAATCCGGGTCAGTTGGCCTTGGTGGTAGAACCTCAGGTTGGTGGATATAAATTCACTAAGGTACTCATGGACGGAGGAAGCAGCATCAATATTCTCTATTATGAGACCTTTCACCGCATGGGGTTGACTGATAAGGACTTGAGGACGTCCAACACTGTCTTTCATGGAGTGGTGCCTGGTAAGTCGGCGTACCCAGTTGGCAAGATTGAACTGGAAGTGGCCTTTGGAGATGAATATGATTCCAGGGCTGAGAAATTGACGTTTGAGGTAGTCAAAATCAAGAGCCCGTATCATGCTCTGTTTGGACGGTCGGCTTATGCCAAGTTCATGGCATGACCGTGTTGTGTTTATCTGCAGCTCAAGATGCCAGGTCACAAGGGCACCATCACTGTGCATGGGAGTCGAAAGGTAGCCTTGGAATGTGAAGAAGGCGATGCGGCTTATGCTGAGTCTGTTTGTGCAGCGGAGGAGCTAAAGTTTTATCAAAATAATGTTGACCCGGCGGATATGACCTCTTTAAAGAAGCCAACTACAGATCATGACCCGGCATTGAAGTTTAAATCGGCCGCTGAAACAAAGCTTGTTGACTTTACTCCAGGCGACTCTTCCAAGCAGTTCAGCATTAGTGCTAACTTGGATCCTAAATAGGAAAGCGCGCTCATCGAGTTCATCCATGAGAACCGGGACATCTTTGCATGGAAACCTTCTGACATGCTGGGTGTCCCGAGAGAACTCGCTGAGCACACACTTAATATTGATCCAAAGTATAAGCCGGTCAGGCAATTTCTTCGATGGTTCAATGAGGAAAGACGGAAAGCTATTGGGGAAGAGGTCGCTCGGCTCTTAGCGGCTGGGTTCATCGTGGAAGTTTTTCACCCTGAGTGGTTGGCTAACCCAGTGCTGGTACTCAAGAAGAACGGCACTTGGCGGATGTGTGTGGATTATACGGACTTAAATAAGGCTTGTCCGGCTGATCCCTTCGCCCTCCCCCGTATTGATCAAATCATCGATGCTACGGTGGGTTGCGAGCGATTGAGCTTTTTGGATGCTTACTCTGGCTATCATCAGATCAAAATGGCAGTTAAGGACCAGGATAAGACGGCTTTCATCACTCCGTTTGGAGCCTTCTGCTACGTATCTATGCCATTTGGGCTCAAGAGTGCCCAGGCGACTTATCAGAGATGTGTACAAAACTGTCTCCACAGTCAAATTGGGCGCAATGTTCACGCTTATGTGGATGACATCATGGTGAAATCCAGAGAGAAGGAAACCTTGATATCTGATTTGAAGGAGACCTTTGATAATCTTCGGGTTTATAAGATGATGCTTAACCCGGAGAAGTGTGTGTTTGGTGTACCTGCAGGCAAGCTTCTGGGTTTCTTGGTCTCAAACAGAGGCATCGAAGCTAATCCGGAGAAGATCAAGGCGATCACCTCCTTGGCCAAGCCGGCGTGCATCAATGATGTTCAATGACTGGAGGGTCGTGTTGCTGCTTTAAGCCGGTTCATAAGCTGGTTAGGTGAGAAGGCCCTGCCGCTATGTCAGATGATGAAGAAAACGGATGCTTTTGTCTGGAGTGATGCTGCTGACGCTGCCTTTGAGGATTTAAAGAGACAGTTGTCTGAGCCGCCGGTCCTTGCTGCTCCTATTGATAGAGAGCCATTGCTGTTATATGTGGCTGCTAACGCCCGAGCCGTCAATGTGGCCATCGTGGTGGAGCACAAGGAGGCTGGCAAGGAGCATCGGGTTCAACGGCCGGTTTACTACGTCAGTGAGGTGCTCATTGAGTCCAAGCAAAGGTATCCACATTGGCAGAAACTTGTTTACGGAGTGTTTATGGCAAGTCGAAGCTGAAGCAATACTTCCAAGGTCATCCTATCACCGTGGTAAGCTCGCCCCTTAGGAGATATCATCTGTAATAGAGAGGCCACAGGATCTAGTCGCCAAGTGGGCCATTGAGCTTGGACCCCATGGTTTGAAATACATGTCTCGGACTGCTATCAAGTCTCAAGCCCCGTGGATTTTATCAATGATTGGACAGAGTTGCGTGCACCGAGGAGAATCCAGATAACACGTATTGGACTATTCACTTTGATGGGTCCAGCGGTTGGAAGGCTCGGGGCTGGAGTTGTTTTAACTTCCCTCGAGGTGACAAATTTTGTTATGTGCTCCGCTTATGTTTCCTGTACTAACAATGCAGCTGAGTACGAGGCCTTACTCCATGGTCTCCGGATGGCCAAAGAGATGAATTTGAGCCGGGTAAGGTGCTTGGGCGATTCAGACCTCGTAGCTCAACAAGTGTCAGGCACGTGGGACTCCAAGGATCCCCTTATGGCGGCTTATCGTCGTGAACTTGATGCTGTGGCTGGACACTTCAAAGGTTATCAAGTGGAGCACATTGATCGGAGGAAGAATGAGGCTGCTGATGCTTTAAGCCGGCTGGGATCTCAGCGTAAGCCGGTACCGCCTAACACTTTTCTCGACGTTTTGCATAACCCTTCTGTCAAGGTGCCTACAGAGGAGGAACTAGCAGTGCCAGACCCGGAGGCACAACTGGTGGCAGCTCTTCACGTTATCGCGGATTGGACAGTCCCATATTTGGCCTATATGACCAGGGGAGAGTTGCGTGAGGATGATACCTTGGCGAGACAAATCATCAGGGGGTCCAAATCTATCACAATTGTTCATGGCGAGTTGCATCACCGCAGTGTTACTAGGGCGTTTCAACGTTGTGTGTCGCCTGCGGAGGGTCAGGAGATACTACGTGAGATCCATGAAGGAGATTGTGGTCATCATGTCGGCTCAAAATCTCTGGTGGCCAAGGCTTTCCGTCATGGTTTCTATTGGTTGACGACTCATGCTGATGCGGAGGATCTGGTCAGCAAATGTGATGGATGTCAAAAATTCTACAACGAGCTCATGTGCCGGCTCAAGAGTTGAGGATGATTCCAATTACTTGGCCGTTTGCAGTATGGGGGCTTGACATGGTTGGACCTTTCAAGAGGTCTAAAGATAAAAAGACACACCTCTTGGTGGCAGTGGATAAATTCACAAAGTGGGTGGAGGCAGAGCCGGTCAGTAAGTGTGATGCAGCCACGACAGTTCAGTTCATGAAAAAGGTGATCTTTTGTTTTGGTTTTCCACACAGCATCATAACTGATAATGGTACTAATCTCTCCAAGGGTGCCATGGAAGAGTTCTGTCAACAAGAACATATCCGGCTTGATGTTTCGGCTGTTGCTCACCCTCAATCTAATGGTCAAGCAGAGAGAGCTAATCAAGAGATCCTGAAGGGCATCAAACCCCGGCTCTTGGTCCCCTTACAGCGAACTCCGGTTTGTTGGGTGGAGGAGCTACCCTCTGTACTATGGAGCTTCAACACAACGCCTAACAGAGCTACAGGTTATACACCTTTCTTCATGGTGTACGGAGCAGAGGCAGTTCTGCCAAGTGACATCCGGCATGACTCACCCCGCGTGGCGGCTTACGTTGAGGCTGATAACGAAAAATCTCTCAGGATGCACTTGATCTATTGGATGAGGAGCGAGACTTTGAAATAGCCCGCTCGGCGATTTACCAGCAAGACCTGCGCCGCTATCACAACCGCCGGGTTAGAAGCAGAGCCTTTCAGGAAGGCGACTTAGTGCTCCAGCTCATCCAGGATCAGTTTGATATGCACAAGCTATCCCCTCCTTGGGAAGGACCCTTTGTGGTCAGTAAAAATCTGAACAACGGGTCATACTACCTCATCGATGTTTGAGAGCACAAAGACTCACGTAAGTCGGAGGAAGAGACCCATGACCGTGGAACATAGCTAATCTTCGCCTTACTATACTTGAGCCACGGCTCTCATATATATATATATATATATATATATATATATATATATATATATATATATATATATATATATATATATTCTTTTTGGCAATGTATATATTATATAAAGCAATAAAGCAGGACCTATTTTCTTTTCACCCTCAAAGGTTTATATATTTTCTTTACTGTGGTGGAAACAACCAATGTGGAGCGGATCATATCTGAATTCAGCTTTCCCTTTGGTCCGCTTATGATCATATCTGAATCTAGCCATGGTCACTTGGGGCTTCTGTTCAAACATTGGTCTTATTCAACCAAAGAGAACATAGCTGTCGATACCCAATTGATCAAGATAACGCCAAACCCACTGGGGCTTCTTGATCATATTTGAATCATAGCTAACCCTTTGGGTCCGGCGTGGATCGATTCAATCAGCGCCATTAAACAACTCTCATGGTCACTTGGGGCTTCTGTTCAAACATAGGTCGATTCGAACCAAAGAGAACATTGTTGTCGATACCCACTTGATCGGCATCGCCAAAGCCACTGGGGGCTATATGATCGTATCTGAATCTTAGCTTAACCCCTTTGGAACGGTTCACTGATCGTATTCGAATCAGAGGCCTTTGAAATTAAGTTTACTATTCATTATACTCTGTAAGTATAAATGTTATTAAGGGCCAGGTAAACATTATATGTGCCAACTTTCAGGAGTTAAACTCACTCTCTGATTTGGGTCACATAAGCAGGCGAGAATACCAAATAAGATCGCAGGTATGCTATTGTGATCATAATCATAAACCGGCCTTTATATGATGTCTTGGTTCATACTCTGGGTTATCAATACTTTAGGTGACCCCGGATGCGATAAGTCGCCAAGGGAATTCTGTTTTGTTTTATACGCAGGATAAAGCAAGGAAAGTTTTTAACATCAAGGAAAGATCAACATAACCTGGAAGTATATAGCGATGGTGGCTTACGAAAGTATTAAGCGCCACAAACATGCGCGAAGGCATGACAAAGTTGAGAGGTTTTTTCTACCCTATTACAAGACTCCCCGAGTCTGAATAATGAAGCATTGTTTTTTGCAAAATCATAACGCCTGGCGGTTCACTCCTTTGGTGGGCTTGAAGATTCCGGGTTATCCTTCTCCGCCTCTCCGTCTGCTGCCCTATCCTGGAAGGTTGACGAGGTCCAGTCAATGTCTCTTAAGGCTTCAAACTTAGCTTCATCATCTATTAAACCGGCTGGGTCAACTTCAGGGGCAAAGGTGTGCTTACGAGTTGGAGGGATCAGGCTGACGTCATGAGGTGTTGGAATTCTCCGGTTCTCGCTATCATAGCCCTACCGATACTTGGTAAGATCAATGTCATTCCCAATGATGGTAGCCACATGACGCATTGACTCTCACACAAAGCGGTAAAGTCTGTTTCATCGAATACAGAGCCGTCTTCCTTCAAGATGGGATATCCAAGAGCAACGCTCGCCAGTCTAACTCGAAGCAATGCCTTGGCCCGCTTAAGGCAGCTATGGCCCCGGTTCGCAGATGCCCGCTTAGCTCTTGAATCCACTGGGTAGTACGGCAAGACGCTTTATCACATCTTTCAGAGATGGGGAACGCTATTTGATAAATCCACAACGCCAAAGCACGTTAGACCATGCGCATCTGCTCCACCGAGTGTACACGCTTTTAGCTTGATCAAGATGTTCTCGCTTGAGGTTTGTGCTCCGGGCCTGCGTTTATACACATATAGGGCGGAGATGACAATTAAAATAGTCATCAAAGGAAGGATTGCGATATTCAATGTTATACATAGTAACTCATCAAGATTGTTGAGACCATTTGAGATATCTGGCGCTTTAAGCCGAGATAGCTCGTTGTTGCTTCGCAAGGACGTTTCTCATTGTCTCGCCGGGTCACCAGTGAGGCCTTTTCATAAGCCCATATTTTCTTCTACGCATCAAAATTCTTCTTCAACTTCTCTTGTTCAGAGACGCTGAATGCAAATTTGGAGTTGGCCTTTTGAATTTCTAGTTCTTGAGCTGCCAGGCGGTTCTTCAGGTCGGCAATCTCCGACTCAAATTGACTAGTGGTGACCTGCGTTGATGCCGGGTTATAATCAAAATTATGGTAAGGTATCATTAAGTCCCAAGCACTTTGCAAGCAAAGGTACTTGACACCTGGGGGCTAATGTATGTTGAAGAAATTTAATGTACAATGCCGGTTCATGAGAAATTAAGTCCCAAGCACTTTGCAAGCAAATATACTTGAGACTTGGGGGCTAATGTGTATTGCAAATTCAAGGTATCATATTACAAATGGGTTACATATTTTCATATAAACCGAACAAGGCAGTGCTAAGCAGGTTTCTAAGTCTACAGCATATTCATTCATAAGCAATAGACTTGGGGGCTGATATAGTAAGTATGATTAAGGAAAGTAGCATAAGTTGTACCTCAGATTTTTTGCTGTATTTGTTTCACCATATTAATTTCCAGGTCACGGCTGCTATGTACTTGATTGATGTAGCAAGAGACTATATCGCCAATGCTCAAATTAGTATAATCTGCAATGTCTAATTTGGCCTTTCGGCGCTCCAAAAGCTCTTCTTTGGCAGGACACTTGGCAAGGACGGTGGGCTGACTTGGCTCGACAAACTGAGTCTTGGTAATTTCAACCTCCGGATCAATTGTCTTGACCGGGATAGGAGTTTCCAGTTTATCAGAGCCGCCAAAAGTTTCTTCGTGGGCGGATCGAGGATGGTGCTGGAATTTCATAAGTCGGTTCAGCGGCGGTTGATGAGTGGAAGTGTCGGGGCGGTTGTTCCGAAGTTCCGTTCGATTACTACCGGTCTTGGGATGGCTTATTCTTTTTGCCCTTTTACTGGCTTCACCGCACGCTGTGGGCAAAGCGTAAGGGTGAGCACAAAATATCAAGAAGGTAAAGCATAAGGAAAACAAAATTGTATTACCGGGGCAGTCTTGAAAGCCGCATGTTGGATTACATAGACTCGCCGGATGAAGGAGAGGTATCCCGATAATTGGAGTCGATGAATTGAGAGGTTGACTTAATTAAACCCGCCAAGGGTAAACAGAACGTAAATCGAGATAACTCGCCCGACGCTTCGGTTACATCGTAAGCCGAGGAGATCTCTATATCTTTTTGGTCCGGTCTCGCCTCCGGCTTTCAAATTGCTGTTGCTTCAAAAGAAATTGAGGATGTTGGTAAGCCAAAGGATGTGAAAATCTTACTTTCCGGTTACTCTTCAATTTTCTCGACGCGCAGCGCTCGAGTCGGAGGAGATTATAGTTACCTCTTCCTCGACGGCTTGGCTGTTCTCCGTATCCTCCCGAAAAGATTAAGGGTCAGCAAGGTGATGATAAAGAGTCAAGGAGTTAAAGTTACCTCTTCTTAAATCGTCGAAGTGTCATCTAATTTAAGTAAATCGAAGCGCTTGGCTTCCTTTTCCTTGAAATTCCAGTCTTGGCGGTTTTCCTTTCGGCTCTTTTTGCCGCTCTGGCTTGTTTGGCCGCTTCATGATTATACTTGACCTTCCAGAAGGTATCATCGGCCTGTGAAGAATGATAAAGGGTTATGAATAAAAGTAAGGTATAACACAGTAAGGAGTAATTATTGAGGTTGATGACTTACTGCAGGAGCCGGGTTCTTCTTGCAGTAAAGGAAGTAAGTCAAGGCGCATCGTCACCGTGCCCTCTTTCAAAGAACGTCGGTCGTAGCATCCACCACATCATCCGGTAAGTCGTCGACTATGACGTTGGGTCATTCTTCTCGCCGAGTAAGTGCACATTAAGCCGGGCGGCGCTTAACGGAATCACTCGCCAAGGCGACCCGACTCGACCAGGTTAACACCATCTAAGCCATTTCCCAAAAGAGCTTTGATTTTGCTAATGGTGGGAGCAAGTGGCAGACGCTCAACGGCAGTCAGTTTATCCGGCAGCGGGTGGTTGGATTCAAGGCGCAAGGCACGAAAGTCGGGCAGAGGATTTTCGTCAGCCGGAGAAGTATCCTCGCGAAGAAACCACGCCCGATTCCAACTTTGGATGACTCGATAGTTCAGCGAAGGAAAAAGACAGTCTCCGCCGCTGAATTAAGATGCCACCAAGTTCCAGATGGGCGGTTGTACGCTCATTCTGCCGGTTTAAGTAAAACAGTTCTCTGAATAAAAGTATGTTGGGTTCCTCTCCAAGATACACCTCGCAGAAAACTTAGAAGTTGCAAATATTTGACACGGAATTGGGTCCGATGTCTTGAGGTCTGAGATCGAAGAAATGCAAAACATCCCCGAAGAATTTTGAACCGGGTGGAGCGAAGCCCCGGTTCATGTGATCAGTAAACACGATCACCTCCCCCTCCTTGGGTTGAGGTTTCTCTTCTGACGGGTCAGGAGCACGATAAGACATGATCTCTCTCTTGGGGAGGTGGCGGATTTCACAAAGTCATACAAGGTGCTCTGTGGTGATGGATTTGACCCGATTTGTGTCACAGGAGCTTTGGGGGCCTTGGGTGCCATTGTGTAAATTGAAGCCTATGACAAAATAAGAAGTTCCGGTTCAAATTTAAACCGGAGGAAAGCATTTTAAAGTTTATTCAAATGGTGGCTTAAGAAGGGGCCTAATGACATATGGGTAACTATGCAGTAATATTTAAACTGTTACAGGTATCAAAGGCACTTAAATTTTCTTCAGTCGCCGGAACAAGCGAGGTTGACAACCGGTGTTGTCTTAAATCGGCCGTATGGGCTACCATGACTGAACAGATTCAACAGATGCAGCTTTTGTCTAAGTGTGGAATAAACAGGTTTCACAATTTTCTGAAATTATTTTGGATCAAACGGTTGCTCTAAAAGGAAAAAATTCTAGACCTAAAACAGTGCAGAGAAGCTCATACACTCGAAGAGGGCTTCCGAACAAGGGAAATGGGATATGTTTCTATGCAAGTCAAGCACAAACAATCATCGCAGCAGTTCTACATTATTTTTACGATCTAACAGGGCATTGGAGGTAAAAACTATTGAAGGTTTGCAGCAGGCGGCGATGAACACCGACGAACTCAAAAAGTTCCAATGCAGATCTAAGAAAGGGAAGGAGAGGAACTCACGGATGTGGACGAGCTGCGGAGATTCGCCTTCGATTTCTGGTCAGAGTCAGGTTGATGTAGCGGCCTGAGTCGGTGAAGACGAGGAGTACGACGGCGGCAGCGGCGGAGCTCGAGAGACAGAGAGGCAGCAAGAGGAAGAAGATGACTGGAAGAGAGGAGAATGGAAGACCTAGATCGTGCCTATTTATAAGGAAAGGCCGACTGAGACGGCGCGAGAAACGAGGAGACCAAACATCATTATCCAGCGGCCCTGACGCCTTGGTTTTCGGAAGGGTCAGTAAAGGCAAAGATCCGTTGGGGGATACGACGGAGTAAAATATGAATTTACTTAAAAATGACGTCACGGCGGGTTAACACAGATCCAGAAGATGACGTAACGACGGGTTATGACCTTTTCGCGGGGATCAAGATGAAGGATTAGTTGTTATAGTATTTTAAGATTGACATGAACCGTTCAAATCAACTGGGGCCTAATGTTGGGGATATGACTATTTGTGTAAGCCGCCCAGGAGGGGCCGGGTTACGCAAAGAGAGACTCATCAGAAAAAGCCCAAGACCAAGCATGAAGGTGGCGGTTCAATAAAGGGTCTAAGGCCCATAGGCGACTTAAGGCCCATAGTGATAAACCGCCATGATGGCATGACTTGTATTATAAGGTAGAATTAACTAGTCACCGAGCCGGACACTGTCTATAAGCCGGCTGGGACTCTATAGGCCGATGGCGTCAACCCGTGTATATAAGGGGACGACCCGCTGGCGGCTTAGGGCAGTAAAAACAACTCCTCGAGAGCCGGGCATAGCGTATCTCGCTCCCTGGTTATCGAAACATCAAGCAATACCAACCCAACTAGACGTAGGCCTTACCTTCACCGTAAGGGGCCGAACTAGTATAACTCTCTCGTGTCCTTTGTCCCGATTAACCCCTTTAAGCTTCATAGTTGCGATGGCTCCACGACTAAGTCCTTGCAAGAGGACATCTGCCGTGACAATTCCACGACACCGATAAAAAATTCTCCGTAATGTTTCTGGGCATTTGGACTCCGTTTGATATTGATTTTCTGCGATGTAAAAAACATGGAAAAAATAACAACTGGCAGTTGGCACTATGTCAGTAGGTTAGTACCAAAAATGATATAAAAAGACTATAAATGATTGTAAAACATCCAAGATTAATAATATAACAGCATGGAACTATTGCTTCTACGACTATCGCTAACGCATAGTGATAAAGTAAAGCAATTACATGGTGATTGCATTTCATACAATAAAGTGACAACCATAAGGCTCCTGCCAGTTGCCGATAACTTTTACAAAACATGATCATATAATACATCAAAATATATCTCATCATGTCTTGACCATATCACATCACAACATGGCCAGCAAAAACAAGTTAGACGTCCTCTACTTTGTTGTTGCAAGTTTTACGTGCCTGCTACGGGCTTCTAGTAAGAACCGTTCTTACCTACGCATCAAAACTACAATGTTTTTTCGTCAAGTGTGATGTTTTAACCTTCAACAAGGATCGGCCATAGTCAAATTCGGTTCAACTAAAGTTGGAGAAACAGACACCCGCCAGCCACCTTTATGCAAAAAAAGTTGCATGTCTGTCGGTGGAACCGGTCTCGTGAACGTGGTCATGTAAGGTTGGTCCGGGCCGCTTCATCCAACAATACCGCTGAAGCAAAATAAGACATTGATGGTAAGCAGTATGACTATAATCGCCCACAACTCTTTGTGTTCTACTTGTGCATATCATCTACGCATAGACCTGGCTCGGATGCCACTGTTGGGTAACATAGCATGCAATTTCAAAAAAAAAATCCTACGATCACGCAAGATCTATCTAGGACTAGGAGATGCATAGCAACAAGAGGGGGAGAGTGTGTCCACGTACCCTCGTAGACCGAAAGCGGAAGCGTTAGGGTAACGCGGTTGATGTAGTCGAACGTCTTCACGATCCAACCGATCAAGTATCGAATGTACGACACCTCCGAGTCCAGCACATGTTTAGCTCGATGACTTCCCTCTAACTCTTGATCCAGTAGAGGGTCGAGGGACAGTTTCGTCAAGACAACGGTGTGGTAACGGTGATGGTAATGTGATCCACGCAGGGCTTCGCCTAAGCACTATGACGCTATGACTGGAGGAGTAAACTGTGGAGGGGGCACCACAAACGGCTAAGAGAATAATTGTTGTACTTTGGGGTGCCCCCTGCCCCCGTATATAAAGGAGGGGAGGAGGAGGCCGGCCACCAGGGGCGCGCCAAGGAGAGGGGAGTCCTACTAGGACTCCAGTCCTAGTAGGATTCGCCTCCCCCCTTTCCTTCTCATGGAGGAGGAAAGAGGGAAGGGAGAGGGAAGAGGAGAAGGCAAGGGGGGTGCGCCCCCTCCCCAATTCGGACTCCCTATGGGATGGGGTGCGGCCACCCCTTGTGGTCTGCCTCCCCTCTCCCCTATGGCCCATGTAGGCCCATGACTTTCCCCGGGGGGTTCCGGCAACCGCTCGGTACTTCGATAAATATCCAAAACGTCCTGAAACCTTTCCGGTGTCCAGATACTATCATCCAATATATCAATCTTTACCTCTCAACCATTTCGAGACTCCTTGTCATGTTCGTGATCTCATCCGGGACTCCGAACAATCTTCAGTCACCAAAACACATAACTCATAATACAAATCATCATCGAACGTTAAGCGTGCGGACCCTACGGGTTCGAGAACTATGTAGACATGACCGAGACACATCTCCGGTCAATAACCAATAGCGGAACCTGGATGCTCATATTGGTTCCTACATATTGTATGAAGATCTTTATCGGTCAAACCGCAATGACAACATACATCATTCCCTTTGTCAACGGTATGTTACTTGCCCGAGATTCGATCGTCGGTATCCTCATACCTAGTTCAATCTCGTTACCGGCAAGTCCCTTTACTCGTTCCATAATGCAACAGCCCGTAACTAACTCATTGGTCACATTGCTTGCAAGGCTTATAGTGATGTGCATTACCGAGAGGGCCCAGAGATACCTCTCCGATACTCGGAGTGACAAATCCTAATCTCGATATATGCCAACCCAACTAACACCTTCCGAGACACCTGTAGAGCATCTTTATAATCACCCAGTTACGTTGTGACGTTTGATAGCACACAAGGTGTTCCACCAGTATTCGGGAGTTGCATAATCTCATAGTCAAAGGAATATGTATAAGTCATGAAGAAAGCAATAACAATAAAACTTAACGATCATTATGATAAGCTAACGGATGGATCTTGTCCATCACATCATTCTCTAATGATGTGATCCCATTCATCAAATCACAACACATGTACATGGTCAGGAAACTTAACCATCTTTGATTAACGAGCTAGTCAAGCAGAGGCATACTAGGGACACTCTGTTTTGTCTATGTATTCACACATGTATCAAGTTTCCGGTTAATACAATTCTAGCATGAATAATAAACATTTATCATGATATAAGGAAATATAAATAACAACCTTATTATTGCCTCTAGGGCATATTTCCTTCAGCATGACCCAACCGTTGCAGAGGATCGGCGTGCCCGGCACGCGAGGAACAGGGTGCAACAAGTCACAGAAGCCCTAGAGGCCAAGACCGTGGAGGCAGAGCCGCACGTCGTCTTGGACATGAACGAGGAAGCCCTCCGTGCCTGCATCCTCGAGAAGTGGCAAATAAGGACGACCCTTCTCCGCCACCGCCGCCGCAAAACCGCAAACAGGGATGGTCCGTGCCATGGTCAGACTGCCCCCAAAAGAGGAGAAAGAGGAGTCCGGTGATGGATTGGACATCGCCTGCAGTGATCATATCTAGCTCAGTCTATTTTGCATCTTCAACTGCTACTTCTGGAACAAAGACAATAAGGGAAAGGGAGGCTGATGGTGAAATTTCTCCATTGTCGTATCATTTGCAGTTAGTAGAAATGTTAATTTTTGGTAGTCTGATTACATGTATGAACTTTCTATGCTATATGTGTGCTCAACACTATGTATTTACTTGAAGGGACACGGTTGTGGACGCGGACTTTTAAGGGATGACTGGTAGTTCATGGACACGTCTGAAGTTTTCACAGATCGTATTGGAGCCCGGATTTGCTCAGTCCAGTTGTAGATGCTCTGGTTGTCCTATTAACCTTATTTATAGAAGCTTCCTTTTGAGTAAGGCATTTTGGAGACCAAGCTTCATGTACGCCTTTATTTTGAAACATTCAAAATTCAAACATTTTAGTTTCAAAAACTTCTAAAACTAAATACACATGTTTGCAAGGATGTAATGTGTATGTGTAAAAAATTTCAGGATGAAATACCTTGAATTGCGAGATGCACAAAAAAACAAAATCATAGACTTTAAGGATGAACAGTGCATATGCTAAAAAGCCTTAGATTTGTCTTTTTTGTGTAGCTCTCATTTTAATGTATTCAACCGTCGTCGGCATCCGCGCCGGGCTGGCTGGCGGCGTTGGCGCCATGGCATGGCCTTCCCAAATCAGGTCCGCCTGGGGCAGGCGGTGCAGCGCCGCGAAGTACTCCTAGGTGGTGGCGGTCCAGCGCGACGGCGGGGCTCTCCGGCATGGTGGCGGGTGATCTACTAGGCAGCAGCGCTGCCGCTGGCGGCGGTGCGGTGATAACCCACAAGTATAGGGGATCGCAACAGTTTTTGAGGGTAGAGTATTCAACCCAAAATTATTGATTCGACACAAGGGGAGCCAAATAATATTCTCAAGTATTAGCAGTTGAGTTGTCAATTCAACCACAACTGAAAGACATAATATTTGCAGCAAAATATTTAGTAGCAAAGTAGTATGGAAGTAACGGTAACGTGGCAAAAGTAACAGTAGTAGTTTTTGTAGCAATCATAACAGTGGCAATGGAAAAGTAACTAAGCAAAGATCAATATGTGAAAAGCTCGTAGGCAATGGATCAATGATGGATAATTATATCGGATGCGATTCCTCTTGCAACAGTTATAACATAGGGTGACACAGAACTAGCTCTAGTTCATCAATGTAATGTAGGCATGTATTCCAAATATAGTCATACGTGCTTATGGAAAAGAACTTGCATGACATCTTTTGTCCTACCCTCATGTGGCAGCGGGGTCCTATTGGAAACTAAGGGATATTAAGGCCTCCTTTTAATAGATTACCGGACCAAAGCATTAACACTTAGTGAATACATGAACTCCTCAAACTACGGTCATCACCGTGAGTGGTCCTGATTATTGTCACTTCGGGGTTGCCGGATCATAACACATAGTAGGTGACTATTGACTTGCAAGATAGGATCAAGAACTCACATATATTCATGAAAACATAATAGGTTCAGATCTGAACTCATGGCACTCGGGCCCTAGTGACAAGCATTAAGCATAACAAAGTCATAGCAACATCAATCCTAGAACATAATGGATACTATGGATCAAACCCTAATAAAACTAACTCGATTACATGGTAAATCTCATCCAACCCATCACCGTCCAGCAAGCCTACAATGGAGTTACTCACGCACGGCGGTGAGCATCATGAAATTGGTGATGGAGGAAGGTTGATGATGATAATGGCGACGGATTCCCCTCTCCGGAGCCCTGAACGGGCTCCAGATCAGCCCTCCCGAGAGAGCTCCATATTGTAAAACGCAATGAATCCTTCTCTCTGTTTTTTCTCCCCGAACGTGAATAAATGGAGTTGGAGTTGAGGTCGGTGGAGTCCCAGGGGGCCCATGAGGCAGGGGGGCGCGCCCCAGCGGGTGGGCGCGCCCTGCACCCTCTTGGACAGGGTGTGGGCCCCCTGATGCTGATTCTTCCGCTAGTATTTTTTATTTATTCCAAAAATATTCTCCGTGAAATTTCAGGTCATTCCGAGAACTTTTATTTTTGCACAAAAATAACACCATGCCAGTTCTGCTGAAAACAGCGTCAGTCCGGGTTAGTTCCATTCAAATCATGCAAGTTAGAGTCCAAAAGAAGGGCAAAAGTGTTTGGAAAAGTAGATACGTTGGAGACGTATCAACTGCCCCAAGCTTAAACCTTTGCTTGTCCTCAAGCAATTCAGTTGACAAACTGAAAGTGTCGTGGTTTTGTCACAGCAGATGTCCTAGAGAAAGGACTTCGTCGTGGAGCCATCTCTATGGGTTAACTTAAAAGGGTTAAAGCGGACAAGGGACGCAAGAGAGTTTATACTGGTTCGGCCCCTTGCACTGAAGGTAAAAGCCTACGATCCAGTTGTTGTGGGATTGCTTGGGTTTCGATGACCAGGGAGCGAATACGCTTTGCCTGGGTCTCGAGTTGTTGTCTGTTGTCCTTGAACCGCCGCCGGGTCGTCCCCTTATATACATGGGTTGACGCCCGTCGGTTTACAGAATCTCGAGGACGGCTCATAAACGTGTCCGGCTCGGTCTCTGCTCTTTCTATCTTACAACCTAAGTTTACATATCAATACCGGTTTATGTCTATAGGCCTTAAACCGGCTTTGGGCCCTGGGCCTTCATAAAGCGTCACCGTCTGTCTTCATGGGCTTCAGATATAATGAACTACTTATGGGGTTAACCCGGCCTCTCCTGGCCGGTTTACGCCCAGTGGTAATGTCCACAACATTAGGCCCTAGATTGATTTGAACTGGTTCATGTCAATCCTCAATACTTAAGAAAAATTCTTCTTCAACATCTTCACATAATCTTGTAAACCGCCATGATGTCACCTTCCAGGACCATGGTAAACCGCCATGACGTCATCTGTTATTTAAAATTGTGTATAACCCATCTTCATTAATGGGCCTCCGAGGATCGAGGTAACAGAGCTGTCACACACCCCATTTCTTGGGCTCCTCGATTCTCGCGCCTGCCTATTATCCATTCATCTTATAAATAAGGCCGAGGGGTCACTTTAACTTTTCCCGCTCGTGCCTCCTCGTGTCATCGTCTTCCTCGCGCCGACCGACCCTCGAGCTCTGCCGCCGCCATCGTTCTTCGCCTCTGCTTCGACAAAGGCCGCTGCATCAACCTGACCGTATCAGAGAAACGCGGTGATCCTCCGCTGCTTCCTCCTGCACCAGTAAGTTCCTCTTCTCCTCACCCTAGACCCGCCATTAGGGTTTGGTGTTCTTCATATCTTGAAGTTGTTCCTCCTTCAGTAATACCAATGACCAGTTAGATCTGGTTGTTTTCAGTACCTTTTGTAGTTTAAACTCCTTTCTTCTTGTTAAGGCATCTGCTTGATATCAAACTCATCTGAACTTACTGAACTTTCTGAGATTAAACTAGAATATATTTTGATTATCCAACGCACGGCAGACCTGAAATTCCCATGCCAAACTATGAAACTTGTTTTTTCCTTCACTTATACATCTTTAGACTTATACCTTTAATACCAGATTAGGCGGTTTAACTTCATAGAAAAAATGATGACCCAGCAGACACCATTAGTCCCCTGTTGAACCGCCAATGCATTCATCATTGTACTATCTCCATTGTCAGGCTCCGGTTTACAAGCAACCAATGCCGGTTTAACAATATGCTTACATCCTTGCACTGCTTTATAGTTGTTCACTGTGTATCTTAAACCGGCAATAATCATGTTTCAGCTTCTCACCTCAATGGCTAAGCAAGTCTATGAATGCAACTGGGTTCCTTCCCGGGTCACGGAAGAATAGTTAAACAGATGCGTTATAACGGGCGCTTTGGCCAAGAAAGATGTCATCCACTGGAGGGCCCCTGGCCCGAAAAATCCTCGTACACCCACGGACGGAGAGGTAGTCGTTTTTATTGACCATCTGGGTCGAGGCTTTAGCCCTCCCGGTTCAAAATTCTTCCGAGATGTACTAGCTAATTTCAACTTAGCCCTCAAGACATCGGTCCAAATTCTGTGACCAACATCTGCCACTTCCAAATCTTTTGTGAAGCCTATCTGCAAGAGGAACCTACAGTTGAACTGTTTAGGAATTTCTTTCACTTAAACCGTCACACAGAATTGACAGATGGACCCAATACTGAATTGGGCAGAATGGCGGCTTAGAAAAGGAAGGAAGTCACTTTCCCTCACCCCAAGCTCCATAGTCACCCCAAAGAATGGAACCAGACCTGGTTTTATTGCAAGGATACATCTCCAACTGATGAAAACCCCCTGCCGGGTTACCGCCATGAACGCCTTAGCAATACACATCCTTTTCCTCAGAGGTTAACAGCAAAGGAAAGGGCTAACTATGCCCCACAGTTGTCGAAGCTTAGAGCCTTTATGGCAAACGGCTTAACAGGTGTTGATTTTGCTCATTGCTGGATCGGCTGGAGCATCCTACCCTTAAGCCGGCGCCCCTGCTTGATGTGTTGATATACAGGGAGTTTGACATCTTTCTTGGCCAAAGCACCTGTCGGTGTCAAAACCGGCGGATCTCGGGTAGGGGGTCCCGAACTGTGCGTCTAGGCGGATGGTAACACGAGACAAGGGACACGATGTTTACCTGTGTTGGGCCCTCTTGATGGAGGTAAAACCCACGTCCTGCTTGATTGATATTGATATTGTGGATGTTTACAAGAGTGGATCTACCACGAGATCAAGGAGGCTAAACCCTAGAAGCTAGCCTATGGTATGATTGTAAGGGTTGTTGTGATTGTTGTCCCACGGACTAAAGCCATCCGGTTTAAATAGACACCGGAGAGGGCTAGGGTTACATAGAGTCGGTTACAATGGTAGGAGATCTACATATCCAGATCGCCAAGCTTGCCTTCCACGCCAAGGAAAGTCCCATCCGGACACGGGTGAAGTCTTCAATCTTGTATCTTCATAGTCTTGGAGTCCGTCAATGATGATAGTCCGCAAATGATAGTTCGGTGATGATGGTAGTCCGCTATCCGGACACCCCTAATCCAGACTCCTCAAGAGCCCTCGAACCAGGCTTCAATGACGATAAGTCCGGCGTGTATATTGCTTGGCATTGCAAGGCGGGTTCCTCCTCCAAATGATAGAAGATTGTGAACACCAGATAGTGTCCGCTCGCAAAATAAATTCCACATTCCACCGTAGAGAGAATAATAATATATACACAAGTTCAATCTCTCGACGTTTTTCGTGGCATGACGTCACACCACTACCAAGCCATTACTCGAATTGTTTTTTTCTTTACCACCTCAGCAAGATTTAGCTTAAGCGGTTTCCTTGGCACGCCTTGTCGAGCAGAGATCGTGTTTCCCTTAATCCGGATTCTCACCAATACGGGCGTGGGTAACCCAACCGCGTCATTGATGGTGACGCTTGGGAGATAAGCGAGTTTTACCAAGCGGTGGGGACGCGAAGACTTCACCCGCCCATATAAGGGATAAGGATTCACCTTCTCACCCACGCCTTCTTCCTCCTTTGCTTATCCATCTCACAAGACTCGAGCTCCAGCGCCCAAGTTCGCAGATCTCGTCTCAACCTTCTCCGACCATGTCCGGAGCGGAGGTAAATGGTTGGCCTCCACCGTTAAGGAGGAGCAAATCGCCAAACTGCTTGGGCCGGATACCTTTCCGGCGACATTATGCACCGGCTGCCCGACGAGGGGCAGCTCATCCCCACCCCAGTGCCCCATGAGAGGGTTGTCTTTCTTTCCCACTTCCTCCATGGATGGGCTTTCCACTTCACCCCTTTGTCCGGGGCTCATGTTCTACTACGGCCTGGATTTCCATGATCCGCGCCAACTTCATCCTCAACATCTCGGCGTTTATCGTCAGGTGCGAGGCCTTCCTCAGATCCAGCCCCACTTCGCCAGGCTCAAGACCTTCAATGTCAAGTCAAGGTAGTGAAGGGCATTCTGCCGGCGCGGAGGCGCCATGTTGGGCAAGATGCCCAACGCCCTTTGGTTCAAGGGGCCTTCGTGGAATCCGTCAAGGGGTGGCAATCGGGTGGTTCTACATCACCGAGCCGCGTGACCCTAAATGGGCGGCGGCCCCGAGTTTAGATCTGGTATCCCCACGCAGCTCACCTCCTGGAAAGAGAAGGGCTTGCTGTGGGGCAGTTTGAAGGAGCTGACGGGACTCCAAACCTGTATCAAGAACTAGTGAAGAAGCTCAGGCTGGTTAACGTGGTCCAAGTCATGCTCGTCCGCCGGATTCTCCCATGCCAAGAGCGGGCATTCGATCTATGGGAGTTCGATCCGGAACAGCACCAGGCGCTGAACAAGCTCTTGACACAACGTCTGAAGGCGCCGAAGGTGCTGTTCAAGGGCGCTGGCCTCGCATCCGCGAATCAAGATCGCGGATTTCACTCATGGCCAGGTGACGAGGTAAGTGATTCTACCCTTTACGGGACACTTGTTTTCCATAGTTTGACTCTATGCGGGTTTTAATTTCCCTTTTCCTTTGACAGACTGGATGAAGAAGGCGGAGCAGATTACCGTCCGGCTCCTATGCCAGAAAATCCAGAGACGCCGTCTAGCGAGGCTGCTGGTTCCGCATCGCACGTGGTGCCGGAGAAGAAGGCCAAGAAGGAGGCCACGGGTGCTCGAAAGAGTGCCCGTTTTGTGTGTCCGACGACTCGGGGCTGACTCCTCCCGAAAATGAGGAGGAGGAAGAGGACTCTCTCAAGAGGAGGGAGAGGAAGAGGAAGGCTTCCCAACAGGGAGGCCGAAGGGTCCAAGAGGGAAGGACTATTCCCGGACAGCTCTGCCAACATCAACGCTGGCGAGGAAGAACGGCCTTCAAGGGCCAGCCTCCGCGAGATCGTAAGTATCCGGATTCCTGAATGATTTATAATTTCTTTTTCTGCGTCACATAGCGTCATTCTAATGCCGCATGCTGCCTGTAGTCTGGCCAGTGATGATCTCCCCGCTTCATCGAGCGGGTCGTTGGCTTCGTCGGATGTAGACTCCATCCCGACTGCCTCCACCCTTCGCGACACCGAAGATGCCGAGGTGGGATCCCCAGAAGGGACCCGTCAGGGGGAGGCTCCGGAGGCGCCACAAGGCGCCCTCCTGGACTTTGCGCCGGACTCCACAACAGAACCCGCAGTGGTTCCGGAGTCCGGCCGGCGGCCCCTTCGAACGAAGGGAAAGACCGTGACGCCGGCGGCTTCCGTCCAACCGGAGGCGCCGGGTAATTTGTTGGAGGCGCTGCAGAGCGCTTCCATCGAGGAAGAACACCGCACTATTATGAGTGCGGTGATTCAAAAGGTGCAGCTCGCCAAAGGCGGGCTGACCGAAGCCTGCAATAGCCTTCTATCAGGCTTTGAGGTAAGAAGTTAAAAATATGCAATGTAATACCGCATAGACAAGAGCCCATGATGCTCGGTTCGTGTTCGGAAAGAAAAGCCGGATGAGGATCTTAAAAAGATATACGCAGGGTTGCTAAAAATTATGTCAATATGGGTTGCGAGGCTGCGCCTGCTGACCTCCGCCCAGACCGACTGCGGAGGTCGGTGCGTTGAAGCAGGAGCTCGAGCGGTCCGGCAAGAGCTCGGCCGCGCCAGAAGCAGCTCCAAGATAAAGAAGGTGAGTAACACCACTTTGAATTTGTACCTTCATGTAAAAGGATTTAGGTTGCGACAAAAATAACAAGGATAACATGCGACTGCAGGGCCACGAACGAGGTGGCGGCCCTGAAGGAGGCCGTGTCCATGCCGAACGCATAATGCGCCACGGAACGGGGGAGCGAGAAAAGCAGGAGGCGCGGGTGGCGGTGGTTCAGAAGAGCTCCGGGCTCTCATGGAAAAGCATGAGAGTTTGAGCGTGACTCAAAGACTCGAGAGTCCGAGCTTGCCTCGGCTCTCGAAAGTGCTATAACCGCCAAGGCCGAGGCCCATAAGTCCCTTCGGAGGTTGAGTTGATGAGGAAGATAGCGGCGGGTAAGGCATTTTTCATGCAAAGCAAGCATGTGAATGTAAAATTACGTGTTACTTACCGAATTCGGAGCTCTCGTAGGCGTTTGCAGATCTGCCTCGCAGCGTGTCGATGTCGCCAGATTCTACCGAGCCAAGAGGGAGCTCAACGGAGAAGGTCTTCGGTCTCGGTTCTTGCCGAGGCCGCCATCCGGTGCCCCTAGCGACCAGTGAAGCAGCTGGTCGAAGCTTCAAGGTGGCCGAGCAGGCCATGAAGGGCCTCATAGTCCGCTGTGGCTCGAGAGGCCATGCACAGGAGCTACTTCGCCTCGTCATGCGGCTGGTGGATGCGTGCCTCGGGTGGAGGTTATCAAGCGCCCGCTTTGTATTGAAGGTGCTCGTCGGGCCCTTGCCCGCAAAAGGTGCATTGGGGCAAGCTGGATGCGGAGAAGCTAATCACTGACGCGCCACCAGCGGGCAAGGAGCATCGTACGCCCGAACTTTACTATAAGGCTGTCCTGAAGGGTGCCCGCAAGATTGCGGATGAGTGCCCCAAGGATGTAATTATTGAGTGAATTCGCAATGTGTTATCCTGTGCGCTGAAAACTTTGTTCATATCGCTAAGCAACGCTTATTTAATTTAAAATATTACCTTCAGGCGGCCTTTATTAAATCGAGAGATGGCAAGTCGTCGGCTTCAGCCCCCATGCCACGGGTGGGGTGTTCGGGATAAACTTGAGCACTCTTTTTCCCATTTTGGGTCCATCTAGGGAGGCGCCAACACAACGTAACAAGGCAACCGGACTTATAGTGCTTGAACACTCTCACTTAGCCATAGAATTCTATAATTTTAAATTTCAGCGAAGCCCCTAGTATTCGAAGACCGAATTGGGGCGCTATCCACGCCTTCATCGGACATAATCCGAACTTCGCTCAAGCGGCGAGGTCTTTAAGGACCCGAAGGACCCTCGAACAGCGACCAGTCTCTCGCCTTATCGTGCGGCCAGTTTTAGCTTTCCTCCGAGGCGTTAACCGGCTCAACCGGGCGCAATCGCAGTGGTTCTCCAGTGCTACCTTAGCCGATAGAACGGAACGTAAGGTGCCAACATGGAGCCGGGCAAACCCAACTATTGACCCAAGGCAGGATTCGAGCTGATTCATATAATGCTATAAGTTCGGGTGCCGACTTGTGAAAGTGTGCGGACTTTATCACATCATAAAGCGGAGGACATAAGCCCCTGGTGTGTTTGGCGTACTAAGATGCACGGTGCAACATGTCGTAAATGAACATATATATATATATATAAAGTAATGCAATTAAAGGCAAAAGTGCTGCATTTTATTCGAGAAGGTATGCTATCGGTCGGAATGATACAAATAGTGTGGAAAGCAAGGATTGGACGAATTAAAGGCATCTCTCTCGTGGGTAGGCCGTGGAATGTTGTATTTTAAAAATTTAATGCTCGTGATGGAGACCACCGAGTGTTCGCCGCGCCTTTGTCCTTCCCTGGCTGTTGCATCATGAGTTCGGCAGGTTCGCCGCCGGACTGAGTTCGGTATAAAAAAGAGAAAAATAAAAGAAAAAAGAGCGACACACTTGGGAGCCCCTGGTGTGGTCGAACCGCACTCTGGGTCTATTGTGATTGTGCCCTTCCCCCTATGCCCATGGTATCTCCAGGGCGTAATGATGTACGCGGAGAGTTTGTCTTGCAATTTTGCGAGGGCTGGGGTTGGGGCTGCATTGCTACGCTGCGTGGAACGTGCTGGTGGTCTGGTTGATGTTGCTCGGCGCGTTTGGTCGTGTCCGGTCTTTTAACGGCCGGACTCGAGGATTGCCTTAAAAGGCTGCTCTGTACTTTCGCGAGAGCCATTGTATGTTCCTCCGCTCGAGGGAGCGCCGTGTTTCCATTGACCGTGATGACTCCACGAGGGCCTGGCATCTTGAGCTTAAGGTATGCATAATGCGGCACCGCGTTGGATTTTAAACGCGGTTCGTCCGAGCAGAGCGTGATAGCCGCTGCATGAACGGGACTATGTCGAAGATTAACTCCTCGCTCGAAATTATCCGGGATCCAAGACCACTTCGATGTAATCGAGCTCGTACAATTGGCCTCGACACCTGGTAGGACGCCTTTGAAGGTTTTCGTTGTAGGTTTAATACTTGAAGGGTCTATGCCCATCTTGCGACCGTATCCCGATAAAGCAGGTTCAGCTACGCCGCCGTCCATCGGGACTCTCGTGAGGTGAAATCCATCAACTATTGGGTCTAAAACCAATGCGCGAATCCGCCATGGCGGATATTGGTCGGATGGTCTCTTCGATCGAAAGTGATCGGGCAAGAGGACCATGGGTTGAATTTTGGGGCGATGGCTCCATCGCAGTATCGCCCTTTAGTGCACGCGCTCCCTCTTGGGAATATGCGTTGCGTATATCATGTTTACCGTCCGAACTTGAGGGGGAATCCTTTTGTCCTCTGTTGTTTGGCGGCGGGTCTCTTCCTCCTCATCGCTGTGTAGCCCCTTGTCACTTTTGGCGATTAATTTGCTGCTCGCTTGAATACCCAACAATCTCTGTTGGTATGGTTAGCTGGCTTTTCGGGGTTCCATGTATTTGACAAGAGCGGTCGAGTATTCGGTCCAAATTGGACGGGCCCGGAGTGGTTCTTTTGAATGGCTTCTTCCGCTGACGGGTTTGAGCCTCGGAATCCGGCGTTGACTGCCGTATCCTCATTGCTGTCGCCGTTCATGCGGCGTTTGTTTTTGTTTCGACGCAACCTGCCATTGCGGTCCTTGGTATCCGGACTGCCAGCGTTTTTGCTGAGATTGTTACTACGAGCGAGCCAGCTATCCTCTCCCGCACAGAAGCGGGTCATGAGGGATGTGAGGGCTGCCATGGATTTCGGCTTCTCCTGTCCTAGGTGCCGGGCCAGCCACTCGTCGCGGATGTTATGTTTGAAGGCAGCAAGTGCCTCTGCATCCGGACAGTCGACGATTTGATTTTTCTTTGTTAAGAATCGTGTCCAGAATTGCCTGGCCGATTCGTCTGGCTGCTGGATTATGTGGCTTAGGTCATCTGCGTCCGGTGGTCGCACATACGTGCCCTGGAAGTTGTCGAGGAATGCGGCTTCCAGGTCTTCCCAGCATCCAATTGACTCTGCGGGCAGGCTGTTAAGCCAATGCCGAGCTGGTCCTTTAAGCTTGAGCGGGATATATTTGATGGCGTGAAGATCATCGCCGCGGGCCATGTGTATATGGAGGAGATAATCCTTAATCCAGACCGTGGGGTCTGTTGTGCCATCATAGGATTCGATATTAACGGGTTTGAACCCTTCAGGGATTTGATGATCCATTACTTCGTCAGTGAAGCATAGTGGATCTGCGGCGCCTCTGTATTGAGCAATATCGCGGCGTAGCTCGAGAGAGCGTTATTCGCTGTGTTCGCCCGCCGAGTAGTTGTATTCGGTGCGACGGTATTCGTCGTGGGTCGTGGGGCGTCCACGTGATCCATAGATAGATCTGGATTGTCTTGCCTTGTCCTCCCATATATCTCGCAAGTCCGGCGCGTTCCCCCGTGGCTTCTTGCTTTTAGAGCGATGCCGGGGTACGGTTTTGGTGGAGGGCTTGCACGCCTCTCTATCGCGGCCACGAGGTGGTCGATCTGCCGACAGCGCTGGTGATGCTGCCTCCTCTAATCGGGGAGCAACTTGCGTTTTAGGTAATTTTGGGGCGCGTTCGAGTTCATACTCTTCGGCCGCGAGGACCTCGGTCCATCTGTCGGCCAGTAGGTCTTGATCAGCTTGAAGCTGTTGTTGCTTTTTCTTTAGGCTGTTTGCCGTGGCCATTAGCCTGCGTCTGAAACGCTCTTGTTCGACGGGATCCTCAGGCACGATGAATTCGTCGTCGCCGAGGCTTGCCTCGTCTCCGGAGGGAGGTAAGTAATTGTCATCCTCGACCTCTTCGTCTGCCGCCCTCTCCTGAGGGCTTGCTTCTGCCTCCTCCTGCGCTGGATCGTGCTGGAGGGAGTTGTCTTCGGCACTTTCTGGGGTGTTATTATCTCCTGTGCCGGAATCTCCATTCTTGCCGTGGCGGGATTTAGAGCGGCGCCGCTGACGTCGGCGCTTGGGCTGTTTCTTTAAGGAATCGGCCTCCGCTGCTTCTTCGCCGTCCCCATCTTTTGGGGTGTCCACCATGTATATGTCGTATGACGAGGTGGTCTTCCAGTGTCCTGTAGGCTTTGGTTCTTGGTAGTCTCCGCATCGCCGTCCATACCGTCGATGTCTTGAGTCGTAGTCTAGCACGTCGGTTAAATCGCCGACGGTGGCTAAGTGGGTGGTGGGTGGGATCTGAATTTGTTCGTCTCCGCGTCCCAACCGCCCCGGCCGTAGTTCGCCAGGGCTCTCCGGATAGCGAGAGATGCTTCAATGAATTTATGATATTGCCAAGGGCGAGTGCTGAAAGATGTCCGCAGCGGTGAATTCCATGATCGGGCGCCCAATCGGATTCGATGGCGGGGCGCAGGAGGTTCGGGTCCGCAGGAGTCCGCACCGGAGTCATGGGCTTTACGTGGGACAAGGTAAGTGTTCGGCCCATCGCCGAGGAATTGCAGCTCGAGGCGGTGTCCAACCATCCGCCCTCGATCCGAAGCGATCGGCTCCGGACTATGAGTCGGAGCGGATTCGTGCGACCTCCAAGGTGTTGTCCGGCGGCAGAGTTAGGTCATGCCCATCGTGACAACACGGCACGCTCGGCTGCGGCTCAGATCCATCGAGGATCAAGTCCCCGCGGATATCGGCCATGAAGTTTAAGCTTCCAAACCTGACTGACGGCCAGGGCGTAGCTTCGATCTGCTCCGGATGGCCAAGCGAAGTTGGCCCGCGAGGCGGCCGCCGAATCTGAAGATCTGTCCGGGAGAAAGGTCTCACCCAGGACTGCGTCGTTGTTGATTGAAGAGGCCATCAAGCCTATCGGTGGCGACAGAGGAACTCTCAATGAAAGCACCAATGTCGGTGTCAAACCGGCGGATCTCGGTAGGGGTCCCGAACTGTGCGTCTAGGCGGATGGTAACAGGAGACAAGGGACACGATGTTTACCTGTGTTCGGGCCCTCTTGATGGAGGTAAAACCCACGTCCTGCTTGATTGATATTGACATTGTGGATGTTTACAAGAGTGGATCTACCACGAGATCAAGGAGGCTAAACCCTAGAAGCTAGCCTATGGTATGATTGTAAGGGTTGTTGTGATTGTTGTCCCTACGGACTAAAGCCATACGGTTTATATAGACACCGGAGAGGGCTAGGGTTACATAGAGTCGGTTACAATGGTAGGAGATCTACATATCCGTATCGCCAAGCTTGCCGTCCACGCCAAGGAAAGTCCCATCCGGACACGGGGTGAAGTCTTCAATCTTGTATCTTCATAGTCTTGGAGTCCGGTCGATGATGATAGTCCGGCAAATGATAGTTCGGCTGATGATGGTAGTCCGGCTATCCGGACACCCCCTAATCCAGGACTCCCTCAGCGCCCGTTAACATTCAAATGACAGAGGCTGAAATTACTGAAGCTGTCAAGAAAATGTTGAATGTACCGGAGGCCGTCTGCAGCCAAACCGGACTAAGTCCTTTCTGTACCTTCAAGAAACCGCCATCTGTAAGAATTATCTAACTTCCTTACCGTAAGTTACCTCTTTTGAACATATTTCGTGAGAGCTTGTCTGATTTTGACAGGGTGATGATCCATTCTGGAATAAAAAGGCACAAGACAAACCATTAAAACCGCAAGACAAACCGGTCAAGCCAGTTCGTCCAAAGACCAAGGTTGTTAAAAAACCTGCCAAGGAAAGGACCACTGCATCCTCCGAGCTACCAGCTGATGACGATGTGGGTAACACGGAATCAGAGATAGAATTTGACTCTCTTGGTTCATTTTTCGTACACCTCATTGACAATGATTATTATCAGGACAACGCTGAAGGCAGTCATGCTGAGGATGTAGAGGTAATCATTCTTTCCTCCGATTCAGATCCTCTGCCAACATCAAAAATCCGTCGAGCAAACCGGAAAGTAAAATTTTCTCACCCCCTTGGTTACTTGGACCCAAACTTTCTTTCGAAGACACAGCAGCACGAAGCTTGCTGCACAACCCGGCACAGCGGCCAGGTAGTTACCTCCGCCGGTTTACCGAACACTCCGGTTCGAAAACGCCGATCAGAGGTCTCTCATTCCCTTGACACTTCATGCCCCAAAGCAGGTTGTTTCCGTCAGCCTCTTAACCCGTCTGATTCAAATTATCAGGGTACTTCTCACTCATATTCTGGCGAGTCATCGGCCACAAAGCTTCCACCCCTCAAAACAGTTCTTGGGTGAGCCATACACTTATTTTTATCCTTGATATGTTATTTTTATATACTGTACTGATCCTCATGTTTATTTTTCTCAGCGGCAAGCCCAGACCCAGCAAGAAAGCTCGGTTGCATAAACCGGCTGATGATAACGTAGCTGGTGTACCGGAACCAACTCCCGATCCTGAAGAGACCGATGTTGACGCCATGCTTAATGACCCACCGCCTCAAGACCATGACCTTTTTGCTGAGCAGGTAGAAGTTCATACCACAAGCCATGTTGACCAGCCAACCAACCCTGTCCGACCTGATGACAAACCGTTTAGTCCAGTTAAGGCTACCAACAAACCACCAACTCCGGCAAAAGCTGCTAATGATAAAGGTGATGATATTATGATTATTGGCATTGGCCACACCACTCCTGGTAATCATGTCACTTTGTCAAAGCATACTGCCAAGGACGAGCTCTCTGCTATCGGCAAAGGCAAATGGAATGCCGATTTGTCAAACTATGCCCATCTTAGTGCTCAAGACCTTCACTCGGGCTTCTTGAACCGTCTGTACACCAGCCATGACTATGAAGCCGGTTTAGTAAATTTGATGAAAGAGCGATATGAGGTAATTAATACTCAACTCTGCTTAACTCTCTTTCTTTGTAAATTCCAAATATCAACTCCAGTAGCCCCCAAGTGACGGTTTAAGATATCAATCTAAACCAGGACTTTTAGTAACAATCTTTATATTTGCAACACTTCATCTTTTTCCACTGGTATAGTCCCCAAGGGCCGGTTTAACTTTATAAAGATGAACCGGGACTATAGAAGAATTCTCATAGCAGCAATTATGAGCAAACACACATTAGCCCCCAAGTGCCAAGATTAATACTTGTATTGTGCTTGGGACTTGTAAAAATTTCTGATAAAGAGCAAATATGCATTAGCCCCCAAGTACCAAGGGCATAACTTGTTATGTGCTTGGTACTTCAAATATGTACTGTCAACTTATGATATATCTGTCTCTTTATAGGCTGAGCTGAGTAAGATGGAAAGCCAAACCGCTGATCTGCAAGAGAACCTTAAATCACAGCAAGCCGAAACCTCCAAAGCCAAGGAAGAGTTGACCAGCGCTCTAGGCGCTATGGAGAAACTGAAAGAGGGCTTCAACAAGGAGCGGGTGGATTGGGAGACTGGAAAATCCTCTTTGATAAAAAGGGCCGAGAACGCAGAAGCAGCTCTTAAACCGGTGGTTGTTGAACTGAACAGTGTAAAGCGGCAGATTCATGCCATGACTGCTGCTGTGTTCGGTAAACATCTTTTCCTTAATACTTTCAACATGTTTTTCCATGTGTTGTCGGTTTACTGATGTGTACAATGGTGCAGGAACTCGCATTAGCTATTTGGGCTCTGATGTACAGAAGAAGCTGAAGGCTACCTACACTCTGATAGAACAGCTGTACACCGGCGCGCAGTGGATCATCTATACCGCTTCACACAATAATCCTCCTCCCACCTTGATCAAGGAAACCTTAGAAAGGTTATCTATGCTTCATGCCCGGGTAGAAGAGCTAAAAAAGTCTTCCGCAAGAACGGGCGCTCTGACCGCACTAATCCGGGCAAAAGCATGGGTACCTGATTTTCATCTAGTAGAAGCAGCCCAAGGCTATCCTAGCTTGAAAGAAGACGGAACAGAATTTGGCAATGATGATCTCCAAACCATAAACCGGGAAGTACGTCCATTGGCTTGTCAACTGGCTGAAGAGGCAGATCTCTCATACTACTAGGCGAGTTATGATGACAAGAACAGACGGGTTGCAGCACCAATTCCGAAAGCGCAAAATCTTATCCCACCAATCCATAAGCACACTTATGCCCCTAACATTGAACCATCCACGCTTATAAGCGATGAAGCTGTATTCCAAGCCCTAACTTTGATCGACTGGGCACCTGTTGACTTCTAGCCACTGGGTAGAGAAGAGCGAGTTGAACCGGTGCGAGATGATCCGCAGCCGTCAGGCCAAGCTGGTGACAAATCATGATCCGGAGGCCGGTTTAGTCTTCTACATGCTGCTACACGTATTTAAGAAAACAATTATCCTTTTGGGCACTGAAATGCCTTGTAATAGGCTAGTTAACACACTTGGTCTGTTATGCCTTCGTGCATATTTATCTGCAATTGATGCGTGTTAATCCGCCATGCTTAAGATATGATGTTCATAATCCATAGCCATTTATTCAAGCTGTTCCTGCAGATAAGAAGCTTAAAGCGCCCTGGCGGTTTACCACCGGGCGGGTCATGATACCCAAATATATATATAACCAAGGTTGTAAATGGTGACCAAGAATGGAAATATATGATACCTGTGACCTTTAGGCATGGTGTTGGATGACCAACTTTGTGGTGAGGGTAATAACCCTAATCCGGAGTATAAGTAACTCCTGTTATATGATGCCGGTTTAATAAAACCGTTCCGGGTTGTGATAAACACTGGTTTATTCCATACTGGTGACTTTGAGTCAAAACCAGACCGGGCTGATAGTCTCCGGATTATAATTTGATCGTGTACTGACAACTTGTAGTTGTCTGCCTAACCGGGTTGATAAACACCGGTTTGAAAACATCACAAATCTTATCAAAAGAAAGAAAAACTTAGCAAAAGGCAAATAAAAACCGTTGTAGTCGAGGCTTTTCACGGGCTGACAGCCCCAAATTCGAGGCTTTTCACGGGCTGCGAGGCCACTGAGTTAAACCATTTTTGCAAAGCCTTTTAAGATGGTCCTCAATCCTTAACCAATCATCGTTTTAACTTGACAAGTTCAGGGTCTTTATTTTAGAGTAACTTGTCAAAGCTTGAAGGGTCATACCAAGTTTACCTGGGCGGAGTGACTTACTTAAATAGGCAGGTTAACCCGTGGTTTTAGGTGTATACACCAGGCTTCCAAGCCATGGCTTGATAGCCTATTACAAGTGTAGATTCTTAGTTCATTTCGACAGCAAAGAATCCCCAAGTAACATTTTGAGCTGTGCTCAGTGGGTGCCTATGTTTGAGTTGTTGTTTTACAACACTCTCTTTGGCCCCGAATTGATTTGGCTTTGAGCCGATCAAGAGGTGTGACTATGGTTTGGATATGACCAAGCCCCCAAGTGATGTTGTGGCATTGCGCCGATCAAGAGGTGTAGCTATGGTTCGGATACGACCAAGCCCCCAAGTGATGCAATATAAAGCTTTGAGAAGCTAACTCAAGGGGTAAACCGGACGCCGCTTTGTAAGCTCCATGTAACCACACATGATGTAAGAAAAACAACAGATAACCCGCTTTAGCTGAAGTTCCGGTTTATTATATTGATCGTAATATATACAATGTCATAATATGTACATAATCAGAGCCTATGGCTCAAGTATAGTAGGGCCGAAGATGAGCAATATTCCACGGCTGGTTGGTCTCCTCCTCCGATTTACGTGAGTCTTTGCGCTCTCGAACATCGATTAGGTAGTATGACCCGTTGTGCAAATTCTTGCTGACCACAAAGGGTCCTTCCCAAGGGGGGGGGGGGTAGCTTGTGCATATCCGTCTGATCCTGGATGAGTCGAAGCACCAAATCGCCTTCTTGAAAGGTTCTAGTTCTAACCCGACAGCTATGATAACGACGCAAATCTTGCTGGTAAATCGCCGAACGGGCTGCTGCCATGTCACGCTCCTCATCCAACAGGTCAAGAGCTTCCTGCCATGCCTTCTCGTTGTCAGCTTCAACATATGCCGCTACACGAGGTGAGTCATGACGGATGTCACTAGGAAGAACCTCTTCCGCTCCATAAACCATGAAGAATGGTGTGTATCCTGTCGATCTGTTGGGTGTGGTATTGATGCTCCATAACACAGAAGGTAACTCCTCAACCCAACAACCCGGCGTCCGTTGCAAAGGAACCATAAGCCGGGGTTTGATGCCTCTCAAGATATCTTGATTGGCCCTGTCCGCTTGACCATTGGACTGGGGGTGAGCCACTGATGACACGTCAAGCCGGATGTGCTCACGCTAACAGAACTCCTTCATGGCACCCTTGGACAGATTGGTACCATTGTCTGTTATAATGTTGTGTGGAAAGCCAAACTGGAAGATCACCTTTTTGATGAACTGAACCGCCGTAGCTGCATCACACTTACTAACCGGCTCTGCCTCCACCCACTTCGCGAACTTATCAACTGCCACCAAAAGGTGGGTCTTTTTGTCCTTGGATCTCTTGAAAGGCCCAACCATATCCATCCCCCAAGTTGCAAACGCCTAGGTGATTGGAATCATCTTCAATTCTTGAGCCGGTACATGAGCATGCCTTGAGAATTTCTGACAGCCATCACATCTTTTGACCAAGTCCTCGGCATCAGCATGAGCGGTCAACCAATAGAAACCGTGATGAAACGCCTTGGCCACCAAGGATTTTGAACCAGCGTGGTGACCACAATCTCCTTCGTGGATCTCATGCAAAATTTCACGACCTTCTTCCGGAGACACACAGCGTTGAAATGCCCCTGTCACACTGCAATGATGTAACTCTCCATTGATAATAGTCATGGACTTGGACCGCCGGATTATCTGCCTGGCCAAATTTTCATCCTCTGGTAACTCGCCCCGGTTCATATACACCAGATATGGAACCGTCCAATCCGGGATAACATGAAGAGCCGCCACCAAATGAGCTTCCAGATCAGGAATAGCCAAATCCTCTTCACCAGGGAGCTTGATGGATGGATTATGCAACACATCTAGGAAGATATTAGGTGGAACCGATTTACGTTGGGAACCTAAATGGCTTAAAGTGTCCGCCACTTCGTTCTTCCGGCGGTCCACATGATCCACTTGATAACCTTTGAAGTGACCTGCAACAATATCCACCTCACGACGATATGCCGCCATGAGTGGGTCCTTGAATCCCAAGTGCCGACACTTGTTGAGCCACCAGTGTCTCGAGTCATCAAGCACTTAACTCGGCTTAGGTTCATCTCCTTAGCCATCCGAAGACCATGGAGTAAGGCCTCATATCCAGCTGCATTGTTAGTGCAAGGGAACATTAAATGGAGAACATAACAAAACTTATCACCTCGTGGGGAAGTTAATACGACTCCAGACCTCGAGCCCTCCAATTGCATGGACCCATCAAAATGAATAGTCCAATAAGTATGATCCGGCTTCTCTTCTGGCGCTTGTAGTTCCGTCCAATCATTGATGAAATCCACAAGTGCCTGAGATTTGATCGCCGTTCACGGTAGGTATTTCAACCCGTGAGGCCCAAGCTCGATAGCCCACTTCGCAATCCGGCCAGTTGCTTCCCTGTTCTGGATTATATCCCCCAAAGGAGCAGAGCTGACCACCGTGATGGGATGACCTTGGAAATATTGCTTAAGCTTCCGGCTTGCCATGAAAACTCCATACACCAACTTCTGCCAATCCGGGTACCTCTTCTTGGACTCAATAAGTACCTCACTGATATAGTAAACCGGCCATTGAACCGGATATTCCTTTCCAAACTCCTTCCGCTCTACCATAATAGTCACGCTAACAGCCCGGGCATTAGCTGCCACATATAGCAACAATGGCTCCTTGTCAACCAGAGCAGTGAGAACCGGCGGATTAGCCAACTTCCGCTTTAAGTCCTCAAATGCTTCATTAGCGGCGCCACCTGCACGGTTATCATTTTCTTCAAAGATCGATATAAAGGATGGCCTTCGCCCAGCGATCGATAAACCGGCTCAACGCGACAATCTGGCCTGCCAGGCGTTGAACATCATTGATACACTTCGGTTTGGCCAAAGAGGTGATGGCTTTGACCTTTTCCGGATTAGCTTCAATGCCCCTGTTAGACACCAAAAAACACAAGAGTTTGCCTGCAGGTACACCAAAGACGCACTTGGCCGGATTAAGCATCATTTTATAAACCCGCAAGTTATCAAAGGTTTCCTTCAAGTCATCAATCAATGTCTCCTTCTTCCTTGATTTCACCACAATATCATCCACATAGGCGTGAACATTGCGGTCGATCTGTTTATGAAGACAATTCTGCACACACCGTTGATAAGTTGCCTGTGCACTCTTGAGCCCAAAGGGCATGGACACATAGCAGAAGGCTCCAAAGGGAGTTATGAAGGTTGTTTTCTCCTGATCCTTAACTGCCATTTTGATCTGAAGATAACCAGAATATGCATCCAAAAAGCTTAAACGCTCACAACCCGCCGTAGCATCAATAATTTGATCAATACGAGGGAGGGAAAAAGGATTTGCTGGACAAGCTTTGTTGAGATATGTGTAGTCCACACACATACGCCAAGTGCCGTTCTTCTTAAGCACTGGATTATCCAACCACTCAGGATGAAATACTTCAACGATAAATCCAGCTGCCAAGGGCCTGGCTACTTCTTCTCCAATAGCCTTGCATCTTTCTTCATTGAACCGGCGGAGAAACTGCTTGACCGGTTAATACTTGGGATCAATACTGAGTGTGTGCTCAGCGAGTTCTCTCGGTACACCTGGCATGTCAGAAGGCTTCCACGCAAAGATGTCCCGATTCTCACGGATGAACTCGACGAGCGCGCTTTCCTATTTCAGTTCCAATTTAGCGCTGATGCTCAACTGCTTGGACGAATCACCGGGCACGAAGTCAACAAGCTTAGTCTCATCAGCCGATTTAAACTTCAGGGCCGGATCATGCTCTGTAGTTGGTTTCTTCAATGAAGTCATATCTGCCGGATCAACATTGTCTTTGTAAAACTTCAACTCTTCTGTTGCACAAACCGACTCAGCATAAGCCGCATCACCTTCTTCACACTCCAAAGCGATCTTGCGGCTCCCATGCACTGCTATAGTTCCCTTGTGACCCGACATCTTGAGCTGCAGATAGACATAACAAGGTCGTGCCATAAACTTAGCATAAGCTAGTCGTCCAAACAGGGCATGATATGGGCTCTTGATTTTCACCACTTCAAAGGTCAACTTCTCCAATCTTGAATCATGTTTGTCGCCAAAAGCAACCTCCAGAGCTATGTTACCAAAGGGATATGCCGATTTACCAGGTACCACACCATGAAAGACCATGTTGGACGGTTTAAGATTTTTATCTGTTAATCCCATGCGACGGAAGGTTTCATTATAAAGGATATTGATACTACTTCCCCCATCCATGAGTACTTTGGTGAACTTATAACCTCCCACCTGAGGTGCCACCACCAACGCCAGATGACCCGGATTATCAACCCGGGGTGGATGATCCTCTCGACTCTACACAATAGGCTGTTTAGACCAGCGCAAGTATTGGGGAACCGCCGGTTCAACGGAGTTCACTGCCCTTTTATGAAGCTTCTGATCGCGCTTGTCCAGGCTAGTGGTGAAGACATGATACTATCCACTATTCAACTGCTTCGGGTTGCTCTGGTAACCCGATTGTTGCTGCTGCTGTTGCTGATTCCCATGATTATTATAACCACTTTGGTTGCCCTAATTGCTTTGATTACCTTGTCCACTCTGGTTGCCATGAAAGCCTGAACCATAATTACCTCCACCATCACCCGGCCCATGAGATCCGGAGCCTGAACCGCCGCCCGGTCCATGATCATACCGGAAAACATCAGAGTTTTTGAACTCTTGCATGATGTAACAATCTTTCCAGAGGTGTGTGGACGGGTTCTCCTTCGTCCCGTGCTTTGGGCAAGGCTGATTCAACAGATAATACAGGCGGTCCGGATTAGGACTTGGCCCTCCACCGCGCTGGGGCGGTTTACCCTTACGCCGCTGGCCCATGTCATGTGTGTTTGTATTAGCCACAAAGTCTAAACGGTGGTCCGCCTTACGCTTGCTGCTGTTTCCATGACCCGTCGGGTTGTGGTGCTGCCCCTTGGCGTTGCCGCTCCTTTTTCCCTTCCCTGTCTTATCATCGTCAGACTCGGGATCCATGGTACTATCAGAGTCGACGTACTTCACCAGAGCAGCCATGAGAGGTCCCATGTCATTACAGTGACGTCTGAGCCGTCCCAACTTCAACTTCAGGGGTTCAAATCGGCAATTGCCTTCCAATGTTAAAACTGCGGTATCAGCGTTGATGCGGTCCGATGAATGCAAAATCTCTGAAACCCGACGCACCCAACGGGTTGTTGACTCTCCTTCTTCCTGGACACAGGCAGCTAAGTCCACAATTGACATGGGCTGCTTGCATGTATCTTTGAAATTCTGGATAAACTGGGCTCTCAACTCGGCCCATGAACTGATAGAATTAGTCGGTAAACTCTTCAGCCAAGTGCGGGCCGTCCCCTCTAGCATCATGGTGAAGTATTTCGCACAAGCTGCATCGTCCACATCTAGCATCTCCATGGCCATCTCATAGCTTTCGACCCATGTCTTAGGGGACAAATCAGCGGTGTAATTCGGCACCTTGTGCGGGCCTTTGAAATCCTTGGGCAGGCGCACATTGCGCAACGCTGGGACGAGACACGATACTCCCAAAGAACTAGAAGTAACTCCTGGTTCCACCGACGTGGTTGGACGAACCGGAGTAAGCTGACGAGCTTCATGATGCGCCACTAATTCGGCCTCTCTACGTGCCCGAGCCCGGTCCACCACCTCCTGAGCATCACCAGCACCACCCACCGGGTTATTGCCACGGGGCGGATCACGGCTCCGCGTGTTGCTTGACACTGCCGGTTCATCCATACGCCTGCTGTAACTCCGGCTTGGGCGGGGAGTGGAATGGATCCGGTCGCGACTATATGAATAAGCCTCCTGCTGAACCAAAGCTGTCTGAAGAAGCTCCCTAATCCGACGCGTCTCGACCGCCGCCGGAGACTCGCCTTCGATCGGGATGGCCGCCAGCCGTGAAGCGGCAACGACAATGTTGTCCATCGGGTTAGAGTAATGACCCGGTGGTGTTGGGACATGATGTGTTATAATGTTGTTATGATGAGGCGGATCCACCAAACGTGGCTGAACCGGCACCCCCGCTCCAGGTGCCTCCGCCCGGTTTACCACCGGTGGATTACTGGTCCCTCCTCCTAGGCTATTAAAGAGGTTTCTAGCGTCATAAACCAGCGGCAGGCGAGATTGGTACCTCCTCTTCAGGACTTCGTTGGACGAACTCTGATCCAGCATAATCCGGTAAGCCTGTGCATCCAATGCGGCCCGCTCCGCGGTCATCCTGGTATCCTCAGCTGCCAAGTCGGCTTTGGCCTGGGTGATCTGATCTTTCACCTTTGCGATTTCCGCATTGTGTGCATCCTAATCCGCCGGGTTAACCTCCGACATCAATGTTGCCAACGCGTTGAACAAATCAGATAGAACCTGAGCCGACGGTCGCACAGGGCCTCCTGCCCCGGCCGCTGTCGCTACTCTCGATCCGGAAATCATCGCCGCTGCAGTCGAAGAGTGGAGTGCTGGTTGCGTACCGGCCATGAAGATCGCAACCCGGTTTGGCAGATCAAAGGGGTCCGGAATACTGTCGCCATCGGAACAGCCCCCAATCTGGCCATCTTGCAACTGATATAACGACTCGGTCTCTCCGGCCGATGACTCGTCGTCGGAATAAATGATGGTTTCACCACCAGATTCCGATCTATCCTCAGGTTCCCCTCCGTGGATGACTCCCACGAAGGCACGCTTCATGACAGGCTTAATCCGGGCAGGTCTCGCACGCTGAGCCGTTTTGAGGAGGTCGGTGCAGATGTCCGGCTCAGGGCTCGGTTCACCGATCTTGCCAATGAAGACGTGTATGACACCAAATGGGACCCAGTACCCGTACTCGATTGAGCCGGCCTCGGGGCCCCAACCTGCATCGCCGATGTAGAGCTTGCCACGATGACTCTTGGTCATCCGGCCCACAGCATAGCCCTTGAGTCCTTCGAAGCTGCCCTCTAAGAACTTGAAACCATCGTGCGATAGCCCCACGGTGGGCACCAACTGTCGTGGTTTTGTCACGGCAGATGTCCTAGAGAAAGGACTTAGTCGTGGAGCAATCGCTACGGGTTAACTTAAAGGGGTTAGAGCGGACTAGGGACTCGGCCCCTTGTGGTGAAGGTAAAAGCCTACGATCCAGTTGTTGTGGGATTGCTTGGGTTCCGATGACCAAGGAGCGAATACGCTATGCCTGGGTCTCGAGTTGTTGTCTTTTATCCTTGAACCGCCGCCGGGTCATCCCCTTATATACATGGGTTGACGCCCGTCGGTTTACAGAATCCCGAGGCCGGCTCATAAACGTGTCCGGCTCGGTCTCTGCTCTTTCTATCTTACAACACAAGTTTACATATCAATACCAGTTTATGTCTACAGGCCTTAAACCGTCTTTGGGCCCTGGGCCTTCATAAAGCGTCACCGTCTATCTTCATGGGCTTCAGATATAATGAATTACTTATGGGGTTTACCCGGCCTCTCCTGGCCGGTTTACGCCCAGTGGTAATATCCCCAACAGAAAGTGATAAAGAAAAACTTTTACAAACTCTGTTTGATCTTGTTGTTGCAAATTTGTAAAGCCAGCATTCAAGTTTTCAGCAAAGATTATGAACTAACCATATTCACAATAACATTTAGGTCTCATATTTACTCATATCAATGGCATAATCAACTAGTGAGCAATAATAATAAATCTCGGATGACAACACTTTTTCAAATCATAACATGATATAACAAGATGGTATCTCGCTAGCCCTTTCAGAGACCGCAAAACATAAATGCAAAGCACCCCTGAAGATCAAGGACTAACTAGACATTGTAATTCATGGTAAAAGAGATCCAGTCACAGTCATACTAAATATAAATTAATAGCAATGCATGCGAATGACAGCGGTGCTCTCCAACTGGTGCTTTTTAAATAGACGATGATGACTCAACATAAATGTAAATAGATAGGCCCTTCGCAGAGGGAAGCAGGGATTTGCAGACGTGCCAGAGCTCGAGTTTTGAAACAGAGATAAATAATATTTTGAGTGGCATACTTTCATTGTCAACATAACAACCAAGAGATCTCGATATCTTCCATGCTACATACATTATAGGTGGTTCCCAAACAGAATAGTAAAGTTTATACTCCCCCACCACCAACAAACATCAATCCATGGCTTGTCTAAAACAACGGGTGCCTCCAGCTAACAACAGTCCTGGGGGAGTTTTGTTTGCAATTATTTTGATTTGAGCATGGGACAGGGCATCCCGGTTACAAGCCATTTTCTCGTGAATGAGGAGCGGAGTCCACTCCTCGTGAGAATAACCCACCTAGCATGGAAGATATAGACAACCCTAGTTGATACATGAGTTATTCGAGCATACAAAACAGAATTTCATTTGAAGGTTTAGAGTTTGGCACATACAAATTTACTTGGAATGGCAGGTAAATAGCGCATATAGGAAGGTATAGTGGACTCATATGGAATAACTTTGGGGTTTATGGAAGTGGATGCACAAGCAGTATTCCCGCTTAGTACAAGTGAAGGCTAGAAAGAGACTGGGAAGCGACCAACTAGAGAGCGACAACAGTCATGAACATGCATTAAGATTAATCAACAATGAGTGCAAGCATGAGTAGGATATAAATGACCATGAACATAAATATCATGGAGGCTATGTTGATTTTGTTTCAACTACATGCGTGAACATGTGCCAAGTCAAGCCACTCGAATCGTTCAAAGGAGGATACCACCCTATCATACCACATCACAACCATTTTAATAGCATGTTGGCACGCAAGGTAAACCATTATAAACTTCTAGCTAATTAGGCATGGCATGAGCAACTATAATCTCTAATTGTCATTACAAACATGTTTCATTCATAATAGGCTGAATCAGGAACGATGAACTAATCATATTTACAAAAACAAGATAGGTCGAGTTCATACCAGCTTCTCTCATCTCAATCAGTCCATCATATGTCGTCATTGTTTCCTTTCACTCGCACGACCGAACGGTGCAGATAATAATAATAGTGCACATGCATTGGACTAAGCTGGAATCTGCAAGCATTTAATACAAGGGAGAAGACAAGGTAATATGGGCTCTTGGTTAAATCAACGATAATGCATATGAGAGCCACTCAACATTTTCATCATGGTCTTCTCCTCTCGACCCCCAAAGAAAATAAATAAAATAAAACTATTTACATGGGAAAGCTCCCAACAAACAAAAGAAGAACGAGAAATCTTTTGGGTTTTCTTTTAGTTACTACTACTACAGGCATGGAAAGTAAACTAGCTAAAAGCTACAACTAATTTTTTGGTTTTTCTTAAGGATTTTAAACACACAAGAAAAAGACTTAGAAAAGAAAATAAACTAGCATGGATAGTACAATGAAAAAGTATGAGCATCAACAACTGGCATGAGTGTGTGAACATGAATGTAATGTCGGTGAGAAATACGTACTCCCCCAAGCTTACGCTTTTGGCCTAAGTGGTCTATGGCCACTACTGGCCTGGTGGGTATCCAAAGTTGTAGCTGGGGTCATACTGAGATGCAGCGGCTACTGTCTCAAGAGTTGCAGCTTGGAGGAGAGCTGCCTCCGTCCTCCTCTCGTACTCGTTCGCCTCCTCCCTGGTTATAACATATCTCTTTTTTGCCTGAAAGTTAAAGAAAGTAGGTGCAAGGAGGGCAACTTGGACAGTGCGTTGTCTGTCAAAGATTAGTCGATACTGGAGGAACTGTTCATTCCTCTCAAGAAACTGATGGCGAACCATAGCACTATAATCTAGATAAGCAGGAGGTAACTCCATATCATTTCTATGTATGGGTACACCAAGATAATTAGCTACACGAGTTGCATAAATTCCACCAAACAAATCTCCACTTATACTGTTAAGATGCAACCTTCGTGCCACAATGGCCCCCAAGTTATATTGTTTATTACCTAATACCACACTCTTGAGGACACAAAGATCTAGAACGCACATGTGACAAGCCTCATCTTTACCGTTAATGCATCTACCTATAAAGAGAGAAAAATAATGTATGGAAGGGAAATGAATGCTCCCTATGGTAGCTTGTGTGATTTCTCTAGATTCCCCCACAGTGATACTAGCAAGAAAGTCTTTAAATTTAGATTTGCGAGGTTCACTAACATTGCCCCACTGCGGGAGTTTACAAGCACTACTAAAATCTTCTAAGTCCATGGTATATGATTTATCTAAAGATCAAATAAAACAGTGTGAGAATTGCGCGAGGATGTAAATTTAAACCTTCTCAGAAACGAATCAGTGAGATAATAGTACTGAAGGCACTTATCTGACACGAAGTCCTCAAGATCAGCATTATGCACTTACGTGTCAAATTCATCCTTGATGTCTGCTTGGACCATAAAATCCTCTGACAGCCATTCACAGGGCCGCACGTGAGCTTCCCTCGCTGGTTCATGTATCGCGAGCCTTGGCCCTTGGTCCCTTGAGTAACCACCTTGGTACATTTTCCTAAACATTTTTCTTTCTCTGAAAAATTTCTGAAACTTTAGTGACTCAAAATAAAAGTGAACCAAACTCAACAAGGTTGATAGCAACTACTCCCACAAGTGCCTAGAGACTATATCATGATTAGAACTACTTTCGACCATATAAATTTGACATGCAAGCTCAAGAACAGGGTCACCTTAACAGCAAAAATTTGCAATAAATAAAGCACTAGAACAAAAACTAATTGGACCATTGGAGGAGTCACATACTGAAGAACAATCGCCCCAAACAGTTTTGTGAATGGAGCTTTGAGCAAGGAGATCGAAAATGGCAGCAAGATGAGCTAGAACACGGGTTTGAGCTATGGGAGGATTTTTTTCTGGAGGAAGACGAAGTGAGTGGGTGCTGGAATAAGTGGAGGGGGTCCACGTGGGGTCCACGAGGCAGGGGCACGCCCCAGGGGGGTGGGCACGCCCTGCACCCTCGTGGCCAAATGGTGGGGCCCCTGGTGTGTTCTCAGTGCCAGATATTCTTAAGTATTCTACAAAAAATCATATATAATTTTCAGGACATTTGGAGAGCTTTTATTTTTGGGGTATTTTTTATTGCAAGGATAATCAAGAAAACAAATAGAAAATACTATTTTTTCTTTGTTTAATCTAAATAATAGAAAGTAAAAGGAGGGTACAGAAAGTTGTGCTTTCTAACTTCATCCATCTCATGCTCATCAAAAGGAATCCTCTAACAAGGTTGATCAAGTCTTGTTAACAAACTCTTTCCGAATCGCATGCAACCGGAGAATTTTCAAATAACACTAGGTTACCTCAATGGGTGTATGCACGTCCCCAACAATAAGAATATCATATTTATTCTTGATAGTAGGAAGAGGAAATTCAAAACCTCCAATTGTAATAATTGAAATTTTTCCAACAGAATTGATACTGTGAACTTGAGGTTGTTTCCTCGGAAAGTGTGTCGTATGCTCATTACCATTAACATGAAAAGTGACATTGCCTTTGTTGCAATCAATAACAGCCCCTGCAGTATTCAAAAAGGGTCTACCAAGGATAATCGACATACTATCGTCCTCGGGAATATCAAGAATAACAAAGTCTGTTAAAATAGTAACGTTTGCAACCACGACAGGCACATCCTCACAAATACCGATAGGTATAGCAGTTGATTTATCAGCCATTTGCAAAGATATTTCAGTAGGTGTCAATTTATTCAAATCAAGTCTACGATATAAAGAGAGAGGCATAACACTAACACCGGCTCCAAGATCACATAAAGCAGTTTTAAAATAGTTTCTTTTAATGGAGCATGGTATAGTTGGTACTCCGGGATCTCCTAGTTTCTTTGGTATTCCACCTTTAAAAGTATAATTGGCAAGCATGGTGGAAATTTCAGCTTCCGGTATCTTCCTTTTATTTGTAACAATATCTTTCATATACTTAGCATAAGTATTCATTCTAAGCATATCAGTCAAACACATACGCAAAAATATAGGTCTAATCATTTCAGCAAAGCGCTCAAAATCCTCATCATCCTTTGTCATGGATGATTTAGCAGGAAAGGGCATGGGTTTCTGAACCCATGGTTCTCTTTCTTTACTGTGCTTCCTAGCAACGAAGTCTCTCTTATCATAATGTTGATCTTTGATTGTGGGTTATCAAGATCAACAACAGGTTCAATCTCTACATCATTGTTATTGCTAGGTTGAGCATCAACATGGACATCATCATTAACATTATCACTAGGTTCATGTTCATTACCAGATTGTGTTTCAGCATCAGAAATAGAAATATCATTGGGATTCTCAGGTGTGTCATCAACAGCTTCACTAGAAGCATGCAAAGTCCTATCATTTTTCTTTTTCTTCTTCTTAGAAGGACTGGGTGTATCAACATTAGTTCTCTGAGAATCTTGCTCAATTCTCTTAGGGTGGCCCTCAGGATACAAAGGTTCCTGAGTCATTGGTAAGCACATTTCATATACATAATTTGATGCTCAAATATATCATTAACTGAGATATATCCATCCATTCTTGCTAAGAATTGTTGAATATTTGAATGATAATCATAAAAGGGAATGTTGACTAGTGGATTGTCTATTTTGCAGCAAAGTGCGCAAAGGCACTATAAACTACAAGTTTCTGTCCACGTGGCAATCGAGATGAGCATATGAAAGAAGAGAAGGAAGAGGGACTTGAGTGTGATGAATATTAAAGCTTCAAGGGCAAGAAAGAAAGAGTGGAGGGATCAACTTGTGAAGCAGGAAGAGAAGTAGAAGGGCCGAATTGCAAAAGTGCAGATCTGAGGAGAGGGTCAAAATCCCTGGCAGCAGCCCCGATCCCATTTCGAGCCTGGCATCTCCATCTCTCTCCCCCTCACCACTTCTTCTCCCACCTCCGGCCACCGCCACGGCCAGGCCGGCGTGGTGGTGCGCCATCCACCTAGCGCTACCATCTCCTTCTCCTCCCCACCATCCATCTCTAGCATCCGCGCCAAGCACAACCAGTACCTCCACCATCTCCCCACGCTGCCTAGGAACTCCACCATCTCACCAACAGCCACCATCGCCATCCATCTCCACACCGCCGCCAGCACACTGTCCATACATCCAGCCACCGCATCACCAGCGTGCCACCAACCAGCGTGCTTCTCCTACCTTGCTACTGCTCTCCTTCCCTTGCCTCGCTGTTGTTGCTCTTCCTCTCAAAGTCCTCTTGCTGCTGCTCTTCTTCTTCCTCCGTCTGTTGCTGCTCTTCTTTCCCTCTCTCTTGCTGCACCTTCTTTCAAATGCCCCTGTTGTCCCTCTACTTCTCTGAACCTTGCCTCTGCTTCTTTTCTGAACCAAAACCCTTGTTGCTCCTCACTTGTTGTTGTTCTTCTTAACCAAACTGAGCCTACTGCAATTTCTCTCTCTCTCTCTCTGTAATTTCTATGTATCAGAGACGTGTTAGACCTTGTGTTATTTAGACTTGTGCTTGTTTGGTTGTTCTCTATTAATCTGCAAGAAGTAGAAAAATTTATTGTCACTTTTGTTAACGTGTAAGAACTAGCTATATATCTCATACATACTCTGTACTTGCTGATGATTGGTGTCCAGTTTATTGTTCGTGTGATACAAATGCATATGTGTGTGTGTTTGATGTGAAACAATTATATATATGTGGCTTGTATGTCAGTTAGTGGTTTGTATAAATTCAGATTACTACTTGTGATTTTATTTTGTATTGAAATTACTCTTTGTGGTAGTCAGTTGTGTGATCATTTAATTTTCAGTCTCTGTATTAGCTTTGTACCAGTAATATTTGTTGTGACATGAAGCATTATCATCCCTGTCCTTTATCTTGTTTCTTCTCTCTGTCATACATTTGTTAGATAAATATATGTGTTCTAGTATTGTTGTTTCCCTTTGGTCATATTTCTTGTGTCAGTGTCTACTTTCTCAAGTAAAATGATAATACCAAAAAGACTGAAAGTACAATCAGAACCTCCCTTTGTTTCTGTGTCATTTCCTTTATTGATACTCTTGTTAGTGATAGTTTATTTTCTATTTTCATCACCCAATATCTTGTTACCTAGCTTTAGCTGAGCATAGTTGTCGCCGCCTAGTCCCCGAGGAGAACACGACACTCGCAGTTTGGGCGTAAAACCCCACTGTACTTACAATTGATAATTTTGGCGCTGTTGCCGAGGACTAGCGTCGAGCGATTTTGTTAGGCTATAGACTAGGTTTTGCTTCTGTTGCTATTTAGTGCCATATATTTGTGATATATCTCTTACCCCTAACTACTGTTCTAGTTATTTTATCTTTCTTTGCTTGGTCATTCTGCAGGTTATTGCATCTTCTCAGATATGGCTTACTATTCAGATCATCATGCTTATGCGAGCAACACTACAAACAGCACGGAAAGTATTCAAGACCTGATAAGTAAGATTTCCCATCGATTAGATGATTTAGCTCGGCAGCGAGAAGTAGTTTTTGAGGATAGGCCTAGCTCTTATGATCCTTATTCTAGAGGTCATCCTTATGTTGCTCCTACCTGCCATATTTGTGGATTTCAGGGCCATTCGCCCGCTGAATGTTAGCGTGGTTACTCTCACCCTCCATATTGTTTTGGTATGAGCTTCGCTCAACAGCATAGCTCATACCACAACAATTACTCACATGGGTGGTCTGAAAACCAACATATCTCATATAGGAACAACAACCCTGAGATCTCACCGTTTGCCTCTAGTTATCCAATGCAGGGATTTAGGTATGAAGAGGAGAGCAACAACTATGCACCACAGCAATTGTATTCACCTCCTACTCATATACCTCAACACTAGGAGATGTTGCCAATGGAGTTAAATGGTCCTCCATTTGGTCAACCAACACCTTCAACACAAGTGCCCACACAAGATGATTTTGATGATATAGACAAGCTCACATTGCTTAGTCTCGAGTTCACTTGGAGTGCCGAAGATGATCCAATTAGGCCGGTGATACTAGAGGAAATGAAGAAGATCAAGAGTGGAAAAGAGCTAGTGGAAGAAGTAAGGAAGATTGAGAAGAACATCAACGCTGGCAGTACTATCTCCTCCCTCCTTGAGCTGAGTGTTGCCGAGATTCCCCTTGATACATGTGAGATTCCAATACCGTCACATCCAGCTAAGCAAGATAGCAAGAGTCCAGAGGAAGAAAGACCTCAGATTGAAGAAGAAATACTTGAAGACAAGGAACAAGATGATCCACAGCTCGAACAACAAAGTGATCAAGTTGAAGACTCATCATCTATTAATCTTGAAGAAGCAAAAGAAGTTGATGTGGTTGAATATGAAGAACCAGAAATTCAATTGCCTATCATCATAAAAGAGTGTGACATTGCAGATTTATTAATCCTCTCAATGACATGTCCCCGTATGAATTGTTTGCTACTACCTTGCATTGCATGATGCCATCTGTTAAAGTAGATTTGAAAAATTATTTGCTTGGATATGATCATATATACCCTGTTAGTGGCATTACTCACATTAGTGATGATCACAGTTACTTTCCTCGTGCTAGACCTATGCTTTATGAAACATATTCTCATGCTAGTCTTGAGCTTAATGATAAATGCCATCCTCATGTGAGTGTTGACCTTGCTGATTTCTACCATCCTAAACATGTGCTTTATAGCTATGCTTATGTAATTGGGTACTCTATTGATGATTTAGAGGGCATTACCCCAGTCACTTGTATTGTCTCTTTTGTTGAGTGCTTTTTCAGGTTGTTACTTCTGCACCGTTCACTTCATGCTGACCAGGTTCGAGGCGACATTCTGTGGGACCCCGGTGGATTGACGACATGGTGATGAGGAGAAGCAAAGAGCACACATGAGGAAGAGCGAAGCTGGAGCTTGCATGTGGAAGCAAAAGAATAAGAGCAGCATCTTAGAGAGTGATCGAGCGAGTGCTATATCATCAAAGCCTGGTGAGCTGTTTCATGACCCATTCTGAAATAATCATCCATTGATGCTTGCTAAATTAAATTTCTTTTTGGGTTGCTTGAGTCATTTCTTAAATTTCGTCCCACTGAATTCTACCTTTGGCATTGTGCTTGATGTGAATTTGTGAACTTGAATTCTGAATGCCTTGCAAACTAGTGATCTATACCTTGTACGCTTTGCTGAAAGTAGTGAAGGCTACTAGTTTTGAGTGCTCAAATCCCTAGTACACTAGAAAACTTAATCATTTTCTGCTCTTACCTTGATACACCTAGATCATTAAGTGTCAGATGTTGAGTTTGTTCCTAATGTGTTCCCATTCAGAGCAATCACTCACCACTATGGACTAGCATGCTATGTTCCCTCGATCGGTAGTATGTGAACCAGACCTGGATAAGTGATGATTCTTGTTTCCTTTTTGTATTCATTTGTTAAATAAGTAATAATGAATAACTAATTATCTGATCTACCTAACAGTAGCATGTCATGTTCCCTGGATCGGTGGCTTGTGAAATCTGGTTGGATTGGATAGGAGTTAATTATATTAAAAATGTAAATGTCGAACCACGTGTATACCATGTTCTCGGGATCGGTGGTATGTTCCTTTGGGGAGAAAAACTAAAAAAACTAACAATTGGTCGAGCTGGGTGTATACCATGTTCCCGGGATCGGTGGTATGTTCCTATGGTGAGACTAATAATAATATAATCATTGCTTTATCTCTGTAAATAAGTGATTTGATCACAAGATTTAATTCTAGTTCATTTGTTCTCGGGATCATGCTCGCTTTAGGAACCATTTGGCACAGTCATCATTTAAACTTGTTGATCCTCTTTTATCATTGTAAAAGTTTAAAATGGTCATGCTTACTAGTATCCTACTGCTTTGTAGCACTCTTAACCATTGATTTTCACTAGCAAAGTTCAATGCACGCTTTGTTTGGAGATCTACTTCACTTGGCATTCTCTAGTTAGCTCACTGTTCACAATCTTGCTCTTGTCATATTCCTTTGCTTGAGGACAAGCAAAGATTTAAGTGTGGGGGAACTTCATAAGCACATTTCATATACATAATTTGATGCTCAAATATACCATTAACTGAGATATATCCATCCATTCTTGCTAAGAATTGTTGAATATTCGAATGATAATCATAAAAGGGAATGTTGACTAGTGAATTGTCTATTTTGCAGCAAAGTGCGCAAAGGCACTATAAACTACAAGTTTCTATCCACGTGGCAATTGAGATGAGCATATGAAAGAAGAGAAGGAAGAGGGACTTGAGTGTGATGAATATTAAAGCTTCAAGGGCAAGAAAGAAAGAGTGGAGGGATCAACTTGTGAAGTAGGCAGAGAAGTAGAAGGGCCGAAGTGCAAAAGTGCACATCTGAGGAGAGGGTCAAAATCCTGGCAGCAGCCCCGATCCCCTTTCGAGCCTGGCATCTCCATCTCTCTCCCCCTTACCACTTCTTCTCCCACCTCCGGTAGCCGCCGCGGCCAGGCCATCGTGGCGGCGCGCCAACCAGTACCTCCACCATCTCCCCACGCTGCCTAGGACCTCCACCATCTCACCATCAGCCGCCGTCGCCATCCATATCCATCATCCATCTCCACACCGCCGCCAACACACCGTCCATATATCCAGCCACCGCATCACCAACGTGCCACCAACCAGCGCGCTTCTCCTGCCTCACTACTGCTCTCCTTCCCTTGCCTCGCTGCTGTTGCTCCTCCTCTCAAAGTCCTCTTGCTGCTGCTCTTCTTCTTCCTCCGTCTGCTGCTGCTCTTCTTTCCCTCTCTCTTGCTGCACCTTCTTTCAAACGCCCCTGTTGTCCCTCTACTTCTCTGAACCTTGCCTCTGCTTCTTTTCTGAACCAAAACCCTCGCTGCTCCTCACTTGCTGTTGTTCTTCTTCACCAAACTAAGCCTACTGCAATTTCTCTCTCTCTCTCTCTCTCTCTCTCTCTCTCTCTCTCTCTCTCTGTAATTGCTATGTATCAGAGACGTGTTAGACCTTGTGTTATTCAGACTTGTGCTTGTTTGGTTGTTCTCTATTAATCTGCAAGAAGTAGAACAATTTATTGTCACTTTTGTTGACGTGTAAGAACTAGCTATATATGTCATACATATTATGTACTTGCTGATGATTGGTGTCCAGTTTATTGTTCGTGTGATATAAATGCATATGTGTGTGTGTGTTTGATGTGAAACAATTATATATATGTGGCTTGTATGTCATTTAGTGGTTTGTACAAATTCAGATTACTACTTGTGATTTTATTTTGTATTGAAATTACTCTTCGCGGTAGTCAGTTGTGTGATCATTTAATTTTCAGTCTCTGTATTAGCTCTGTACCTGTAATATTTGTTGTGACATGAAGCATTATCATCCCTGTCCCTTATCTTGTTTCTTCTCTCTGTCATACATTTGTTAGATAAATATATGTGTTCTAGTATTGTTGTATCCTTTTGGTCATATTTGTATTCTTGTGTCAGTGTCTACTTTCTCAAGTAAAACGATAATACCGAAAAGACTGAAAGTACAATCTGAACCTCCCTTTGTTTCTGTGTCATTTCCTTTATTGATACTCTTGTTAGTGTTAGTTTATTTTCTATTTTCATCACCCAATATCGTGTTACCTAGCTTTAGCTAAGCATAGTTGCCGTCGCCTAGTCCCTGAGGAGAACACGACACTCGCAGTTTGGGCATAAAACCCCACTGTACTTACAATTGATCAGTCATTCTACCCCCTCTAGTCACAACTCTAACAGCATTATCAATTTTCTTATTATTTAATTCATTTAGTAAATCATCTTGTGCCTTAAGCACTTGTTCTACTTGAGTGGTAACCATAGAAGCATGTTTACTAATAAGTTTAAGGTCACCTTTAACTCTAGACATATAATCACTCTAGTGTTCAATCATATAAGCATTATGTTTCAATTGTCTACCAACATAAGAATTGAAGTTTTCTTGTTGAACAATGAAATTATTAAACTCATCCAAACACTGGCTAGCAGACTTATAACGAGGAATATCACCTTCATCAAATCTATAGAGAGAATTTACCTTTACTACCTGTGTCGGGTTATCAAGACCATGTATTTCTTCAATAGGTGGTAAATTCATAACATCTTCAGCTTTAATACCCTTTTCTTTCATAGATTTCTTTGCCTCTTGCATATCTTCAGGACTGAGAAATAGAATACCCCTTTTCTTTGGAGTTGGCTTAGGAGTTGGTTTAGGAAGTGTCCAATCATTATCATTGCTCAATATATTATTCAATAGCAATTCAGCTTGCTCAACAGTTCTTTCCCTGAAAACACAACCAGCAAAACTATCCAGGTGGTCTGTGGAAGCATCGGTTAGTCCATTATAAAAGATATCAAGTATTTCATTTTTCTTGAGAGGATGATCAGGCAAAGCATTAAGTAATCGGAGAAGCCTCCCCCAAGCTTGTGGGAGACTATCTTCTTCAATTTGCACAAAATTATATATTTTCCTTAAGGCAGCTTGTTTCTTATGGGCGGGGAAATATTTAGCAGAGAAGTAATAAATCATATCTTGGGGACTACGGACACAACCAGGAGCAAGAGAATTAAACCATGTTTTAGCATCACCCTTTAATGAGAACGGAAATAACTTAAGGATAAAGTAGTAACGAATTTTTTCCTCATTAGTGAATAGGGTGGCTATATTTAAGATGTGCCACAACAGTTTCAGATTCATTGCCATAAAAGGATCAGATTCAACCAAAGTAATTAACTCAGGATCGACAGAGAAATCATAATCCTTATCAGAAATACAGATAGGTGAAGTAGCAAAAGCAGGGTCATATTTCATTCTAGCATTCAAAGACTTTTCTTTCAGCTTAACTAATAGTTTCTTAAGATCATATCTATCTTTGCAAGCAAATAAGTCTCTAGCAGTTTCTTCATCCATAACATAACCCTCACGCACATCAGGAAATTCATATATAGGGGGAGAATCTTCATCATCACTTTCATCAATATTATAAGTTTCAATAATTTCATTCTCTCTAACCCTAGCAAGTTGTTCATCAAGAAATTCACCTAGTGGCACAGTATTATCAAGCATATAAGTGCTTTCTTCATAAGCATCATGCATAACAAAAGTGGCATCATCAATAACATGCGTCATATCAAAATCAATAACAGGTGTAGGTGTCGCAAGTTTACTCAAAACAGAAGGTGAATCAAGTGTAGAGCTAGATGGCAGTTCCTTACCTCCCCTTGTAGTTGAGGGAAAATCTTGGTTCTTTCATCTTTCAAGTTCCTCATAGTGATCAGCAGATATAAATCCCAAGTGACTCAAAGAATAGAGCTATGCTCCTCGGCAACGGAGCCAGAAAATAGTCTTGATAACCCACAAGTATAGGGGATCGCAACAGTTTTCGAGGGTAGAGTATTCAACCCAAATTTATTGATTTGACGCAAGGGGAGCCAAATAATATTCTCAAGTATTAGCAGTTGAGTTGTCAATTCAACCACACCTGAAAGACTTAATATCTGCAGCAAAATATTTAGTAGCAAAGTAGTATGGAAGTAACTGTAATGTGGCAAAAGTAACAGTAGTAGTTTTTGTAGCAATCATAACAGTGGCAACAGAAAAGTAACTAAGCAAAGATCAATATGTGAAAAGCTGGTAGGCAATGGATCAATGATGGTTAATTATGTCGGATGCGATTCCTCATGCAACAGTTATAACATAGGGTGACACAGAACTAGCTCCAGTTCATCAATGTAATGTAGGCATGTTTTCCGAATATAGTCATACGTGCTTATGGAAAAGAACTTGCATGACATCTTTTGTCCCACCCTCCCGTGGCAGCGGCCTATTGGAAACTAAGGGATATTAAGGCCTCCTTTTAATAGAGTACCGGACCAAGGCATTAACACTTACTGAATACATGAACTCCTCAAACTACGTTCATCACCGGGAGTGGTCCCGATTATTGTCAGTTCGGGGTTGCCGGATCATAACACATAGTAGGTGACTATTGACTTGCAAGATAGGATCAAAAACTCACATATATTCATAAAAACATAATAGGTTCAGATCTGAACTCATGGCACTCGGGCCCTAGTGACAAGCATTAAGCATAGCGAAGTCATAGCAACATCAATCTTAGAACATAATGGATACTAGGGATCAAACCCTAACAAAACTAACTCGATTACATGGTAAATCTCATCCAACCCATCACCGTCCAGCAAGCCTTCAATGGAATTACTCACGCACGGCGGTGAGCATCATGAAATTGGTGATGGAGGAAGGTTGATGATGACGATGGCGACGGGTTCTCCTCTCCGGAGCCCCGAACGGACTCCAGATCAGCCCTCCCGAGAGAGATGAGGGCTTGGCGGCGGCTCCGTATCATAAAACGCGATGAATCCTTCTCTCTGATTTTTTCTCCCCGAGCGTGAATATATGGAGTTGGAGTTGAGGTCGGTGGAGTCCCAGGGGGCCCACGAGGCAGGCGCGCCCTGGGGTGGCGCGCCTGCACCCTCATGGACAGGTGTGGGCCCCGATGCTGATTCTTTCGCCAAGATATTTTTATTTATTCCAAAATATTCTCCGTGAAGTTTGGTCATTCCGAAATTCTATTTCTGCACAAAATAATACCATGGCAGTTCTGCTGAAAACAAATGTCACCTGTGTTAGTTCCATTCAAATCATGCAAGTTAGAGTCCAAAACAAGGGCAAAAGTGTTTGGAAAAGTAGATACGTTGGAGACGTATCAGGCGGTGCAGCGACGCGATCTGGCGGCGCCCGCTCGCCCAGATCTGGCCCCTTTGGTTCCCATCTGGGTCTGGGCGGGCCGGCGGCGGGGAGGGTCGTCAGCGTGGCTTTTGGGAGGCAGGGGAGCGGCAATGGGCGGGTGCATGCTGGCGGCGCTGGTGCGGCCCTGCTGCAGCATGGCCGGCGGGGCTTTACGGGCCCTATTTGGGCCTGGTCGGGCCAGGGGTGGCCTGGTATGCCCTGCTGCTGTGTCCGGACGGCGTCCGCGATGGTGCCGGAGACTCAGGCGTCTCGCACAACGGCGGTGGAGGTAGTTCCCTCCCGTGTGGCTTCGGTGCTGCTGCTCCCGTCGCCTCGTGCGTCTCTCTCCATCCTCTTGGCCTCGTGGTGGTGATCTCAGTGAGGCGGCGTGGGTGGCATCAAGATCGTGGTGGCGCATGCTGGTGGGTGGCGTGGTGGCTGGTTGGCTCCGGCCTAGTTGGGCGGTGGGGTTTGGAGTGCGGGAGAAATCCCTTGGCGGCTCTTCCGGCTCCGATGTAGTGACACCTGCAGTTGCCACCATCCCTTCCTAGAGGGTGTCGGAGGTATCCCTCCTCCTCTCCGTTCCGCGTGCCGGGGGAAACCCTAGGGCACGTCTGGGCAGCAGCGTCGTCGACGTCGCATCCCTTCTTGGAGGTGTTGCTTGGTACGCGGCTGTCGGTGTCAAAACCGGCGGATCTCGGGTAGGGGGTCCCGAACTGTGCGTCTAGGCGGATGGTAACAGGAGACAAGGGACACGATGTTTTTACCTAGGTTCGGGCCCTCTCGATGGAGGTGAAACCCTACTCCTGCTTGATTAATATTGATGATATGGGTAGCACAAGAGTAGATCTACCACGAGATCAGAGAGGCTAAACCCTAGAAGCTAGCCTATGGTATGATTGTTGTTCGTCCTACGGACTAAAACCCTCCGGTTTATATAGGCATCAAGAGGTTAGGGTTACGTAGTCGGTTACAATGGTAGGAGATCTACATATCCAGATCGCCAAGCTTGCCTTCCACGCCAAGGAAAGTCCCATCCGGACACGAGACAAAGTCTTCGATCTTGTATCTTCATAGTCCAGAGTCCGCCAAAGGTCATAGTCCGCTATCCGGACACCCCCTAATCCAGGACTCCCTCAGTAGCCCCTGAACCAGGCTTCAATGACGACGAGTCCGGCGCGCATATTGTCTTCGGCATTGCAAGGCGGGTTCCTCCTCCGAATTCTTCATAGAAGATTTTGAACAAAAGGATAGTGTCCGGCTCTGCAAAATAAGTTCCACATACCACCGTAGAGAGAATACTATTTACACAAACTCAATCTGCTGACGTATTCTGCAGCGTGACATCACACCATGGCCAAGCCTTTATTCGAATTGTTTTCACTGTCCCACCTCAGCGCGTTTAGCGAGGCGGTTTCCTTGGCACGTCTTGTCAAAGCAGAGATCATGTCCCCTTATTCCGGATTCTCATCAATACGGCGTGGGTAACCCAACGCGCCATTGATTACGGCGCTTAGGAGATAAGCGAGTTTTATCGGGCGGTGGGGACGATAGCTTTGTCCGTCCATATAAGGGATAAGGATCCACTTTTTCACACACGCCTTCTTCCTCCTTTGCTCATCCATTTCAAGCACTTGAGCTCTAGCGCCCAAGTCCGCACATCCCTCCTCAACCTTCTCCAACTATGTCCGGAGCGGAGGCAGTGGATGGCCTCCTCCGTCACGGAGGGGCACATCAAAAGATGCGAAAGGCGGATACTTGTCCGACGACATCACGATCGGCTCCCCGACAAGGGGCAGCTCATCCCCACCCCAAGGCCCCATGAGAGGGTGGTATTCCTCCCCCACTTCCTCCCCGTACTAGGTTTTCCACTTCACCCATTTGTCCGGGGGCTCATGTTCTACTACGGCCTAGATTTCCACGATCCGGCCCCAATTTCATCCTCAACATCTCGGCGTTCATCGTGGGTGTGCGAGGCCTTCCTCTGCATCCAGCCCCACTTCGCTTATGGCTAAAGACCTTCAATGTCAAGCCGAAGGTAGTGGGCGGCCGCCAAGCGGAGTGCGGAGGTGCCATGGTGGGCAAGATGGCCAACGTCCTATGGCTCGAGGGCTCCTTCGTGGAGACCAAAAAGGGGTGGCAATCGGGGTGGTTCTACATCACCGAGCCGCGCGACTCTAAATGGGCAGCGGCCCCTGAATTCTGATATGGCTTCCCTACACGGCTCACCTCATGGAAAGAGACGGGCCTGACGTGGGGTAATTCGGAAGAGCTGACCGGACTCCAAATCTGCGTCTGAAACCTGGTGGACAAGAAGCTCAAGCTTGTCAACGTAGTACAGGTTATGCTCATCCGCCGGATCCTCCCATGCCAGCAACGGGCCTTCAACTTGTGGGAGTTTGATCCGCACAGCACAGAACTTGAGTCGGCTCTTCGACACCACGCACGAAGATGCCGGAAGGTGCTGTTCAAGGGCGCCGAGGTTCCGCATCCGCCATCAAGATCGCGGATTCAGCTCGCGGCATCAAGCCAGCGAGGTAAGCTATTTTACCCTTTACGGGACTCTTTTTTCATAGTTTGACTCTATGCGGGATCTAAAACTCCCTCACCTTTGACAGGACTGGCAGAAGACGTCCGGACATGTTGACTGTCCGGCTCCCTTGCCAGAAGACCCAGCGGACGCCCGATTGACGGGGCTGCTGGTTCCGGCACCTTACGTGGTGCCGGAGAAGAAGGCCAAGAAGAAGGCCACCGGAACTCGAAGGAGTTCCCGGCGCCAGGTGTTGTCGGACTCATCGTCCGATGACTCCGAGGCGGACTCCTCTGCGAAGACGAGGAGGAGGAAAAAGAGGCCTCTCCCCCAGCGGGGGGAGAGAAGAAAAAGGAAGGCCGCCCCAACTGGGGAGGCCGGAGGGTCCAAGAAGGGAAGGACCCTTCCTCCGGACTACACCACCAACGCCAACGACGACGAAGAGGAGTGGCCACCGAGGACCAAGCCCCTGGCGAAATCGTAAGTGTCCGGACACCAGAATAACTCATGGTGTTCCAGTTGTCGCACAACATTTTCTAACGCCGAATATAACCATGCAGCCCGCCCAAGGACGGGCTCGACGCTTCGACGAGTGGCTCCCTGGATTCATCGGATGTGAATAGCACCTCACTCCCGACCGCCTCGTCTCCTCCCGCCGTGGATGACACCGCGGTGGAGTCCCAAAATGGGCCCAGCCAGGAGGAGGTGGCCCTTGAGGCGCCGCAAGGCGACTTCCCGGACTCCGGGCGCAAAGGGGATAAAACCCCGAAGGGCTTTAAGTCCGGCCCTGTGCGGACTCGCATCGAACCGGTGGTTCCGAGTCCGAGAGGCGACACCTTCGTAAGAAGGGCAAGACTGCGACGCTGGTGACCTCCGTCCAACCGGAGGCACCGGATAATTTGATGGAGGCGCTTAACGGCGCTTCCATCGACGAGGAGCACCGCATTGTTATGAGTGTGGTGATCCGAAAGTTCATCCGCCAAGAGCGGTCTCGATCGAAGCTCGTGCCAGCCTTCTAACAGGCTTTGAGGTATGTATTTAAGATATGTAAAAATATTACCGATAGACAGAGCCCCGATGCTCAGTTTGGTGTTCGGAAAGAAAAGCCGAATCGAGGATCTAAAAGATATACGAGGAGTCTAACATAAGTATGTCAATATGGAAATGCAGGCTGCGCTGCTGACCTCTGCCGCACTGACTGCGGAGGTTGATGCATTGAAGCAGAGCCTTGAGCGGTCCGAGAACGGGCCCGGCCTTGCCAAAAAGCAGCTCGAGGACAAGGAAGGTAAGTAATACCTTATGGGAGTAATTAAAAGATGTGGTTGCAAAAAATGACAGGAATAACGTGAATATTGCAGGGGCCATGAATGAGGTGGCGACCCTGAAGGAAGCGGTGTCCAAGGCCGAAAGCAATGCGGCTGCGGAGCACACCGAGCGAGAGAAGCAGGAGGCACGGGTGGCGGAGGTGCGGCAAGAGCTCCAGGCTCTCGTGGAAAAACACGAGAGTTTGGAGCATGACTCAAAGACTCGAGAGTCCGAGCTCGCCTCGGTCCTTGAGAGCGCCAAAGCCACTAAGGCCAAAGCCCGAAAAGCCCTCCGGGAAATTGAGGCGATGAAGAAGATAGCGGCGGGTAAGGCATTCTTTATGCAAAGCAAGCATGTGAAAGTGAATTATCTGTTACTTACCCGAATCCGGAGCTCTCCAGGAGCATTCGTAGATCTGCCCCGCAGTGTGTCCGACGCTGCCGCATTCTACCGAGCCGAGGAGGGAAGCTCGACGGAGAAGGTATTCTGGTCTCAGCATGCTGAGGCCGGACACCCGGTGCCCTTAAGCGACCTGTTGAAGCAGCTGGTCGAGCTCCATAAGGTGGCCGAACAGGCCATGAAGGGCCTCATAGTTCGGCTGTGGCCTAAGGAAGCCATGCCTGGGAGCTACTTCGGGCTGGTGAGGCGGCTGGTGGACGCCTGTCCATGGGTTGAAGTCGTCAAGCGCTCCGTCTGCATCGAAGGTGCCAGAGGGCCTTGCCCGTGCTATGGTGCTTTGGGGCAAGATGGACGCCGAGAAGCTTGTGACGGACGGACCACCACCGGCAAGGAGCATCGCAAGCCTGAAATGTATTATGAGGGCGTCTGAAGGGTGCCCGCTTTATAGCGGTGAATGCTCCAAAGATGTACTTTTGAGTAGACTCGCATTTGTTATCTGTCACGCTGAAAACTTGTTCATATGCGCTAAGCAACACTTTTGAATTTAAAATATTACCTTACATGCGGCGTGTATTAAATTTGAGAGATGGCGAGTCGTCGGCTTCAGCCCCCATGCCACGAGTCTTTGGGGTGTTCGGATAAACTTGAGCGCTCTTGTTCCCATTCTTGGTCCTTCGAGGAGGCGCCAACGCAATGAACAAGCCGACCGGACTATAATGCTTGAACACCCTCACTTAGCCATAGAATTCTATAATTTTAAATTTCGGCGAAGCCCCTGGTATTCGGAAGACCGATTTCGGGGCGCTATCAACGCCTAGGCCGGACAATGCCGACTCCTCGCTCTAAGCGGCATAAGTCTTTAGGGACTCGAAAACCTCTCGAACAGCGATCGCTCGCCCTATCATGACGGTCAGTTTTAGCTTTTCCACCGAGGTGCTTAACCCAGCTCAAGCGGGCACAATCGCAGTGGTTCTCCCAGCTACCTTAGCCGATATAATGAACATAAGGTACCAAAACATGGGAGCCGCAAACCCAACTATTGACCCAAGATATGATTGGAGCCGATGCATATAATGCTATAAGTTCGGGGTGCCGCACTTGTGAAAGTGTTCGGACTTATCACACCATATTGTGGGGTACTTAAGCCCCTGGTGTATTGCCCGTACCAAAGTGTACGGTTGCACAATGTCATAACTGAACATATATATATAGAAAAAAGGAATTCAATAATAGGCAGAAGCTATGTATTGTTTATTCAAAAGGGCTGCAGTAAGAGCAGGGTAAGCTGCGGGATGGTATGTAAAGCAGGTATACTGCTCGTAATAGAGACCACCTGGACACTCGATGTAGCTTTCTGCTTCCCTGGCTGTTGCATCGTGTGTTCGGCGATTCTACTGCCAGACAGGGCTTCGTGAGAACGGAGTCCCGAAATTAAAAAATAAAGAAGAAAATAAAAGAATGACACAATCGAGAGCCCCTGGTGCGGTTGAGCCGCATTCTGGGCATGTCGTGGTTGTGCCCCTCACCCTATGCTCATGGTATTTCTAGAGCGTAATTATGTACGCGTAGTACTGGTTTCGCAATTTCGCGAGGGCTGGGGTTTGGGCCGCATTGCTATGCGTGCTCGGAACATGCCAGGCGGTCTTGTTATAGGTTACTACGGGCGCGCTTGACGGTGTCCGGACGTTTAATAGCCGGACTCGAGAATTGCCTTAAGAGGCTGCTTCGTACTTCCGCCGCGAGGGTCGCCATATGCTCCTCCGTCTGGAGAGAGCGTTCGGTGTTTCCATTGACCGTAATGACTCCTCGAGGACCTGGCATCTTGAGCTTGAGATATGCGTAGTGCGGCACCGCATTGAACTTTGCAAATGCGGTTCGTTCGAAAAGGCGTGATAGCCGCTGCGGAACGGGACTATGTCAAGATTAACTCCTCGATTCGGAAGTTATCCGGGATCCAAGACCACTTGAAGTGTAATCGAGCTCAGATAGTTGGCCTCTACACTGGTATGACGCCTTTAAAGGTCGTCTTCGTGGGTTTAATCCTTGATGGGTCTATGCCCATTTTGCGACCGTATATCCGATAAAGCAGGTTCAGGCTGCTGCCGCCGTCTATTAGGACTCTAGTGAGGTGAAATCCGTCAATGATTGGGTCTAGAACCAATGCGGCGAATCCGCCATGGCGGATGCTAGTGGGGTGGTCCCTTCGATCAAAAGTGACTGGCTTGTGACGCCCTCGATTCAATCGTACACTAGTCATGCACGCAAATGTGTACGATCAAGATCAAGGACTCACGGGAAGATATCACAACACAACTCTACAAATAAAATAAGTCATACAAGCATCATAATACAAGCCGGGGGCCTCGAGGGCTCGAATACAAGTGCTCGATCATAGACGAGTCAGCGGAAGCAACAATATCTGAGTAGACATAAGTTAAACAAGGTGCCATAAGATGGCTAGCACAAAGCGGGATACAGATCGAAGAGGACAGGCCTCCGCCAGGATCCTCCTAGGTCACTCCTGGTCGCCGCGGCGGGCTGCACGTAGTAGTAGGCGCCCGAGTAGTAGTCGCCGAGGCGGTGGCGTCGATCCTGGGCTCCATCGCCCCGATAGCAGCAATCGAGTAGAGATAGGGAAAAGGGGGAACAAGGCAACCGTGAGTACTCATCCAAAGTACTCGCAAGCAAGGAGCTACACTACATATGCAACATTATCAAAGTAAGGCCATATATGTGAACTGGGCTGCAGAAATGCCAGAATAGGGAGAAGGCCTAGTCCTATCAAGACTAGCATCTTCCGAAACCACCATCTTGCAGCAAACAAGAGGAGTAGAGTAACATAACTTAAAGTAGCGAGAGTGTTATCAACCTCGGCGAGAGATCCTTTCTCGACTCCTGCGAGAAAGTAATCCCGAGCCATACTATCCGATTATCATCACAATCCAATGCTCATATCCATGTCTCATCTCAAGTATCCAGTTCTAGTTGTATCGATCGGGATACAACTCCAAGTGTCCGTTACCGAGGGACAGGCTATCGATAGATGTTTTCTTCACTGCAGGGTGCACCAACTTACCCACCACGCCGCTTAACTCGGCGGACACACTTTCCTGTGGTCATGCCGGCCTCGCCAAACAATACGCCGCAACCCGACCTAGGCTTAATAGAGAGGCCAGCACGCGGACTAAACCTATGCCCCGTGGGTCATGGGCCATCTCCGGGAACTCTCTGACGTTGCGAGGGCGGCGGAAGCAGACCTAGCCTAATGAGCGTTCCATCCCATCCGCGCCAGCGCGCTCGCACCGACGTCTAATAAGCTTCGCTGATGTATCGACGCAGAACGCCCATACTTAGCCCACGTGATGGTTAGTGCTATCGGGCCGAGGCCCTTGGATCAAATATCCAAATTGTAGTGGATTAGGAACGCGGTAACAAGCAGAGACTCACGAAGATGTGACCCCGTTGTCCCGTCTCGAGGACTTGCGGCAAGGGCTAGGAATGCCGCCACGCCTCGTAATTATCTCGCGGCACCCTCCAGTCAACCTGTCTCCACATCACTGCAATTAAGCGCGCTGGTACCCCTCGTGGTCGACCCGTCTTTCCAAATAACTGATGGTAAAAGTCCAAGTAACCGTGAGTCCAAACATCAAGGGAAAACACGAGGAATCACCCCGTGAATTCCACTCAATGTATTCATCAAGGTGAACATTAGAGGATTCACCCTCGAGGTCCACACTTGAGGGGTTGCCTGAGTCGATCGGAAGTGGTTAAAGAGGAAATCACCCTCGATGACCACAACCGGATAGCTATACTACAGGTTAATATCGAAGCGTTTGTAGAGGTTTCACCCTCGGTACTCGATAGTAACCTAGTAGTGTCGAGCAACTAAGGGAAGTGATGTGCGGTGTCGGGGCTGGTCTTCGATCCCGTTGATCGGGTCTTCAATGATGAAGCAGGGCAACAAGGACAAGGTGGGGGTCAGCGATGGGTCTCTAACCAACCTATACTAAGCGGTTTAGGATAGCGGTGTAGGTAACAATAGCAGGTTACAATAAATAGGCTATAATGCGAATAGGAGCAAACAATAACAGTAGCAAAATCTAGTGCAAGCATGAGAGAATGGAATGGGCGATATCGGGATGATCAAGGGGGGGCTTGCTGGTTGCTCGGCAAGAGAGAGGGTCGTCAACCTTGTAGTCGAGGCGGCCATTGCAGGTCGGTCTCGTAGTCTACCAAGAGAAGAGGGGAAGAAACAATGAATACACGATAACAGATGCATAACGATGCATGACATGCCAAGAAGCGAAGCTAGGCGTGCCCTAACGTGGTAAGAGGGTCTTGGTTTAGGGGAAAGCATCAGGGAAGTTGTCCGTCTCCGGACGTCTGTCAGATGATGAACCGGAGGAGAAAGTTTGCAGGTTCGATAGGTTAGAGGCGTGTGGTGGACGAACGGAATGCGATCCGAATTCGCCTCTGCCGTTCGAGCAACTTTCATGTTGAAATTATTTTAATCCGGATTACGGATTAAAAGTTATGAATTATAAAGGTTTTATTAATTTCGGAATTTTAATTAATTATTTAATTAATTTCGAAAATGCATTTATGACATCGGCATGAGGTCATCTTGGCGTCATCATCAACGAGGGTTGACTAAGTCAACCACTGCTGTGTGGGTCCCGCATGTCATACACTATTAGCTTAATTAACCTAATCAGATTAATTAACCTCGTTAATTAAGTTAATTAAGTTAATTAATAATTAGTGTTAATTAATTCAGAGTTAATTAGTTTAATTAATTACCCAATTAATTTAACTAATGATTAGGTTTAACTAATCCAGAATTAATTAGTTTAATTAATTACCCAATTAATTAATTAATTAATTATTTAGTTAATTAGTTTAATTCATTTTTAATTCATTTTTAGTTTCTGTTTTATTAAAACGTTCATTTGGGGTGGGGCCCCCTGTCAGTGGCCCATGGCCAGATCGGACGCGGGCGCCGCGGGCGATGCCCGAACGGGCACGAACCCGGCAGTCGGGTCGCGACCTGTGGCGGATCGGTATGGCGGCGGAGAGGCGAGGCCACCCCAGCCACGGCGGCGAGCGACGCCCGGCGAGGGAGGCGACAAGGCGGGCGGTTATGGACTCGGGGCCAGCCGAGGCCATGAGAGAAGGGGGAACGAGGGTTCGCATGGGCGTGAGAGGGCGCCGAACAGGGGTATGGGAGCTTGGGGCTCGGGGCTGGGGGAGGCTTGGTCGCCAGCAGGTCGCCGACGGGAGGAAGGAAGGGGAGGGGGGCACAGTGGCGAGGCGACCGGGCCGAGGCTACTGGGGCCGGATCCGCGATGGAGAGGAAGGAGGGGATCGGGGAGGTGGCTTGCGGTCTGTGGACGGCCGAGCCCGGGGAAGCCGGAGGGGACCTGAGGGGGCGTCAGTCTGGGCGGGACGGCCGAGCCGGCCGACGGGAGAGGGAGGGAGAGAGGGGGCCTCACAGTGGGGCAGGGCCTCGGCCGGTGGGCTGGGTGGAGGTCGGGCAGGCCGGGAGGAGGTCGGGAAGCACGCCTGGGGGCGGCGAGGCCGAGCCGGACCATGATGGCGGCCGCCGGCCGGGGGGGGCTGAGGAAGGGAGGAGCTCCTGACCGAGGAGGAGGAGGGAGGACCGAGGCGGCGGGGCCAGGTGCTGGGTCGGCGGGAGGTGGAAGGACGGCGGGGTCGGTGGCCTCCTCCGATCCAGATCGGATCGGAGCGGGGGGCGAGGGGGCGAGGGGGAGAGGGGCGGGGCTAGGGTTAGCCACCGATGGGGGGTCTAGTGGGGGCGGGCGGGTGGGCCGTGGGGGGGAGAAGAGGGGATGGGCCAAGGGAGAGGGAGAGGGGCCAGGCTGGCTGGGCCGGAGGGGGGGGGTTATCCCCCTCCCTGTTTTATTTCCTTTTTATTATTTTCCCTTTTCTGTTTTGGTTTATTTTTAAATGCTTTGGCATTTTGTAAAAATTAGAGCACCCCACCAATATTAGGTTAGGTATTTTAGAAAACCCCGGAACATTTTAGAACTAGTTTTCGAAAACCCTTTATCGTTTGATTCATTTTTGAAATTGTTTTAGGACGGCTCCGAATTAACGAGAGGTTAATTATCTTAACCGAGGTGATTACTGTTCCAAAACCATCCGGGCGTTACAAATCTCCTCCACTACAAGAAATCTCGTCCCGAGATTTAGGAGGTAGAAGGAAAGAGCGCGGGATATTCGTCTCGTAGACGATCCTCGCGTTCCCAGGTGGCTTCATCTTCAGAGTGATTCGACCACTGGACTTTGAGGAATTTGATCGCCTTCTGACGGGTGCGGCGTTCAGCTTGGTCGAGAATGCGGACCGGATGCTCTTTATAGGAGAGGTCCTGTTGCAATTCGAGCACTTCATGGTCCATCGCTCGGATTGGGTCCTTGAAGCAGCGTCGGAGTTGGGACACGTGGAACACATCGTGAACCCGAGAAAGGTTCGACGAAGCTCCAGGTTGATAGGCCACTTTTCCGCCTTTCGAGAATAGTGAAAGGGCCAATATAGCGAGGCGCTAATCTTGCCCTTGATCCCAAAGCGGTGAGCACCCTTCATTGGTGTAACGCGAAGATAGGCCTTTTCGCCAAAGTTGATAGACCATGTCCTTGTGATGACGGTCATAATTACTCTTTTGACCTTGATCGAGCAGTCTTGAGATTCTCGCGAATAATGCGGACTTGTTCTTCGGCATGTTGGATAATATCCGGACCGAAGAGTGGACGTTCCCCAGTTTCTGACCAGTTCAGAGGGGTTCGGCACTTTCGTCCATATAACACTTCGAAGGGGGCCATCTTCAGACTAGCTTGAAAGCTATTATTATAAGAGAACTCAGCATACGGGAGAGATTCCTCCCATTTCTTGCCGAATGAGACGACACAAGCTCGAAGCATGTCTTCGAGAATTTGGTTGACACGTTCAACTTGCCCTTGAGACTGCGGATGAAAATCCTGAAAGATAAATGAGTCCCCATAGCTTCTTGAAAACTTGCCCGTAATCTTGAAGTGAATAAGCTGCCACGGTCCGGCGATAACCAGTGGAATACCGTGAAGTGAAACAATTCTCGACATATAGAGCGTTGCCACCGGCTAGCGGTGATCGTTTTTTGACCGCGGAAAATGTGCAACTTTAGAAAGCGGTCAATGACGACAAGAATAGCATCATTACCTTTCTGCGATTTGGGAAACCCAAAGGCGAAGTCCATTTCAACATGGTCCCATTTCCATTCGGGAATAGAGATAGGTTGCAGAGTTCCAAGAGGCCTTTGATGTTCTCGCTTTGATACGACGGCAAACGTCACACTCGAAACATAGCGAGCAATGTCCCGCTTCATATTAGACCACGTAATCTCGATTTAATGTCTTGATACATCTTTGTACTGCTGTGGTGGATACATAGAGGCGTATCATGAGCTTCTTGCATAACCTTCCGGGTCATATCCAGGTTGTCCTTCTTATAAGGCACCACTAGGCGGCCTTTGAAGTACAAGGCGCCATCATCGGCAATAGTGAAGGATGAGGATTTCCTTTCCGACGTCTTGTTTAAGCTTGTAGACCTCGAGTCGATCCTGCATTGTCTTTATGGTGCCCAAGAGATCGGGTTCAACAGCCAGGGTAAAGAGGGATCCTCGGGAACAACACGGAGATTCATCTTGCGGAACTCCGGAGGAGGGGGAGCGAAGTGCACGGAGGAACAATATGGAGGTTCACTGCTGAATTCTTCAACAAGTGAGGGCTGAACTTTGTGAACTCAAGGTGGTTGCAGAAGACTTGCGGCTCAAAGCATCAGCCATCACATTAGCCTTGCTCGGCGTATAGGAAATTCCCAAATCAAAGTCTCGCAGCAGTCTCCATCCATCTCTGCCGACGGAGGTTCAGGTCTGGCTGAGTAAGCAGATACTTCAGACTTTGGTGGTCGGTGTAGATCTCGCAACGACACGAGAAGGTAATGTCGCCATCGCTTTAGCGCATGAATGACAGCAGCAAGTTCGAGGTCGTGAACTGGGTAGTTCTCCTCGTGAGGGCGAATCTGTCGAGAGGCATAAGCAACCACTTTGCGCTCTTGCATTAGGACACCGCCTAATCCTTGACGAAGCGTCGCGATAAATGACGAAGTCCTTCTTAGTATCGGGAGGAGCTAGCACCGGGCAGAAGTCAACTTGTCTTTGAGTGCCCGGAAACTTTCCCGACACTTATCATCCATTGGAACTTGACGCCCTTATGCAACAAAGTTAGTCGAGGCTCGGCAATCTTGGAGAAGTTCTCGACTAATCGACGGCAATAGTGGCGAGACCGAGAAAACTTCGACTTGCTTAACGCTCTTGGAGGAGTCCAATCGAGAATAGCCTGAACTCGTTCGGGGTTGACGGCAATACCATCCTTAGAAATGACATGCCCAAGATAGGTTACTTCGGAAGCCGAATTCACACTTGGAGAACTTGGCATAGAGTTGATGCTCTCGTAGCTTTTCCAAAGACAAGACGAAGATGTTTAGCATGTTCTTCTTCATTCTTGGAATAGATCAGGATATCATCCAGATAAACCACTTATTTAACTTGTCGAGGTAATCCATGAATATATAGTTCATCAAAGAGAGAAGGTGGCTGGAGCATTGGTTAAGCCGAAGACATGATGGTGTACTCGTATGAACCATAACGAGTCACAAATGCGGTCTTGGGGATATCCTCCTCACGAACACGGATCTGGTGGTAACCCAACCTCAAGTCGAAGTTTCGAGAACACCGACGAACCAGCCATTGATCATAAAGATCATTGATCCGAGGAAGAGGATACTTATTCGAATGGTAGCTTGATTTATTGGACGGTAGTCTTGGACCAATCGGTTTGTCCCATCCTTCTTCTTAACAAAGAGAGAAGGTGCTCCCCAAGGAGAGCAACTTGGGCTAATGAAGCCGCTTTGAAGAGATTTGTCGATTTCTCCTTTAGCTCAAGGAGTTCATGCGGCGGCATCTTGTAGGGACGCTTGGCTATAGGAGTGGTGCTGGTTTCAAGTCGATGACGAATTCGACAGCCCTAGCAGGGGAATCCTGGAAGTTCTTCAGAAAGACGCCTTGGAAATCACAAACGACAGTGAATGTTTTCAATTCCTCGAGGGTGCGGCGCTCAATGCATTCAATGCATAGAGCCTTGCCTCGGCATTTTGAACCGACGAGCATTGTAGCTACGATTTCATCGAAGGGTGCAGCAGATGGACGGTCTTAGTGGCGCAAACGATTGACGCCAGATGCGCTTTCAACCAATCCATCCCCAAAATGAGGTCAATGCTACAAGACTTTAGCACGATAGGAGAGACAAGGAATTCCATTCCTTCGATTTCAACGGGACGTCGCTGCAAATCATGGAAGTCCGACATTGGCCCGCGGGGTGTGTACTAATAGTGAAGCATTCATGTCTTCGCTTAATGCCATGCATGAATGCAAAATCTTCGACATGAATGAATGCGATGCCCTGAATCGAATAAAACAGATGTGTACTGAATTTACGAGGAGTGTACCCATCACAAGAGCAGGCTGGTCTTGAGCTTCGCTCAGATCAACGTGGTTGGCCTGAGCTTGCCCATAAGACTTGCCGGTGTTGTTGCGGTTCGGGTGTTTCCACGGCCACTTTGGAAGGGCCGATTGATTTCAGTTCTCGTTGCATTCTCAGCACGGTGCCTCGCTGTCCGCACCAAGCATAAGCCATTATTGGGAGTGGGAACAGGAGCTTGGGGTGGTGGAGCTGGAAGCTTGGCTGCTTAGTTGTAGGCGGAGCGAGGTGTAGCATAGTTCTGCTTTGAAGCGATGCATTCGGCTGGTACATGCTATTGGGAATCCATATCTTGCGCTTGCGAGGACGGGCCAAGATGAGCGGTGTCACGGTTGCGCTGTTAGAGCTCTGGTATTCCTGCACCAGTTTCGACATTGATAGCTTTGTTCACCAAGGTGGCGAAATCAGCAAGTCGTCGCACTAGAAGTGCGAGCTTGATGTCGACTTGAAGACCGCCACGGAACTTCTCTTGTCTGCGTGCATCGCTTGCAATATCCTCTTCAAAGATAGCGAGACAAGTCCAAGAACTCTCGCCGATAGGCTTCAACAGTCTTGTTGCCTTGGGTGAGGTTATGGAACTCACGCTTCTTCCGGTCCATGACCCTTGAGGGATGAAGCGGCGCGGAAGGCAACTGGAAGTCTGCCAGTGATGAGTGTCCCAAGCGGCAGAGTACGCGGTGGCTGTCCCACCATTGAGCTGCGGGTCCCTTCGGAAGAAGGAAGCAAAGGTGACATAGTGGCGGGGGCTACATTAGCGCACTCCATCTCATAGGTGATGTCACGGAGCGATCATCGCATCCGATGGCTGAGTTGAGCTGCGGTATCTGTTGGGGTTCAGCGTATGAATTCTGCAGAGTTGTTCCGTTTGGGTTTGGTTCATATTGGGGCGAGGAACTGAGCCATCATGTTCTCCATGAACTGGCGATTCATCTCAAGCTGTTGGACCATACCAGCCATGTACTCAAAGCGGTGGTGGGAGGTTGGCACCACGACCACGACCTGCTGGCCTAACCATCCTGCTATTATATAACAGGGTAGTTCAGATTTGAGAAATTAAGCAAGAGACAAGAATCATTCATGATGAAACATGCATAATGAAAGTAGCATGATGGGAACTACATAGTAGTTGGCATATCTTACAAAAGGAATCATGCATAGAGTTCGATACATAGAGCCCATACATAGACTACTACATCATAGGCGCACACAGTGCTCGCTGCGAATACATCAAATGCTAACAAGCAAGCCTTACATCAGTCCCACGCTGCTGCTGGAGGTAGTCTGTAGCCTGAAAGTCAGTAGTGCGGCAAAGGATAGTCCTCCACGTCGCTGACACGAGGCCGCGGATACTCACGGTGCTGAATCCGACGCCCAGTGGCGGGAAAGGGCCAAGCGCGGAGAGTAGCCTCCCACGCCCGCCAACCAACACCACAGGGCATCACGGGTCTGGCGGGTAGATCGCAGAACGCGGCAGCTCTCGGAACGGACAAAGGGTGCATCAGCGTCGAGCATGGTAGAGGTGCCGACGGGTGATGTACAACTCGTGGCGAAGAGCTCGGTTAGCTCGATCCAGCCCATCGCGATGCGTAACAAAGTTCGATGGTGGAAAGGCTCTCGGTGACAATGGTGTAGGCAGCGGTGTAGTAACCCTCCTCACCAACATCGACGCGATAGCAATGTGCACGAAGGGGAGGTGTCCAACTCGATACTCTGACGAAGACGTGTCGCTGCAAGCATAAGCAGCATCGTGGACTGCCATATCGATGGTCACTCCAACACCATGTGCGGTGTGCAAGACAAGAGTGGACTCGTACTCGAGAGTAGAGGTGGACGATGGCGCGGCATCTGCTTCCTGGTTATAGTCTGGTACTCCTCATAGACGGTGTACTGGGTGCCAGCGATAACCCGATAGGTCATCATCTCGGCTAGCACCGCAGTGATCCCGAGGCACCAATGGCCGTCGTGTGGCGCATTTACCTGCCTCGTGGGTTCCATCTGAAAACAAAGACGCTTCAAAGGAGTCAAATGACAAGGTGGAAATTGCTCAAATACAATTCCAAAACAACTAAGGCTACATCCAACTTTGGGGTGAATGCGGTCACGGGATCCTAGTGATAGTTAGCAAAATCGTTTAACCCGAGTAGAAGAGAGTTGAGTCCCGAGTAAAGGTCGAGGAGTAAAAGATCCTAATACCACCCGATGGCGACGTGGGCCCGTAAGGCACACAGCCAAGTTAGTAAAAGTTTTGCAATGTCTAGACTCGACTTCGCCAAGGAGTGTGGAAGGGGATTCCTACAGCAATGGGCTCGATACCAATCTCAGACGCCCTCGATTCAATCGTACACTAATCATGCACGCAAATGTATGCGATCAAGATCAAGGACTCACGGAAGATATCACAACACAACTCTACAAATAAAATAAGTCATACAAGCATCATAATACAAGCGGGGGCCTCGAGGGCTCGAATACAAGTGCTCGATCATAGACGAAGTCGCCGAAGCAACAATATCTGAGTACGGATATAAGTTAAACAAGGTGCCATAAGATGGCTAGCACAAACTGGGATACAGACGAAGAGGACAGGCCTCTGCCGGGATCCTCCTAGGTCACTCCTCGGTCGCCGTCGGGCTGCACGTAGTAGTAGGCGCCCCGAGTAGTAGTCGCCGAGGCGGTGGCGCTCGATCCAGGCTCCATCGTCCGATAGCAGCAATCGAGTAGAGATAGGAAAAGGGGGAACAAGGCAACCGTGAGTACTCATCCAAAGTACTGCAAGCAAGGAGCTACACTACATATGCAACATTATCAAAGTAAGGCCATATGTGAACCTGGCTGCAGAAATGCCGTAATAGAGAGAAGGCCTAGTCCTATCGAAGACTAGCATCTTAGGAAACCACCATCTTGCAGCAAACAAGAGGGAGTAGAGTAACATAACTTAAAGTAGCAGAGTGTTATCAACCTCGGCAGAGATCCTTTCTCGACTCCGCGAGAAAGAAATCCCGCAGCCATACTATCCAGCTTATCATCACAATCCAATGCTCATATCCATGTCTCATCTCAAGTATCCAGGTTCTAGTTGTATCGATGGGATACAACTCCAAGTGTCCGCTATCGTAGGACAGGCTATCGACAGATGTTTTCTTCCCTGCAGGGTGCACCAACTTACCCACCACGCCGCTTAACTCGGCGGACACACTTTCAGTGGTCATGCCCGCCTCGCCAAACAATACGCCGCAACCCGACCTAGGCTTAATAGAGAGGCCAGACGCGGACTAAACCTATGCCCCCAGGGTCATGGGCCATCTCCCGAACTCTGACGCGTTGCAGGGCGGCGGAAGCAGACCTAGCCTAACAGCGCTCCAGTCCCATCCGCCAAGGCGCGCCCGCCGACGCCTAATAAGCTTCGCTGATGTATACGACGCAGAACGCCCATACTTAGCCCACGTGATGGTTAGTGCTATCGTGCCGAGGCCCTTGGATCAAATATCCAAATTGTAGTGGATTAGGAACGCTGTAACAAGCGAGACTCACGAAGATGTGACCCGTTCTGCCTCGAGGACTTGCGGCAAGGGCTAGGAATGCCGCCACGCCAGTAATTATCTCGCGGGCACCCTCCAGTCAACCCGCTCCACATCACTCGCAATTACACGCTGGTACCCCTCGTGGTCGACCCGCCTTTCCAAGTAACAGTGGTAAAAGTCCAAGTAATCGTGAGTCCAAACATCAAGGGGAAAACACGAGGAATCACCCCCGGTGAATTCCACTCAATGTAGTCATCAAGGTGAACATTAGAGGATTCACCCTCGAGGTCCACACTTGAGGGGTTGCACGACGTAGTCGATCGAAGTGGTTAAAGAGGAAATCACCCTCGATGACCACAACCGGATAGCTATACTACAGGTTAATATCGGCGTCTTAGTAGAGGTTTCACCCTCGGTACTCGATAGTAACCTAGTAGTGTCGAGCAACTAAGGGAAGTGATGTGCGGTGTCGGGGCTGGTCTTGATCCCGTTGATCGGGTCTTCAATGATGAAGCGAGGCAACAAGGACAAGGTGGGGGTCAGCGATGGGTCTCTAACCAACCTATACTAAGCGGTTTAGGATAAGGTGTAGGTAACAATAGCGAGGTTACAATAAGCAAAGGCTATGCAATGTAATAGGAGCAAACAATAACAGTAGCAAAATCTAGTGCAAGCATGAGAGAATGGAATGGGCGATATCGGGATGATCGTGGGGGGGCTTGCCTGGTTGCTCCTGGCAAGAGAGAGGGTCACAAGATCAGAGTCGAACTGCCACCGC